>OW240923.1:30075856-30137010 GCA_933207985.1 Pelobates cultripes | reverse complement strand
CTCCCCCCCCTTTCCCTGTGTCTCTCCCTCCTCCCTCTATTCCCCTCTCCCCCCCCTTTACCTGGAGAAGTCAGGGGGCCGGCCTCGTTCCTGGCTGGAGCCGCTGGGCCGGGTGGCAGCTTCCCTGGTCCAGCGGCCCTGCCCCTGTCACTGCTGTGGCTGATGGAGGAGGAGCATGTCTCTGTGCCGGGAACCACAAGGGAGCATGGTACAGAGACAGGCTCCTCCTCCATCAGCCACAGCAGTGACAGGAGCAGGGCCGCCGGACCGGGGAAGCTGCCACCCGGCCCGGCGGCTCCCGCCAGGAACGCGGCCGGCCCCCAGGTGCCGCGGCCCACCGGGAAATTTCCCGGTATCCCGGTGGGCCAGTCTGGCCCTGGTCGGTAATATAGTCTTGAGAAACCGTGACCTGGCATTTGTGATCACAATATAATATCCCATTGATTTGTTTTATATACTACATTATAATGTTTCATTTTTGGTTATATATATTTTTGGTATATCTTGTTTATTAAAAAGATAGTATGAAGCCAAAATAATTTTCACATGTTATTAATGATTTGCAGGAATCCCAAATGAGTATTCTTACTGTGTTAACATATTTTATTTGATTATTTAGTGCAACAATTATATATTTCTACATCACTTAATTTCCTTACATGTCATAATCTTTTCATATGTGCTATAGTCCATTCAAGAAATTAACTAGCACTTTATTAGTCTATCATTGCCACATTTGCCTACCCCCCTTCTATTCAATCATAGATTGACAAACTTGCCCTATAGCCCGTACATTGTTTCTTATAATGGAATAAACATGTAATAAATGAGTAAGACATTTAGGGGCCAGACTGTGATAATCTCAGGAGAAATCTTTGGTCATTAAGGAGTTGTAAGATCACTATATATTTTCAATCCAGTGTTTTATTTTTATTTTTGTGATTGTATTATTATTTATTTATATATATATATATTTATTTGACTTAATTGGGCCAAATAATTTTAAGTGACCCATGAGTCACTGTTCTATAATCCAGTCTTGGTTATTCAGGTGTAGAATGCCCCGTTAATCCATTCAGCTATCTAAGTTAGAGGAATACCCAGCCCAGGTCAGTGTTTCACTCCGCTCAGTTGGTGGTTTTTCTTTGAGCACGGCCCATTCAGGAAGATGAGTCACTAGGAGACGTCTGGCTGCATTGTGACATCTCTAAGGGACGTGTGCAAAAGATTCAGCTCTGTCACTGCACTCGTTCTTGGCTCATTCACATAGCTCAGTTTAATTTATTTTCTCTTTTCTTTTAAAGCCTTGAAAGCTCCCCAATGTATTTAGTGAAACCAATGGTTTGACCTGTTACCTGGGGTCTCCTGGGCACCACTCCCTGCATCCACTACTGCCAGGAGTTCTTTTTTCTGAGCTGAGCCCAAGACATCTTCTGTCTTGAAGACCCCAGGTGAGAAGTTAGTCAATGTTTTGACTACTTACATTTGGAAGCTCAAGGACGCTTTCAGGAGTGTTCCATAAATCAGCGTTCACTTGGCATAATACAAACATCCACTTTAATTTCTTAATATTACAGATTGCTAAAAAGAGGGTCAGCAGTACCTTTCCATAGAAAAGTCCATCTCTAGTGGCTTTCACTTGCACAGCCACAAGATTGAATTCCTGGTGGGTTCTCTGCATGAGCTATGATCAGCATTTCAACATGCTGCATGGAGATGCTGAACGGTCCCATAGATATGCACTGATTTAATTCTTCTTGATTTGCACAGTGAAGTTCACTAGCCTACCAATGCTTCCATATAGAGAAGCAACGGATTAACAGAGATTACTAGAAGAAGTTGACCCAGTACAGAACTCTGAAGTTCTGTGCTTACCACTTTTGGCCAATTTAAAATGTTTCCATTTACAACTCCACTCTGCACTCTATCTTTAAGTCCAAGAACACGACTTTCCATCTAAAACAACTAATTTCACTTTTAATATTAACCTTTTGTGTGGGACTATATCAAATGCCTTAGCAAAATCCAAGTAGATCACATCCGCTTGATCACCCCGATCTCTATTTCTACTAACTTCTTCTGAAATTTATTTAAAGGACCACTATAGGCACCCAGACCACTTTATATCAATTAAGTGGTCTGGGTGCCAGGTCCATCTAGGGTTAACCCTGCAGCTGTAAACATAGCAGTTTCAGAGAAACTGCTATGTTTACATTAGGGTCAATCCAGCCTCTAGTGGCTGTCTCATTGACAGCCGCTAGAGGTGCTTCAGCGCTTCTCACTGTGATTTCCTCAATGATTAATAAACGGAGGGGCGTGGTCTGAACGCCGAGGAACATGGTCGCATGAGCGCTGAGCTCCAGCCCTGACCGGGAGACTTAGGGTATAACGGCAATACATTACCGCAAATGGCGTCGAAAAAGCAGCGCAACACGACGGGGAACCCCCCCGCGACCGACCAGCCATCAGCCAAAACCTCCCTGAGGAGATTGTTCGGCGAACAAACAGACCCGGGACAAAATGGCGCCCACTGCACATGTGCGCGGCAGCCAGCCATCAAGCCCGACAGCCTCGGACGGATCCACTGAGGATCAAGAGATCAGGGCATTACTACATCAACTGCCCTCCAAGACAGATATAGCAGCTATGTTCCAGAAGTTGGAGGACAGCTTCGGCGAAAAACTACAGGCGGTCAGCGCAGATGTACAGCACCTTGGAGCTAGGGTACAGGCCATGGAGGAGGAAATGGAAAACGCTGATAAGCAGTGGGCTGAGTCATACACCACACAGGAGATGCATGCTGCAGCAATAAGGTACCTGCAGAGGCAGCTGGAGGATGTAGACAACAGGGGGCGCCGAAATAATCTGAGAGTGAGAGGCATACCAGAAGGCACTGAGGGAAGTACCGAAAATCCCGTTCAAATCCTCACCACGCTATTCAATCGTATTTTGACCAGACCCCCTGATACAGCCATTGCCTTTGACAGGGCACACAGGGCTGCTAGGCCCAGGAACTTAGCTCCGGATAAACCAAGGGACCTTATCTGCCGGATTCACAACTTTCCCCTTAAAGAGGAACTATTTCATAAAGCCCGCCAAAATAAAAATCTATCAGTGGATGGTCACATGGTGACGGTCTTTCAAGATCTCTCACCCTCTACACTATTGGCGCGACGAGCACTGAGACCCGTCACACAAGCCCTGTTGGAGAAGAAAATTAAATTTCACTGGGGCTTCCCGTTTGCACTGATAGTGAATCTTCCGGAAGGGACTCATGTTATTACCACACCAGCGGAGGTCACAGGATTTCAGAAAGCATTGAACCTGCCGATATCTGCCGTAGAGGACTGGACAGGACTTAACGGGATCATGACCAAGCAAATCCCACAAAAATCTAAATGGCAAAAGACCCCACGGAAGAGACGAAGACAAACCCAGCCTCACGCGGACAACACCGCACCCTCCAGGGAAGAGCCTGACTGAGAAGCTCTACGGTCGTATATCAAAAATATATAACTGTCTATATTGCCATATAATTGCACTAAGCTCACAAACTCTGATGTATTAACCCACGTCTCACCATGTTGCCGACTTTAGTTATACTTTACTATGTATTTTATACGCTACTTAATATTGTTTTATTGAAATTGCCATAACCAGGCCCAAAGCCTTAAATGATATCTGTCTGAACGTTACGAATGACTATAGACGCTAAAGGCCCGGTCCACAGGGACTTAATTATTAACCACGCCAACCCCTGACCCACGAGTCCTTAGGACTAGTTGGAAACGGAGGCTATCAGTTTAGACCAGACAGTCCAGTGGAACCCCTGAGACCACCCCGGTCAGTCACCCCGACCACCACCCCAAGAGAGGCGCCCCGCAAACACTTGTGGACACGATGGCGTTACCCACAAGTGTAGCGCCAATCTCGACGCACGATAGGTATTTGCCATATCGTACCGATGTATATAGTTTATGTTTATCCCTGGTTCACCTTCCCAAAACCAATCCTGCCTATTTAGCCCAAACGACTCTCGTGCTAGACAACGAATGTTTTGACTCACCCGATATGATATTGGCCCATAGAATGCTAAAATGACCCGGACTAAAATAATGTCCCTGAATGTGCGGGGACTGAACTCTCCTATGAAGCGCACTATGCTGGCGCAGGAGATAGATAGACAGGGAGCCGATATAATTTTATTGCAAGAGACACACCTTAGAGGGGACTTTCAACCGAAAATACGTACTAAAGGCGCCCACACAGCATACTACAGTAATAATGCTCACAAGAAAGCCAGAGGGGTGGCAATACTTATAGCATCTAGTGCCGCCTTTGTGAAGTCAGATATTAAAACTGACCCCAAGGGCAGATATGTGTTCATCAAAGGAGTTTATAATGGTACACTAGTGACAATAGCGAATATCTACGCTCCTAATGCAGACCAAACTCCCTATATTCGTTCCTACTTGACCAAACTGGAGGGATTTGCTGAGGGAGTGGTGATAGTGGGGGGGGACTGGAATATGGTACTCGATCATTCAATTGACAGCTCCTCTAGGGCCACAGATACTAGACGCCACCAAAGACTCTTGCTCTCAAAGCTGCTCCACTCACACCAACTAGTAGACTGCTGGCGCATACTACACCCACAGGACAAGGACTACACCTACTACTCACAAACAGCTAACAGTTACTCTAGAATAGATATGTTTTTCATTAGTCACAGACATCTCCCCTTACTGAATGAAGCATCCATAGGGAAAATCACATGGTCAGACCATGCCCCAGTGTTCCTGACACTCACCATCCAAAAAGAACCTAAACCTGCCTCTCACTGGCAATTAAATGAATCTTTACTAGATGACCCCAGGGTACTGGTAGACCTACGACAGACTTTGAACAATTATTTTACTGAAAACAGAAACAATGGGGTATCGGACTCATGGGTCTGGGAGGCCCACAAAGGGGTCATCAGGGGCATCTTCATTAAGTGGGGTTCTAGGATTAAAAAGGAACGATCACGTAAAATTGATACCTTGACAGAGGCCATACATGTAGCCGAAACAAAACACAAACAAGACCCCACTAGCGACAATTTCCAGACCCTGACTGCACTACGCATAGAACTAAGATCGTTATTAGCTGTAAAGGCATATAGATCAGTACAATTGACAAGGAGCACTTTCTACGCTCAAGGTAACAGGAGTGGGAAATTATTGGCCAAAGCTCTGAAAACTAAACAACAGAGATCCTTCATTGACAAGGTCTCAGACGGCACAGGGAAGGCATGTAACACCACCGATGACATAGCAAAGGCATTCAATGCTTTTTACTCAAATTTAAATAACCTAGCCCCCCCAAATGGCCAACTCCACAACCTGAGAGAATATGTCACTGCGCACCTCCCACGCACTGTCCCGGCCGCTGACTCACACACGCTAGATGAACCGTTCACGCAGGAGGAGCTACTCGCAACCATTAAGTCCCTACCGAAGGGGAAAAGCCCGGGCCCAGACGGGCTAATGGCAAGATATTACCAAACATTAACACAAGAGCTATCCCCTCACTTTTTACACATATTGAATGGCCTCAACCACGACACGGTGCTTCCACCCCCCATGCTTTGCGCCTCGATTACTATCATTCCTAAACCAGGCAAAGACCCCACAAAGTGCGGCAGCTATAGGCCCATATCTCTTATAAACCTAGATCTCAAATTGATGGCGAAAATGGTAGCGAACAGGCTTAAACCGTTACTGCCGAATCTGATCCATGCAGACCAGGCCGGCTTTGTGCCGGGACGTGAAGCCAGGGACAATACCACGAAAATCTTAAATGTTATACATGGAGCAACTATCACTAGAACACCAACACTCTTAATGGCAATAGATGCTGAGAAAGCCTTTGATAGGGTAGACTGGTCCTACCTGTTCACAGTCCTGGAAGTCCTCGGAATTGGCCCAAGACTTATAAACTGGATACAGACTCTATACAGAGGCCCCTCGGCCAGAGTCAGAGTAAACGGCCAACTATCTACACCCTTCCACATTTCCAATGGCACACGCCAAGGCTGCCCTCTATCTCCCCTATTATTTGTCCTAGCCATGGAAACATTCCTAACAGCGATTCGGTCTAATACTGACATACACGGATTCAGGTACCATGGAGGCGAAGTGAAAGTCTCTGCATTTGCGGACGACGTTCTGTTTACACTCATAGATCCCATAAAAACTCTACCTCACATACAGTCGGAGATTCAATCTTCGGATCGCTATCAAATTTTAAAATCAACGCGGATAAGTGCGAGATCCTAGGAATCTCGGTACCCGTGGCACTGCAAACTACACTTCAACGAACACACACTTTTCCCTGGACACGGACAGGCCTGACATATCTGGGGGTCCGACTTACCACTACCATCACGGAACTTTACAACATCAATTACCCTCCCCTCATAGAGGATATTAAACAAGATCTGCACAGATGGGATTTACCCCATATCTCCCTAATGGGCAGGATCAGTGTCTTAAAAATGATGGTCCTGCCAAAAATACTATATATACTTCAGGCTCTGCCTATTCCACTTCCAGGGTCATTTTTTAAACGAATGAAGACTATCTTCGTTAAATATATATGGGGAGACAAACAGGCAAGACTTGCCTTTACCACACTGACGTCCACCACGGACAGGGGGGGGCTTGGGTTTACCTCACATATATAAATATTATGTAGCAGTCTTACTTACCAGACTAAAAGAGTGGACAGACACAAGTAAGAAAAGATCGTGGTACGATCTAGAACAGAGCTTTGTACCGGTCCCTCTTAAGACCCTCCCGTGGAAAACATGCCAACTCAAACACCTAACCCCCTCAAGACACCCACTTATTCACAACATGCTCACAGTCTGGAGACGACATAAAGATAAGTGGGGACTGTCCCCTGGAATCTCTAGATTTTTCCCCACGGCCTATAATCCTGACTTCCAGCAAGGACAGGGAGGGCCCTCTCTTGCCCGCCTCACGGGAATGCACTCACCGGACATTACTGAGCTACTAACTGAGGATGACCCACCTACATTTAAAGACAGACAAGTAACACAGAGACACACCACCCTCCTGGACATTATGAGCAGAGCACAGCTTAAGGGATTCCTGACGAGACACGTCCTCCCCCTCTGGACCCGGAGAGGAGATACACACTTTGAACTCCTTTGTGGCCCAAAGGGCGACCGTAAACGGCCCTTATCTAAAATATACCGTATCCTACAGTCGGCAGACAGGGACCCTACGACTCCCACATTCCAACAGAAATGGATGACAGACTTTCACATACATCTCTCGGACAAGGACTGGTCTAGTATTATGGAGACAGGTCTCAAAACCTCGATCAGTGTCACGCGTAAAGAGACCTTCTATAAACGGATTACCAGATGGTATAGAACACCAGCCGTATTACACGCTATATGCCCTTCACTTAACAATATCTGCTGGAGATGCTCAGCCAGTAGAGGGGATATGTTACACATCTGGTGGAGCTGCCAGGACATTCAGCGTTTCTGGCAACTCATAATCTCTGAGATTACAAAGATACTAGCACCAGCCACCCGCCTAGCGGCACCCCAGGTACTGCTTGGCTGGCCACGCACATTTAAAGAACCGCACAGGCAACACTTATTGCACATTTTGCTAGGTGAGGCAAACGCCCTGATCCCACTGTACTGGCGTAAACCCAGTATTCCGACCATGGAACAATGGGTACAAAAAGTGGAGGGAGTGAGGGAGCTAGAAGACATCCACTGGTCGATAATGGGGAAACGTAATAGACACCTCAAGACTTGGGAACCCTGGACAGAGTTTTGGACTCATTCCAGGACATAACCGTCCAAGAGACAGCCCCAGGTGGGACTGGACCCTTAGCAGTCAGATAAGAAGAGCGAGTCATGAAACAGCACAATATGCTGAACACGGGAAGAGTTTAAAAGAAACTACATAATGACTACCCCGACCTAGGCAGGGTCACTATCCCCCCTCCCCCCCACCACCCCCCCACAATCCCCACCCCCCACTATCTGTTGATCTTTACGGTTACTCACACAAACCACCATACCCGAGGACGGAAAGGGGACAACTTCTTGCTTTCCGACCTCCACTAAAGGAAAAGTGTACACCTTTTGGTATAACCTTGATGTAACCCCGGACAAGTTTTATGCCGGGACGCTTATGTGTGTGATGTGAAATGTATCAAAGATGCACTGTTCATGTAACCCTGAAATGTGATCATTGAATGCTCCCCTTTTTTTTTCTGTACCCCATTTCCTTGTACACGAGAAATAAAAACAATTTAAATAAAAAAAAAAAAAATGATTAATAAACATTCATATCTTGCCTTCCTTGACACTAGAGGAGGCATCATACAAGCTGGTCTCATGGATGAAGGAAGTAAATTGTTCACATCACTGAGCTTTATTGTTGTGCTGGGTCTCAGGATTTATATCATGACACCTTCCATCTCGATACCCTGGCAGTGTCAGAAAGGAGTGACCTAGAGCAGTGTTTCCCATCCAGGCGCTCTAGATTAGTGGTTCCCTACCCAGTTCTTGGGGTACACCAACAGTCCAGAATGTATAGATTTCCTAATTCTATTCCAATGGGGATTCTAGACCAATAGGGTAAGTAGACCATTGGTGAGCGAGAACTATATTGATGCAGTGCCATCAGAATCGCTAAACATTTACAGAGAAAGATTTGGGAAAATATAGTTCAGCTAATCATCAGATGTAACCCGTTCTCTACTCTCCATTACAATAAAACAGGACACTGCACTAGTGGTTACTTAACCCTTGAAAAGAGAGTGAATTTGTCAAGCCAACTAAAAAAAGATAGTTATAGCTAAGGAAACATAGAGATGGGGGGGTAGGGGTGCTGTGTGTGTGTGGGGGGGTAGGGGTACTGTGTGTGTGTGTAGGGGAGTAGTGGTGGTTAAAAAAAAAAAAAAGTATATTAAGTCTTTATCCTCCCTCCCTCCTTCTTACCTTTGAAGGAGGGGGGGAACACAGCCATCCCTGGTGGTCCTGTGGTGGTAAGTACTGTAGGGAGCAGCTCTCCTGTCCTGCCGCGCGATGCTGTGTGGAGCATTGCAATCGTAACACGCGGCAACGCTCCACACAGTTTGCTCGCGGGAGGACAGGAGAGCTGCTTCCTAGAGCCCTCCCCCTGCCTCCCGACACGGAAGCATAGTAGGCGCCTGCCGTTTTGGGCAGGCAGGTGCCTACTCTGCATTGATGGTGAACCTATGGCCGCGTGCCCACAGAGAGGGCCCGGCGTGCCACAGGTTCGCCATCACTGCTCTATACCATGTGACAAACACACAGCCACGTGTGTAAAATTTCATAACAAACATTACAAACTGGATTGAGAGAAAAAGTGCAGAGTCACACAGAATGAGTTGACAATATTCACTAAATCCCATATGAGATAGGAAGGCATTGTGTTAAATAGAAAGAGAGTCCAATCGGTGTTGGAGCCTTTTATGTAGAAAAGTGTAACTAAAGTAATTGAGTTTAATTAGGGACATTATTCTTAAAGAATAAAATATAGTGTATGTAGAATATTGTAATATAAAAAGGTGCAATATATACAGTGAAAATGGTGTGAGTGCGATCTAACACCTGAGTGGGAAACCCCTTATACCACTCAAAATGAAACCTAAATACAATACATACAATAGGTGGATCACACTCCTTAAAATCTCTAAAAGAGAATAAAAACAGCAAAATAGTATAATATTGTTGACAAATGGATATCCAGAATATGAATGTAGATGATCAGGTACTCACAAACCGAGAGCCAAACAAGAACTTGTGGCTCTCATGGGAACAGCACTGGGACCATTTGTAGGATGTCCCTTTCCTTCTGTGGATCTTCTGGTGGCCAGAAAGAACAAGCTGGAAACACTTACTTAAAACAGTAATGTGTTTATTAATCCCAATAAAAGCAGGAACAAATGTAAGGAGAATGTCTCCAATAAAAAATAAAATTGTACAATATAATAAAGAGTCCAACCCAACTCCTTTTTTGGACTCTTTTTATTATATTGTACATTTTTATGTTTTGCGGCCCGGCCCACGTGGCAAACCACCAGGGCCTACGTCCAAGGGGTCCATCGGGTGGCCCATGCTGTTAGAACCACCCTATGGGTTCGGATTTTCAGGGGGCCCGGTCAGCACTGCGGCGGTTTAACAGGGCGACCGGGCCCCCTGTGATGACTGCCCTGGTCACTTCTCCCAGCCTAAACAGAGCCCGCACGGGATGAAGCAGAGGAGGGAGTCAGAGTGGGAATCACTCCATCAACCTGAGCCACCACTGGACCCCAGGGAAAGTCACCCTCCTGCACCTAAAAGGTAGGAAACAGGAGGGTGTCTTAAACATTTTTTATGGGTGTGTGTGTATGTCTGTATGGATGTGTGCCTGTCTGTTTGTATGTATGTATGTGTCTTTGTATGCATGTGTGTCTTGTGTGTGTCTGTATGTATGTATCTGTCTTTGTGTGTGTGTGTATGTATGTATGTGTGTGTCTGTCAGGGGGGAAGGAAGGGTGAAAAGAGAGAGGGGGGGGCGCATGGATCAGTTTCGCACTGCGGCCCCATGGATTGTGTGTACGTCACTGCTACGGAGCAACTGAAAATGCAGTGTTTACATTAAAAAGCCTGCCATACTATAGTCATCAGAAAAATTACAGCTTAATGTAGTGGTTATGGTGTGTATAGTGTCCATGTAATGATTTGCCGGAATTCCAAGTGAGATTTCTAGCTGTTTAATATATTTTATTTGATTATTTAGCACAACAATTACTTAGACTTGGTTAATCAAGTGTAGAATGTCACGCATATCCATTCAGCTGTCTACTTTAGAGGAATACATGTGTTTCACTCAGCTCAGTTGGTGGTTTCTCTGTGAGCACGGCTAATTCGGGAAGATGAGTTATTATGACATTTCTAAGGGATGTGTGATTCAACTCTGTCACTGCACTCATCCTTGGATCAAGCACAAATTGTAAGCGTCAATTCAGCTACTGTCAGGGTTACCTTATTTTTAAAACAACAACAAAAAAACTTAATTTTTTTAAATTTTTATATTTTTTTTTATTCTTCCTCAAGTTTTTTGTTGTTTTTTTTAATTATAATATAGTGAAAGTATACATTAAAATAAAAATTATAATCATCACTTACTCCATTTCTATAAGAACTCTCTCTCATTTATTAATTTAAAAACACTTTTCCCCATAAATATACATGATCACATTCTCCCATATAAATACAAACACATCCACTTTATTCACACATAAGGGTTTATTCTTATTTGTGCAGACACACACTGTCCATTACACACACACAAAACCAGAGCAGGATTAACCATAAGACGGCCATATGTGGCCCAGGGTTTAAAACAGGGACCCTGGAACATGCCCCATTAAATACCCCCAAGTGAAGAATTAAGGGGGCCTACACAAATAAACTGCCTGGGGATCTTATTCCTTCTCTGATGCAAAAACACTATTAGAGGAGGGTAAAAGAGAGAGTGTGGCATTAGATTGTAAGAAGGGAAAATTTAGAAGAGTGATATGGACCCCAGGCCTGTACACAGGTATCACATTGGTGCGAGTGAGTCTAACTGACGAGACAGGTTGCTTTGCAGGTAGAACCAGGTATTAGTGTGTCTGTGATTGTCTGAGGTGGAAATGAGAATATGTTTGTAAGACCTTATTTCTTCAGTGCTGAGGAACCCATGGGGACCATCAGGGTTGCCATCATAAATTTTGGAGCTACTTTCACAGATCAAGGCCTGGACCCCCAGGGCACATCCCAAGTTCTCCAACAAAAATAAGTAAGAGGGGATTGGGGGAGGGGCACAACAGCTTGTATACTGAAGAGTGGGGAACCTCTGTACAACTGGAAGAGATTAATTAAACAATTTTTTAATATATATATATATATATATATATATATATATATATTCTAAAAGTTTTTTTTAGTCTATTCCCATTGTCCAGAGTTTCTGCATCACACTGAGGTTGGCAGTAATGCTATTGTAAATAGCCTTGGACCTGTTGAATATGATGTCTGTTCCATTCATTTGGGGATCCATTAAAATAACATGGAGACCTATTTTAGTCTACACTTGGTTTTACGAACCAGTGAATCAGTGCCATTTTTCATAAGTATGTGAAATGTGGAACAATATTTAATGTGCATAGATAAAAGCGCATTTGTCATTTTGTATTACATATTTTCTATCAATACTTAGAGCGTATTTGCATTTATTTTTTAGTCTGTAGATGGCTGGGTCCATGTTGCTTTCCATGGGTGTTTTTCTTTGATAATTTTAAGAGTATATTTTTTCAAGCGAGGACAGTGTTTTAGGAAAGCTTGAATCACTTCAGGTCCTACTAAACAGTAACAATGAATTTCTTCCAATCCACCACACTTTGTAGCCAAATCAATAAGAGCAGAGTCTAGGTTACTGGATGAGGTGGTGCGTATAACTAGCTTATCTAGAGTGCGCCAGTAGTGGTTGGTGACAAATCTAATTTGGTTCACCATTTCGTTGAAGGTGTTGAGTTGTAAGGTTGACACAGGAATATTTGGTCGTAAGGTTCGACGGATTTTCCAAGCAGGGATAGTGTGATCAAGTTCTAGGTCCACACGAAGGGTGGGATGACGTAGACAAAGCTCACCCCATGCTTTATCAGATATGGAATGTGTGTATTTATCCAACCTTTCACACAAAATATCCAGGCGCATAAGTGGTGGCCTGCATGGTTTCATAAATTCACGGAAAACCTCTTCAGACAAACTGGAACAAAAGGTGCCTAGGACAGAGAGTTTGGGACAGAACTCTAAAACTGCTTTCAACGTTTCAGAGGTTACTTTGCAAACTAATGTGCCGTTGTTTATGTATAAACTATGTAGATTTGGGCTCCCTCGAGCAATAAGTCTTACAAAGCCATCACTAAAAGTAAAAGGGAACATTCGTAGATCAATGTGTTGGAGGTCAACATGACTTTCCTTCCGACAAAGGTTCATGACGCTTTCCAAAATCTCCTGCCCAGAATAAAACAAGGGGTTCTCTCCACAGCATACAATAGTCAGGCTTTGCAGTTTGTTTTTCTCTTTGGCCAGACACTCTAGAATTTTTGATACACTATTGCGATTTGTTTCTTTGGATTGGTCAAAAACAATCTTTAGTTGTTTTATCTGGACCAGAAAGTGCTCCAATCCGTCGAGTGTTAGCAACTCTTCTTCCGACACCCAGCTATAACCAAAAGGAAAGGGACACAAGCTCCATTAGTCTTTGCATTCACACTATCTTTAACCAGTACTTGCGTTTAGTTACAATAAAATGCTAAGAACGTGTATATGTTTCTTGCAGTGTACCAAATAATTAAGCACCTGCTCAATAATTTTGTGAGTATTACCATTTTAGTGAGCCTGGTGTGGTCATTTTGTGTTTTATCTTTTTCTTGCAATCTCAACATTTATCAATAAAACAGGGTTATTGGGTGGTACAAACACAATTATCCTTGTTTTAAAAACGCTGTGTTATATGAGGGAATGACTCCAAGCTCCTTAACCACTATAGCCGGCTGTATTGGTTCTGCTGCCAAGAAGTGCCTTTGCACTCTCAAAGAGTAATTAGTCAAACCATTTTAAAGAACGGTTTCACAACTTATTTGAGTCCTTGGGCCGCCTGCTCCACATCCAGATTTTTCTGCAACCTGTTTCCCCTTAGCCAAGCTGAATGTCTTAGCCAACTTGAAGCAGCCACTTGAAGCAGCCCTGCCATTCAGCGTCCCCACGCTCTGCTTGGGGACGCAGAATTTTCCTCATAGAGATGCATTTATTCAATGCATCTCTATGAGGAGGTCCTGATTGGCCAAAACAGTGTTTGGCCCCGCCCCCTTGCTGATTTGAACCAATCCAATGCTTTCCATAGGAAAAGCATTGGATTGGCTAAAAAGCGGCAATTTTGATGATGTCACCAAGGGGGCAGGACAAGCGCCAGCGCCGGCATACCCCTGGGGTGTCTGGCAGGAAGGGAAGCGCTTTGCACAGCACTCCCCTCATGCCTGTTACTCCATGTAGCGTGACAGAACAGGCGGACTGCAGTAGGGGAGCTTCTGTTCCCCTTACCTGGTCTAACAGCTCAGCTACGGTACATGGGCGGAGGTGAGGCTGAGCAGGCACAGTGGAGGTTAAGGGGGATAGAAGAAGGGCACAGCAGTGGAGCTGGGGACAGAGGAAGAACACAGGAGAGTATTGGGGACAAAAAAATTGCACAGGAGCGGAAGGGAAAACACGAGGGGAGGTAAAAAGAAGGGCACAGAAGGGGATAGTAACGGAAGAAAGTCCCAGGAGGGGGACAAAAGAAGGGCACAAGACCGGAGGGGGGACAAAAGGACACAGAAGCATAGGGGGACAAAAGAAGGGTACTGGAGGCTAGGGGGTCAGAAGAAGTGCACATGAGTGGAAGGGGAATGGAAGAAGTGCATTGGGAGGGGGGAAAGAAGGAAGGCACAGGAGGGTAGTGGGGACAAAAAAAAGGAGTGGATATGGGCACAGGAGAGGAGGGGGCACAAAGAGACACGCAGAGGGGCTGGCAGGGACAAAGACACACATAGGAGCTGAGGGGGACAAAGAGACACACAGTGGGAAAGGAGAAACAAGGCAATGGCACATTAGACCTCCTTATTCAATGCTTTCCTATGGGAGAAATCTGATGCTGGAGGTCCGTGAGGACGTCCAGCGTCAGATAACGGACCAAAAGTCTGTTTGGATTCCGGAAGCGCCCCCAGTGGCTGTCTGGTAGACTGTAATGTTTAACACTGCAGCACTAAGTGCAATAGGGACACAGCAGCAAGACAACTTCAATGAGCTGAAGTGGTCTGGGTGCCTACAGTGTCCCTTTAAGTGAATGAACTGAGTGAACCTTCTTTGAAGGAGAAAAATAAACATAAACAACCAAAGCAGACAAACTACAAGACAAGTAAAACAAGCACAATAGTAGTGAGAATAAATTCAAATAAACTACCATATATACTCAAGTATAAGTCTTGTTTTTCAGCACATTATTTGTGCTGAAAATCCCCCTCTCGACTTAAACTCGAGTCAGTGTCTGTATTATGGCAACTTACATTGCCATAATACAGACCAGGACCGCCGGGCTCATTACAAGCCCGGCAGTCCTGTTGGGGGATGGCAGGGAGCTGTTACCTACCTTTCCTGCATCTCCTGTCAGCTCCCTTCTCCTGCACTCCGGTCAGCTCCCTTCTCCTCCACTGTAAGTCTCGCGGTGTGTTGCCACGGTAACCCGTGGCAACGCTCTGACCCCGCGGCTCTCGCGAGACTTACAGTGGAGCTGACCGGACCAGAGGAGAAGGAAGCTGCAGGAAAGGTAGGTAACAGCTCTCTGCCAGCCCCCCTCCTACACAGCCCATCCACTGGACCACCAGGGAATGAGAGCCCCCCTCCCTGGCCAGCTAACAAGCAGGTAGGGGGGACGAAAATAAAATTAAATAATAAAAAAATATATTACAATAAAAAAAATTTAAATATTAAAATTAAAAAATAAATAATAAAATAAAAAATACTAAAATAAAAACATTTAAATATTAAAACTAAAAAAATTACAAATAATAAAAATGCCCTCCTCCCCCAGTTCACACACACACACTCATACAAACACACACTCTGCATTGTATACACACACTCATACACACACACACTCTGCATTATATACATATACACACACTGCATTATATACACTCCTACAAACACACACTCTACATTATACACACACACTCATACAAACACAGACTCTGCATTATATACACACACACACATCACATATAATTCAGAGTGTGTGTATATAATGCAGTGTGTTTTTGTATGAGTGTGTGTGTGTATAATGCAGAGTGTGTGTGTGTGTGTATAATGCAGAGTGTGTGTATAATGCAGTGTGTGTATGAATGTGTGTGTGTGTATAATGCAGTGTGTGTGTGTATAATGCAGTGTGTGTATGAATGTGTGTGTGTGTATAATGCAGTGTGTGTATGAATGTGTGTGTGTGTGTATAATGCAGTGTGTGTATGAATGTGTGTGTGTATAATGCAGTGTGTGTATGAATGTGTGTGTGTATAATGCAGTGTGTGTATAATGCAGTGTGTGTATGAGTGTGTGTGTGTATAATGCAGTGTGTTTTTGTATGAGTGTGTGTGTGTATAATGCAGATTGTTTGTATAAGTGTGTGTGTATCTAATGCAGTGTGTGTGTTTGTATTAGTGTGTGTGTATATAATTATAAAAATCACAGAATTTCATAGCCCCAAGTTTTACCCTCGACTTATCCACGAGGCATAGCATATTTCACAAGTGTTGGTCACAAAACTGCACTCGACTTATACATGAGATCGACTTATACATGAGTATATACGGCACTTATCAGTATATATATCCGTGACCAGAGACTGGGACATTTCAGCTCATGGCTTGCTTTGAATGGTCCCAAATTATAACTATTACAGTGTTGAGGAACAAAGCTAATACATACCTAATCTCTGTGTAGTGCCAAACTGTGGAAGATGCCACTCCACATGCCCAGGACTGGCACACCTGGGATACTGTCTGTCTGTCTCCTAGAGGTAGGTAGTAAAAGATTTGTGCAAGGATTTCTTGAGGCATGTCCTCCCATTGTGTAGACATTGTATCTTCTCCACGGGAACAAACTGACCCTGTATGAGCGGTTAGAACAGAATGAATAGATTACAGAAATAGGTGAGCTTTACAATCAGGAATAGAGCTGTCGTCATGCCTTTTGTAAGTGATGTGTGGGAGGAGATACCGTACAGGCCGGTTTTACTGTTAAATCACCTTTGCACTTATAAGGAAAACTTGCGAATGAAAGGTGTTGCTGCAATACTGAGTGCCTGTTTATTGAATTTTACAATGGCTGCAGCTTCCTGCTTAACTGGAGAAGTAAATGCAAATATTTAGACTGCAAGTGCCCCTGGGCAGGGCTCCAGGTCAATACTACTATGTAAAAGTTTTATTTCAATTAGTTGCATGTTGCTTATGCAAATATACTGCACTCCGGTCCATGTTGGAGATGTATAAATAATGATACATTTTTAATAATAAACAATGTCCTCTTTTTTGTGCCCAATTAGAGCATGGCTCAAAACATTTGTAATTTATTCTACTAATCTCCTTCTCAGCAGTGGAACTACCGCCGGTGCAACTTCACCAGGCTGACAAGCTGCGAGAAACCCATCTTTGTTTTGTCACGGGCCCCTTTTTAGATGTGAAGCCCGGGGTGCTGGGAGGAAATGAGTATGTCACTTCCTCAATTTACCAACAAGCTGCAAAGGACGAGAGGGGAGAAAGCATGTCAGTGTGTTTGTGTGTGTGTAGCAGTATATGTGCATACATACCAGCATTCAATGAGTAACACTACAAACCAACACACACCAGCATTTATATACCAAAACTACACACATGCAATCAAACGCCAACTCGACATACAAACACCGTACACAAGTACACCACTGCTTTTAAATAGCAATAGTATTTACAAATACACCCCCCTACAAGCACACACTTAACCCCTTAAGGACGGAGCCAAATGTACACATTGTGAACAAAACAAAATGTAAACAAAACCTGGCATTTGCGCTACATGTCTGTCCAACCGTAATACACCTCTTTCATAGTAAATGCACCCACCCTTATTATATATCATTTTATTCAGGGGAAACAGGGCTTTCATTTAATATCAAATATTTAGCTATGAAACATAATTTAATATGAAAAAAATGGGAGAAAATACGATTTTTTTGATTTTTTTAGTTCTAAATTGCATTTTAAAGGTCAGTGTCATAATACTGTTTGATTTTACTGCAATAAAATACACATATTTGTATTTAGTAAAGTCTCACGTGTAAGACAGTACCCCCTATGTACAGGTTTTATGGCGTTTTGGGAAGTTACAGGGTCAAATATAGCACGTTACATTTGAAATTGAAATTCGCCAGATTGGTTACGTTGCCTTTGAGACTGTATAGTAGCCCGGGAATGAAATTTACACCCATAATGGCATACCATTTGCAATAGTAGACAACCCAAGGTATTGCAAATGGGGTATGTCCAGTCTTTTTTAGTAGCCATTTGGTCACAAACACTGGCCAAAGTTAGCGTTAGTATTTGTTTGTGTGTGAAAAATGCAAAAAACGCCAATTTTGGCCAGTGTTTGTGACTAAGTGGCTACTAAAAAAGACTGGACATACCCTGTTTGCAATACCTTGGGTTGTCTACTATTGCAAATGGTATGCCATCATAGGGTAATTTTCATTCTTGGGCTACCATAGGGTCTCAAAGGCAACGTAACCAATCTGGCGAATTTTAATGTGAAAAAACTGTAACGCAAGCCTTATATTTGACGCTGTAACTTTTGAAAACACCATAAAACCTGTACATGAGGGGTACTGTTGTACTCGGGAGACTTCGCTGAACACAAATATTTGTGTTTCAAAACAGTAAAAAGTATCGCAGCAATAATATCGTCCGTGTAAGTGCTGTTTGTGCGTGAAAAATGCAAAAACTTCACTTTTACTGGCGATATCATCGTTGTAATACATTTTACTGTTTTGAAACACTAATATTTGTGTTCAGCGAAGTCTCCCGAGTAGAACAGTACCCCCCATGTACAGGTTTTATGGTGTCTTGGAAAGTTATAGGGTTAAATATAGTGCTAGCAAATTAAATTCCCTTTACTTTCGCATGGGTTGTCAGGCAGGTCCCGCTAATTGTAATTAATTAAGATACCTAATTATGTAAAAATATTACATAAATATATATGTAGAATTAATATATGTATATATATACGTATGTGTATATATATGTATATATCTATATAATTTTTTAAAATATTTTTATTTATATATAGGTATATATATAGTGATATATACGTATATATTTATGTATATAGATATATATATTATTTCGTTCTACGTGTATTTTGATATATATATATATATATATATATAATTTCACAAACAGTTAGAACGAAATAACACACATCTATATATTTTTTAATTATTTATTTTTAATTATTTTTTTAATTTTATTTTTTAACGTATTTACATTTTTATTTTTTTTATATTATATATAAATATATATATAACAATAATTATATATATATTTAATCAGTATCAGTCTACGTGTAATTTGATATTAATATATATATATAATTATATATATATTAATAGTAAAATACACCTAGACGGTGTATGTGTGTGTATGTATATGTGTATATATATACTTAGATCATATATATATAATATATATATATGATCTAAGTATATATAATAATTTTTTTTTACACCATTAACTTATTTTACTTTTATTTTCAGCCAGCAGGGGGACCACCTGTCATTACAGGCAGCCCCCCTGCCGGCAATACAGAAGCCAGCTATACCCGGCCATGTGATTGTGGGGTCCTCGCTAGGACCCCACTCTCACATGGCCGGGGGGCTTCAACGAGGACGGATGTGCCGCGGGGGGCTCCCTGGGAGTCCCCCCAACCGCGATCGCCGGCGTGGGACCGCCGGCGACCGGGTAAGTTAACAAAAACCGGAGGGCGTACAATTACGCCCGGCGGCGTTTAGAGCCGCCTATTAGAGGGCGTAATTGTACGTCCTCCGGTTTTAAGGGGTTAATCTATACAAAAACATGCTTACATTCAAACACAAGCACCGCTCACAAATACAACTCTGCAAGATGGGCAAATGGTAGATCCGCAGCTGGCAAAGCATTGTGGGAGTTGTATGACAGATAGGGATGTACATTTTGGCTATCCTTCCCCTGGGGGGCAAAAATAAATTATTTTTATTAGGGCAGCATCTACATCGGTTCCACATTCTTCTCAATGTTTTGGTTTGGTTTGGATTTGCGAGTCTATTAATGAGATCAGCTGAACTATAACGTACACCATTTTGCAAGATAGCGGGGGGTATGTATAAAGACTAATTCTGGGGCAAAATTCCATTGGTTTTTATGGCAACTATTTCTCTTTTAGAACTTTGCCTCTGAATTACTCTTTACCCAGTTTTCCCACTGTGTCGCCCAGTGACTTTAACATAAACTGATCAAATGTTTTGGAACTAGTGAGAGCGATTTATATTAAAAAAAAGAAAAACTTTTACCCTTGTTAAGGTATCAGTTCTAGGGATTGGTCAAATCATCCTAAACACCAAATAGCAAAATGCAGCCTAAAATACCCAGCTGTCATTATATATGAGTTGGAGATTTAATTTTCTTTGCCTCCAGATATTTTTTTTTATATGTTTTTCCCATTCACTAATGTTTAGGTAAGCACCCAAAGAAAAGCAAGTGCGGTAGAAGCTACAGGATATTCAAGAAAAGTTTTAGCACTCACATGGTTAAAGCTACTGTGTAAACATCGAAGACCAGGGCGCATATGTGGAATGTCAGGAACGCCCACCATTAGTTAGCATGTGTAAGCAATAAATATTTGCTTAATAATTGAATATAATCATTGTAATGCGGGTGTGACTTTTGTATCCTTTCTATAAGTATGAAATTCGTCATTTATAGTATATATATTCTTTGTTTGCCGGTGGGGGGTGTCCAGTGCATCGGATAACTGATAACGGCACTGAAACATTTGCAGTTTGCTAAACTATGGATGTTCACTATGTCGTTCTATATGGTGCCAAGTTATCCCCTATTCACTCCCTTCTATACTTACCACGGTACAAGTATCAGCAATATTTTTCTGAAACAAAGATTTTCTACCCTCCCACAGACATGGATTGGCTATCAGGTGTCATGTGACCTGAACCTTTTAAATGCTGAACTGCAGCTTGGAATCCAAAGACATTTCTGCCGTGTGGGATCTGGCAGCCGCAGAGCGGCCAATACTTACTGGCTGCTTTATCTGGGGTGTTCTGTGTTTAATCTGTTTTAGATTCAGGTTTTTTTTTTTTCTGTGGCTGTTTGTAATGTAGGATGCTGCATTCATGATTGGTGGGGAGGTACATAAACTTTGACGAGATAGCTCTGTGAACAAAATAGAAATTTACACTTTTATAAATTGTACTGGTTATACCCCCAGGTTCTGTTACTTCCTGGTTTGGTTAGCTTAATTGAACTAATCTCAAGAGGCAGCAATTGCCCAGAGCACCCGCCTTGCGAAGACTTCTCATTGAGCTGCATTGGGAAAGTCTGTGATTGGTCAGACACATCAAATCTGGGCAGGATTAGAAGAGGAGGGCTTGCAAAGGGAGCTGACAGGAGATCTGCAGTTTTTGAAAGTTGTTTTTAGGTATAACTTCAATGAAATGCAAAATGTAACGCATGCAAGTTTTAATTGAGGGCCTATGTACTAAACAGGCGACTTTTATTTATTTTGTATTTGACTAATGGAGTGTCCCTTTAGACTGCAATAAGCAAACTTTGTCTTCAGTTGAGCTGGACAATCTTTTTATGTAATTAAATATCTTACTCTATTTTGCTATTTGGAGATCAACCCAATACAATTCAGAGTTTAGTGAATACATTCTCCATTGTTCCATTTCCTTTATCTGACCACCATCTGCTGAACTTTGACATCAACATATCCCGTACCCAAATCTCACCACCCTCAACTCTCCAATCTCAAAGAAACCTCCACAGGGCTGCAGTGTGTGTGTGTCAGGGGTGCACTGTGTTTGTGTGTGAGTGAGGGTGCTGTGAGTGAGTGTGATTATATCCCCCCTCCCTTTTTACCTTTAGCCTGGAAGGGGGGATCGTGCTGCTGCCATTCCTGGTAGTGGTGAGTGAACTCTAGCCTGTAGACTGCTCCAAATGTCGCGAGAGGAACCCGGCAGAGCTGCAAGATAGAGCTCCACCGGGTTCTTCTCCCGTCTCCCTCACTCTCATCCCTGCCGGTGGCCGCAATACACTACATGTTGGCCGGTGACGGAGATCTTTGATCTCACTACCACCGGCCCGTCATGGAATGCAGCAGGGCCGACACTTGGATAGTGTCAGCCCTGCATGGCCCTGCTCTGGGCAATTGCTGCCTCTTGAGATCCTGTGAGCAACCCTGCCAGCCGAGGCCCACTGGGCGTGCCTGATGGCCAGTCCGGGCCTGCATGCACAAATCACTGTTTTCAGTCTGAGGGAGAGGGGTCATACATAGATCACAGTCTGAGGGTGCGGGATCATGCACAAATCACGGTGTTCAGTCTGAGGGAGTGGGGCCATACACAGATCAGTGTGTTCAGTCTGAGCATGTTGGTTCAATGCTCGTCCAGGGCAGACCTGCTGAAGAGCTCTAGCATGAAAATAAAAAGACTATATTTGTTGTGCACAGCGCTAACAAATTTAATAACATGCTTGCACTGTGTTTGCTTGAAATTTGTCTCTGGTGTCTCCATAGATGGGATACCAGGTGTCACATCCTGTTCCTAGCTGCGGCTCATTCTGGCAATGGCTTCTGGTATCCAGTACTCTTTTTACAAGTCTTGTTTACTTTTCTTGTTTTTTCTGGTTTTCTATTCCATGCCTGGTTTTCTTTAAAGGGACACTATAGTCACCTGAACAACTTCAGCTTAATGAGATTGTTCAGGTGAGAACTATAGCTCCCTGCAGCCTCTCTCATGTAAACACTGTATTTTCTGAGAAAATACAGTGTTTACATTGAAAGCTAGGAACACCTCCAGTTGCAGTCACTCAGAATGCCACCAGAAGGACTTCAGAGTTGATGGAGGCATAGTATGCCTCCATACACTCAGATCTGCTGTCAGCAGAGCACAGAGCAGCACTGTGCAGAGCATCCTGTGATTCAGTATCTCCTCCCTCTGCGTGCAGACACTGAACATTCCTCATAGAGATTTGTTGATTCAGTTCATCTCTATGAGGAGATGCTGATTGGCTAGGGCTGTGTTTGAATCATGCTGGCTCTGCCCCTGGTCTGCCTCTTTGCCAGTCTCAGCCAATCTTATGGGGAAGCACTGTGATTGGATCAGGCTACCACGTCAGCAGACTGCTTGTTTTTCTGAGTCTAACAGCATGCAGATTTACAGCTTCAGGCTTGAATACAGTAAGATTTTTACTATATTTATGGAGGCATGAGGGGCCCAGGGGGGGCTAGATGGTGGTGTTAACATTATAGGGTCAGGAATACATGTTTGTGTTCCTGACCCTGTAGTGATCCTTTAACCCCTTAAGGACGCAGCTTCAAAAACTGGACTTACCCTTACCCTTATAGAGTTATCACCAGCTACTTTCATGATATAACTAGCACTTTTCTAACCAATTATACCTCCAATCCCTGATATAATATGAAAGGGACATTCCAAACACCATAACATGTATGCGGGATTAAGGCCCCACGGCTGAAATGTTGTATCCTTGTTTTGTCCTGTATTCTACAACACAACTATCTGGTTCACACAGCGTGTCGCTCTTTATTTGTTGGTACACACGCTATTTAACCAACACACACTCTGAGATGCACATCTACTGATAGATACACACAGGCACTGATTTGACACAACTCACACATTAGTTTTGTTTGTTGGTTTTTTTTTCGTTTTGTTTAGGCTCATCCATCCTCCCTACCTTTTGGGAGAGCTGGCCGTGGGCTCTTTCCCTGGGGTCCATGTTGTTCCTCATTGCTTCCTCGCATGCCGTTTAGTGATGTTGGGGCCGAAGTGACATCATATGCCTGCTCCCGACATCACCGCAGAATGTGCAACAGAGCACTGAGGAAGAGTAGGGACAACAGAGTTCCCTTGCAGCCACCCGGATTCTTCCCCACCCCTGGACACTGTATTTCAGAGGGGCAGGCACCTACTCTGCCTTCGTGTATATCCACCCCTCTCGCAGCCTCTGTAATTCCACCAGTACTCTAGGTGACTATATATGTAAATAGTCCCATTTCCCATCTCACCTCACACAGTTTAAACGCTGCATTTTTCAAATGCCACTGCACCTATAAGCCTACTCATTTTCTTCAAGGTCAACTCCCTCCTGTGCAACATACCTGGACTTTGTGCATATACTGCATTTAGATTAGTGGTAACAGTAAAGAAATAGCTGTAACCAGACCCAACTCAAAGAATCAATTCAAGGGAGTATCAGAAGGATGAAACATACACATAACAAGTAGGGAAAAGAGCATATTATTATTATTATTGTATGATTTTGAGATAACTGAATCACAATTCCGTACGTTATAAAATACATACAAATAATATATGCAAGAATTTTTGTTTTGTTTTTGCATGTTGAGAGAAATATTACAGTGGCATATGTTATTTTTTGGGTAAAAGAGTACAGACTACAGACATTAGAAATGAGCTGGTTTACAAAACCTTGAAAGTTGTAACATATAGGTTTAAGAAAGTATCCATTTTTAAAAAAATATTTAATAAAATATATGGCCTAAGACACATTGATTTACAAAGTGGCTTAATGAGCTGCACACTGCTGCTGAAATCATTTACAATCAGAAGTCAGTCATACCCTGGCCTGCAGGCTGGTTTCTGAGTGCAACTCAGCTCAACTATTTTCCCATCATAAGTGCAATCCTTTCACAATACAAGGAAAATGTAGCATTAGGATTGCATTCCTAACACTACAGTGCCAATGTTCCTAGTTAAATACAGGCCCACCCACACACACACACATCCATAAAAATTATTAAGAACGGTTTTGCTAACCTTTTCCCAGTGCTGACGCTCCATCGGTGACTCTCACCTCTTCCAGCACCTTCTCCACAATGATTAAATCCATTCCTCCTCATAGAGGAGCATTGGGGACCTGATGCCCATGCGCAGTGTGCGCCATGCATGCTATCAAGCTTCTCCCTAGGAAAGTATTGTATTTAAAGGAAAACTATAGTGTCAGTAATTCACGTCTTCCTGACACTAGAGTCTTGAAGTGGCTGTTTAGGTTCCCTTCTCCTGTCACATCGCAGTAAAAAGGTGATTTTACTCACCCTTTTATCATAAGCCACACAGGTCTCACCATGGCTTGTTCCACCTCCATGGCTGAGATAATCAGTATTGATAATTTCAGCCAATCCAATGCATTCCAATAGGAAAGCATTGGAAGGCTGTTGCACATGCACAATATAGTATTGCTAATCTCAGCCATGGAGGTGAATCTAGGGAGCCTCAGAGATTTTTCCTATTACATTTATTGGAAAAGGGAGGGCAATATATAATTTTGGACAGAGACACTATAGAGTTAAGAGTGCAAAAATTAAAGTGTTCCTTTAGTCATAACTATTTTTTTGCGGGTTAGTTTACTTTTATTTTTTTTCCCTACAGGATTATAGTAAGGCTCTAATGAACCCCACTTTTCTTAAAGGATCACTATAGTGTCAGGAAAACAAAGCGGTTTTCCTGACACTATAGTGCCCTAAGCGTGCCCCCACCCTCAGGGTCCCCCTGCCTCGGTGCTGGTGACCTCTCCTCCTCACCGTCCGCTCCCGAGTGGAGCGGAATGCACATGCGCGGCAAATGCCGCCAGTGCATTCTAACAGTCCATTGGAAAGCATTTCTCAATGCTTTCCGATGGACGTTCTGCACGCTGGATGCTGCACAGCCACTAGAGGTTGGATTAACCCTGCTATGTAAACGTAGTTTCTCTGAAACTGCTATGTTTACATCTGAAGGGTTAAAATCTGAGGGACCTGGCACCCAGACCACTTCATTGAGCTGAAGTGGTCTGGGTGTCTATAGTGTCCCTTTAAGCTTTTCTATAAATTCATGTGTGGGTATCATTACTTAATAAAAAGAATTCTCTAAGCATCATAACCACTATCATTTAGTGGTTATGGTGTTAGGGGTGTCTTGATGGAAATCAATGTTAAACTGTCAAATGATGTAAAGGCCCGATGTAGTGGTTACGATGCCAGGTTCCCTGATAAGGGGGCAAACTGTTTAGTAACATTTTGCCCCCTTACCTGGATCTCCACTCTGCTCCAATGTTTCCTGGTGGTCCAGTGATGCGCTTCCGACTTTAGCAGAGCCGCAGAAGCCTATTTATTGGCTGAGAGGGTCAGGTGACTGCTCTCTGCCAATTAATGCAATTCTGTGCAAATTGTACAGAATTGGCATTTGCCAGCCTGCAACTCTTGTTCCGGACCATGTCATGACACCCAACTGAAAGTGCTGGAGCTGGAGCAGCAAAGGGGTTAAAATCCATTTTCATCCAATTTCATAGCGAAATGCTGGACATACGGACTACAGCCTCTATGACCACTTCAGATCACTGAAGTGATCATGGTGCTTGGAGTAACCCTTTAAGAATGGTTTCACTCTTGATTAAACTTCTCTGCGAATGTCCACACTGCTTCCAGTCTGGCTAATATGATAAAGCAAGGGTTCAACGTTCCACATTATCATCCCAACTCATACCAAAATAGGACATTATTCATTGGCTGAAAGTGTCAGCTGACGGATCTCGGAAAATAAAAAAATGTCCAACTTTGCATGAGTTTGTTTGATATTCCAGAAATATGACCTTTCATTTTATCATACCAACTGAGGCCACAAGGCATGGGTGCCTGGCATAGATAGATTAATGTTAAACCATTTTTAAAAGGTTTGACAGTTTAACATGAGACCTCACCAGGGGACTCCTGGTATCGCAAACACTACAGCAGCATCTGCATCACTAGTAACTACCATAATAGGTGGGCCTGCTATAAAAAGGGGTCAGGATGGGCCCATCCATTGACAGGCTTCTTAACCAGACCCCAGCTTTCAGGACCATAGTGTCCCTAGAATTGGGACAGTTGGGAGGTCTGCATTTCAACAGCATCTGCCTTTAGTAAATCGACATGTTTGTATGACCACCATATACTTCTCATGAAAATGTAAAATGAATTCCTATTTTTAAACTAACTTGTTTTGAATTTTCTAACGGATTCTGTGATTTTTTTTATGGTTAAGAGCTGAATGTGGATTCTGCAGATATCATATTAGCGAGTGAAGGAAATTTATGCTCAGGGGGTGGTGATGGAAATTTTTGAAGCTAGAACTCATTGAACCAGTAAGGATTTAAAAGCAGTGTCTTCAGGAAGAGTGTCTTCAGTACCAAAATAACTACAATCTGTTGTATTAGTTATGGCGCTTTGCAATCAATATATAATTTATCATAGATTATAGATGTTATTTATTAGATTGCTTAAATGAACAGACCAAGTACCATAAGAACTGCAGCCTGCTGCAATGGTTATGGTGCCAGGAGTTTCCAGACACCCTCCCAGGGTAAGTAGTCAAATGCAAAGAGTCATGTCAGGATTAGTGATGTCCCGAACGGTTCGCCGTGGACTCATCATTGAGTAAACTTTGACCCTGTACCTCACAGTCAGCAGACACATTCCAGCCAATCAGCAGCAGACCCACCTCCTGGACAGCGTCCATTGTGAAGCTGCATTCTTAGTGAGCTGTCCAGGAGGTGGGAGGGTCTGGGAGGGAGGGTCTGCTGTTGATTGGCTGGAATGTGTCTGCTGACTGTGAGGTACAGGGTCAAAGTTTACTCAATGATGAGTCCGCGGTGAGCCGTTCGGGACATCACTAGTCAGGATGTTTTACTGAAGCCTGAATAGGCCCATACTAATTAAGGCAAAACCTTGCAATTCAGTGTGGAGCCATTCGGACTTTAAAATGTAGATATATCTGCTAAACAGCGAGCAGCCAGCCACTATAACGAAAACTCATGACTGCGCAGCTATTGCTGCCTCGTTATTAAAAAGGGCGATTGGTGGGAGCTGTGGGGAATCAAGGCATGCCCCCATATATATATTACAGACATAGAGTGGACATATGTTTGTCACCACCTCCCTTACCGATAGGCTGCGGGTGTGCGATATTAAATAATCTGGGAGGGCCGACAGACAGGCACCCTCCCTCCAACCACGGTCATCCAGTTGGATAATTAATTGGTTAATCTAATGGGGTATACATACCAGTAGCCCTATTAGTTGGGAGTGACAAATGGGGACATACCTCCCTCCCAATGCAAATGGGGAGAACAAAAGCATGCCCCATGTTTTTTTTTATCATTCCAAGCCCCCACACCCAGGTATTAATGTATTATAGTCCCAGCAGCTGACAATGGACTGTAGCCCTGAGCATTTGTTTTAAAGAATCTGAATTTTGGTCAGTTTGTTCATTTGTCAGAAATACTAATGTAAAGGTGAACTGCATTTAAAACAAAATAAATAAACAGAAAATCTAAATTGCCTACTGTACAAAAGTAGCAGAGCTGCCATTCCCATTGCCACCAACTCTTACCTGCCAGCAATGGGTGAGCAATGGGTGAGCATGGAGGGTCCCCCGCACCAGTTCCCTTCCCTTAAACTGGCCAGGAATGAGTAAGAGGTTGAAAATGTTATCGGTTATTGAAATTCGCGAAAAAGATGAACCGAATCAAATGTGATTTTGGCAAAAATAAAAAAATGTATTTACTGGGGCCTTTTTTAAGAAACTGAGCAGCAGTAGTTACCCAATGTGTTTTAACCCCAGCAATGCTGGGATATTAACATGGAGCATTTCCTCTTGCTTCCTCCTCTGAGGCTAGAAGCTCCTCAAGTTTCCTTAGTACCACCGTAGGAGCTTCCAGGCTGCAGAGGAGGAGGCGGTGACAGGCACCTGGCCCCATGTAGGTTGCCACACAATTTTTAAACCGTTTTACTACTTGTGCTGGGAGGGTGCCAGGGTAGTCTAGGCACCATAACCACTATAGGAGTGGATTGTAGTAGTTATGGTGCTTGGCGTGTTAATTTAACCAAAGTACTGCTAAGGATTTTTTTTTTTTTTTATTATTTGCCCACTTGCTAGCACTGCCAGTCGTCAAATAGTATAAATTTTGCTAAATTGCAAGTGAAATATGACCAGATGCATTGGTCACTAACTTCTTTATAATCGGTGCTTAGTAAATGTCAGGATCCTGTAATTTAAATAGGATTCAGATATGAAAAGCATTGATTTTAAAAGTTGGAGACTTAATGCATCTAGTATGATGGTGCAGACTTGGTCAAAAAGATGACAAAATTAGTGCATAAAGACAACCCAATCTCTTTTTTTTTTTTTTATAATTTTTTTTTATTCTATTCTTGTCATATTAGGCATGATGTGACACTGTAAAACAGGTAACTATTCCCATCCTCTGAGCTTGGCAATAGATTTATCCTTATCTCCCAACTATCGGGAGTGGAAAACTTGGGCAAGACCCTGAGGGAGGTGTCACTAGTGACCTGAGCCACACACTGTAAATGCCCCAAAAAGCCCACCGACAGCTTACCCGACCGACCCCCATGCAGGAGGAGCTGCTGAAGTGCTCCCTGCATGGTCCTTGTCCCTGCTGTACAGTGCCAGCACATCTAATAATCCACTTGCACTGTGCTGCCAAGGGACACTTCGCTGGTGTCTTTAGATGTGGGACACCAGGGAACTAAAGTAAGGCAAGACCTATGAATCAGATAGGTCCCACCAAAAACAGGACTGTTGGGAGACCTGTTTATGCCATGTGAATTGTACTTTTGTTAAAATAAAGCTTTAATCATGCTCAGGTGTAGGAAACCCTGATTGGCTGTCATCCTGGCACACATATGCACTAGGGTGACAAGCCTTTTTTATGGACACTTTCTAAGTGATTATATCCTTGCATTCTAAAGCACTAGTTTTTACATATGTAAAATGTGGACCTTAGTGAATAACCCCATAAGTCACTCATAAATGAGGTCTGTTTGTGCTAGTCCTGTTTTAGAAGGCACATAGATAACAATTAATGGGGCTTCTTCCTGGGCCTCGAAGTCTGTATTCATCCTTCCATCTTAGATGAGATCGAAATACCCAGCTATGGTGGTCTTTGCGTACTCTTAACCACGCCCAGTGCATTGGATCCTCTCCCATTATCTACAAAAAATTAAAAACACATAGTTTATGAGGTTAATTTGGTGTGTAGGAGTTTAGAAAATATGTAGATACGTAAAATCTTATTAATAGCCTATTTTACGGTTTAAGAAACTCTATAGGGTCAGGAACACAAACATGTATTTCTGACCCTATAGCATTAAAACCACCATCTAGCTCCCATTGCCCTCCTAAATAAAGCTAAATCTTACCTGTACTCCAGTCTGCTGCTGCTGGCTCTGCCCCTGATCTGCCTGCTTGGATTACGTCATCGGAAGTGTTGAACTGAGCCAATCAGAATGCTTTCCCATAGAAAAGCATTAGATTGGCTGTGACTGTCAAGGAGGCAGAGCCAGCACAAACCTAACACAGCCCTGGCCAATCATCATCTCCTCATACAGTTGCATTGAATCAATGCGTCTCTATGTGGAAAGTTCAGTGTCTCTATACACAGGGTGGAGACACTGAATGGCAGTGCTGTACCTTGCGAATATCCGCTTTTTATTTTCTGCAAGGTCCTCTTCAGTTCCTGGCTCTTCATCTGTCAGGAGCCCATGGCAGTTTTATTCTCTAGAACATACACAAGCGTACAATACTGATGTCTGTGGAGGGTCAAATGAGACAGTGTGGGTTCTTCCATAGAAAGAGTATTTTTCCCCCAAAACTCTTTACTAGTGATGGCTGAGGTCTTGACAAAAGCTAGTTCTGCCTTTTGTCAGGCATAGAACAAAATACATAAGACAAAGTAGTCCCTACTACTGAGCACAAAGATTTCTTCATTATGAAATGTTTGAGGGGGCGAGTGACAGAGCCTCTTTAAAGTAACATATTATCATGACAGATGCACATTTGGGAAATGTTTTAGGACTTTCCTTGTTACAAACCTGCTCGCACGTGCTGCGGGTGACAAGGCCTCGATAATTCATCCTCTCCCAGAAGAGGTTACGTAGCCTTTCAAACTCTGGCAGCAGCACAAACCATGTCTGGCCTAGAACCCAGGGATAAATCTCGCGCTGGAAAGGCTCATCTTCTTCAACCATGTTTGCCAAGGACCTGTACAAACAGTACGCCTGTAAGGTCTAATCACTGAAGGTGATCTTTCCAAGTTTGAATTATCTAAAGTGCTGGCAAATTTACAGCAAATTAGGAAAAATATTATTTTAGTCTGCTATTTGTTAGGATTTGCTATATTGGCTGAAAAAGTTAGATTTGAATTTACTTTGAATTCCTAACAATCACTTGTCTAGTGAATAACCTTTTAAGTATGAATATAGCTGCCATGACAGTATTATGGATTCAAAGTGACAGTTCCTTCCTATTTTATGTACTAAACAGGGTGTGCGCTCCTTTATGCCTGGTTATTTGTCTGACTTTTTTGTACAGTAGATCATACCCAGGCTGCATTGCCCTTTCTGCTTTTCAATCTGTTCTAATCAAAACTGGATTAACCATAAGGCGCACCGCCGTCTTTAAAGCTGGGCAAACGGGGCAGCTGCCCCCGGGCCCACTTACTCCTGGGAGGCCCAAAGCAGCTACTCCGTGGGCCCCGCTGTCCGCAAAAAAAAAAAAAAGTTATTTGCCCCCCACACACTAAGAGGGCCCGGTCGAACGATGTGGCCCCTTAACCCCTTAAGGACCAAACTTCTGGAATAAAAGGGAATCATGACATGTCACGCATGTCATGTGTCCTTAAGGGGTTAACAGCGCGAACGGGCCCCCTTGTTTTACTGCAGCAGGCTGGGAAGAAGTAAATGCCATGAGTCACTTCCTCCCAGATAGAATGAAGCTGCGCGGGATGGAGGAGGAGGAGGCCGTCAGGAGGAAGCTGGAGTGCCAGAGCCTCACACTCCCAACAACCTCAGCCTGCCACTGCACCCCAGGGAACCCATAAGGTAGGCTGGAGGGTGGTTTTATAAATGTAAACTTTGCATGTTTGTGTGTCAGTATTTGTGTGAGTCAGTATGTCTGTGTGTGTCTTAGTATGTGTGTGAGTATGTCTGTCAGGGTTTCTGTGTGTGTATGTCACCATTTCTGTGTGGGTGTCTGTGTGTGTCTTAGTATGTGTGTGAGTGTGTGTGTCAGGGTGTCTGTGTGTCTTAGTATGTCTTTCAGGACGTGTCTGTGCGTGTCAGTATGTCTTTCAGGGCGTGTCAGTATGTCTGTCAGTGTATAAAAATGTAAATGTCGCATGTGTGTGTCAGTATGTCTGTCAGTATGCGTGTGAGTATGTCTGTCAGGGTTTCTGTGTGTGTGTATGTCACCATTTATGTGTGGGTGTCTGTGTGTGTCTTAGTATGTGTGTGAGTATGTCTGTCACGGTGTGTCTTAGTATGTCTGTCTGTGTGTCAGTATATCTGTGTGTGTGTGTGTGAGTATGTGTGTCAGTATGTCTTTCAGGGCGTGTCTGTGCGTGTCAGTATGTCTTTCAGGGCATGTCAGTATGTCTGTCAGTGTGTAAAAATGTAAACGTCGCATGTGTGTGTCAGTATTTGTGTGTGTCAGTATGTCTGTCAGGGTTTCTGTGTGTGTGTATGTCACCATTTATGTTTGGGTGTCTGTGTGTGTCTTAGTATGTGTGTGAGTATGTCTGTTAGGGTGTGTCTTAGTATGTCTGTGTGTCAGTATGTCTTTCAGGGCGTGTCTGTGCGTGTCAGTATGTCTTTCACGGCGTGTCTGTGCGTGTCAGTATGTCTTTCAGGGCGTGTCTGTGCGTGTCAGTATGTCTTTTTCAGGGCATGTCAGTATGTCTGTCAGTGTGTAAAAATGTAAACGTCGCATGTGTGTGTCAATATTTGTGTGTGTCAGTATGTCTGTCAGGGTTTCTGTGTGTGTGTATGTCACCATTTATGTTTGGGTGTCTGTGTGTGTCTTAGTATGTGTGTGAGTATGTCTGTCAGGGTGTGTCTTAGTATGTCTGTCTGTGTGTCAGTATGTCTTTCAGGGCGTGTCTGTGCGTGTCAGTATGTCTTTCAGGGCGTGTCTGTGCGTGTCAGTATGTCTTTTTCAGGGCATGTCAGTGTGTAAAAATGTAAACGTCGCATGTGTGTCTCAGTATGTCTGTCAGTATGCGTGTGAGTATGTCTGTCAGGGTTTCTGTGTGTGTTTATGTCACCATTTATGTGTGGGTGTCTGTGTGTGTCTTAGTATGTGTGTGAGTATGTCTGTCAGGGTGTCTGTGTGTGTCTTAGTATGTCTGTCTGTGTCAGTATATCTGTGTGTGTGAGTATGTGTGTCTTAGTATGTCTGTGCGTGTCAGTATGTCTTTCAGGGCGTGTCTGTGCGTCTTTCAGGGCGTGTCTGTGCGTGTCAGTATGTCTGTCTGTGCGTGTCAGTTTGTCTGTCAGTGTGTAAAAATGTAAACGTCGCGTGTGTGTCAGTATTTATGTGTGTCTTAGTACGTCTGTGTGTGTGTGTGAGTGTCTGTCAGGGTGTCTGTGTGTCAGTATGTCTGTCAGTATGTATATCTGTATCTGTATTTAGTATATCTATGTTTCTCTATGTGGTCTTTGTGTATCTGCATGTGTCAGGTTTTGTATCTGCGTGTCTGTGTGTGTATATCTGTATGTTATCATTGTATGTATTTGTGTATCTGTATGTTGTCAGTGTGTGTACCTGCATGTGTATATCTGTGTGTGCATCTGTATATAGTCAATGTTTTTATCTGTGTATCTGCATTTGTGTCAGTATATGCATCAGTTTGTCTGAGTATCCATAGGTGTCAGTGTTTGTATATATGTCTCTGTATGTGCGTCAGGTTGTGTATCTGTGTGTCAGGTTGTGTATCTGTGTGTCTGTATGTGGGCCAGGTTGTGTATCTGTGTGTCTGTATGTGTGTCAGGTTGTGTATCTGTGTCAGTCTGTATCGGCATGTGTGTTAGTGTCAGTGTTTGTATCTGTGTATCTGCATGTGTTTCAGTGTGTGGCATAGTATGTGTACATGTACATACATCTCATCATTCAAATCACCAACACTACACACAAGTACACCCCTGCATTCAACCTTCAACACTACATACAAACACCAAAAATATATATATATAAACACCCCAACATTAAAAAAAAAAATACACATAGATGCATACTTGCATTCAAACACCAACACCACATACAAACACACCCCTACATTTACACAAACATATTCCATACAAAAATATGCTTCCATTCAAACACACAAACACAACTGAGTGCTAAGTACAACTCTGCAAGCATGGGAAAATGGTTCTGCTACTGCGTTGGGAAGTGGAGGTCGTGATTGCATGTCAGGGAGTGGGGGTCAGGGGGCCCCATCAAATGCTTGCCCAGGGCCCAATCAATATTAAAGACAGCCCTGATAAGGCGACCTTAGTCAGCTGCCTAGGTTCCAGTAGTTAGACAGGGGCCCTGGAGCCATCCCTATATGAATAGTGAATGGGGGGCAAACTGGTGGCCTGCTTAGGACCCTGCGGTATCTGTCTGTCTCTGGTCCTAATCCATTTATGTTTATATGTATTTTATATTGCTATACGTATGACCTACAATTTCCTAATTAAACATGCTGAAAGGAAAATAAATCCTCGTTATTGTGTTTTCTTTTAGCTATAAATAAAAGTATAAAAATGACAACTTACAGAGCAGTGAAAAACATTAGAACATTATATTCATCCAGGTCCATTTTTGCCCGATGGAAATAGGCCAGCACCATTGCTAGAAGGAACTAGAGAAACAGTGTGGGGGTTAAATTTATATATATCAGTCGTTGATTTTTAATTGTGGCCAACGAAGGCTGGAAAACGTCAAAGCACAAGAAATACACCTAAAACTGCTAAATCTTTATAATTAAACCATAACTGCTCTACAACCTGCAGCAATGAATTCTAGGTCTATACATGAAACGTTGATTAAATTAACACTCTAAACACCATAACCACTACACATTATGTAGTAGTTATGGTGTTAGGAATGTCCTGGCGCCCCTCTTTCCCATGTAAGTAGTCAAATGGTTTGTTACTTACCTGAGGCGCGCTGGTCACTTTCTCCTTTGAGAAGCCTCCTGTGTGTAGGGCCAGCTCATCAGCATCACCTGATATCTCTCAGGCAGTCAATCCTGCACTGCCGCTAGCAAATGGTTTCACTATTTATATTGGAAGGGGTGTGCTAAGGCACTCCTGGCACCATAACCACTCAATATTCTATAATGGTGGTTGAGGTGTTCCTTAAAATCGGCAATGCTCAATTATCAAAGACATCTTGCTTCTCCTGCAGGAGAGGCAGAATGTGCAGTGGGCAACTGGGGACACAAGTAAGTTGTGATCTGTTGTAAAACAATTTAACAAATTACTCTGGTATTTGTCAGTTTTAACAAAAGAATGCATGTTTGTGAGCTGTGAATTCAGCCCAGAAATAGCAGGGTTTGAAAAACAAAATCTCCAAGCTACTTACCATCTTCTATATGTTGTCCTTTAAATTTAAACTACTTGGAGTTGTACAGAGTTGACAAACATACCAAGCTATTATCCTGCGCAACAGTAGCAGATAGTGATATAGTTTTACGTTCTGAACTTAGAGACACTATAAGCACCTAGACTACTTCAGCTCATTGATTTTGGTCTGGGTGCATACCCCCGGGTCCCTTAACCCTGGAAAGGTAATTATTGCAGTTTTTAAATTAACTACAATAATTACCTATCCAGGGTTAACCCCGCTCCTAGTGGCTGTCTACTAGAGGGACTTCAGGTTTGTTGCATTAGATCATCCAGCGTCATCCAAAACCTTATAGGAAAGCATTCTATAATGCTTTCCTGTGGGGTTGTTCTATTGCGACTGCGGCCATTGCCGCACCTGCACATTAGGTCTTAGGCTATTAACAGAACATCTAAATTAAACACAATGTGCAATAAAGGACGTTGAGATCCCTCTTTACAGAAAATGTGCAGAGAGACTGTGTAGATCACATACAAGAAAGGTGTGACTAGGGCAGCATAAGCAAAGTGATTTAACGCCTAAATAGCAGACACATGAATATAGGCACCCAGACCACTTCAGTGCATTGAAGTGATTTGGGTACACTGTCCCAGTCCCCTTAACCTTGCAGTAGTAATTATTGCAGTTATTGAGAAACTTTAGTAAATACTAAACATGCTTTCCTATGGGGAGAATACTAATGGGAGCAGAGCCATTGCTGCGGAGGATGGCCCAAACCAGCGCCGAGGAACATCTGCACTGGACTCAAGTAAATGACAGAAGGGGTTTTTAACCCCCTTCTGAACCACTGAGTGGCACTATAGGGAGCTATAGTGCAATGAAAACAACTTTCCTGGCACTATAGTTTCCCTTTAAGCAATTCTCACTTTAAAATGTAAAATTGTGTTCACTGTGAATTCTGTCTTTAGTTAACCCCTTAAGGACACAACTTCCGAAATAAAAGGGGATCATGACGGAACTTCTTAAAGGGTTAATAGAATCCCATGTGACCCCAAACCTGCCCTTCACCCAGTTTCTAGGACTGAAAACATGGGTACATTTACTTTATCTGATGTCCTCAAGCACCTGTCCTGGTCAAGATACTCCTTGATGATGTCATTTTCTACAAGAAGAAGTACAGATAAAATGAAGAAAAATTTGTAAAAATAACTAAAATAGGTCAACAAAAAGACTTCTAATAACGAACCGATGGTTTGGATTTATTGTGAATCTGCAATTCACTGTTTGTATAATTAAAGAATGAAATCACCGTACAGTTCCTTGGGATTATGTTTTAGTATCCCTTAATATGAACATGTTTAATAATGTAAAATCTACAGAGTAAAAATTGTATATGTTAAGATAGAATTTTGTGTTCCTCACCAAGCAGTTTGAAAAATTCCTCCCTCTCCTCTTTTCGGACGGGACTCTCCTCCGTGGTGTTCATACTGATGGAAAGTGGGGAGATGATTTGATCTTTGGAGTTGTAAAGATCCCAGCTGTGGTCACAATTTCCCCAAATCCCCTTCTCTCAGATATTCCACAATACTGAACAGGAGTATTTATATTTTAATAGGACAACATACAGGCAGGTCATGAAATATTAAAGGGACATTCTAGACTTGAAACCCAAATCTATACACAAATAAATAATACCTAACACAATGCCGCAAGAAGCTGTTTACCGGAGTATCTGGCCCATTATTCTATCGCCCTATGTTTTATAGATATCCCCTTTTCTAACTTCCCATAACTATCTAATCCTACCATGGACCTTGCACCCTTTTCTAAAGCTCACTCCCTTCCAACTGCTCTCCAGATAACTTAATAGTGTTCTCTTCCTCTCCTTAATGTTATTCCCATTTGATATTTAATTTGTTTTTAAGACTATCAATTATTTGTGTTTAAAGTCTTTTCAACGTCTCTTGGTCTTTGTTCATGCGAGCTTCCATATCTCCCTAGTTCATGTTGTATAGAACACCTTACTTTGTTCCATCACCTGGTCCATTAGTTTATATTCCTTTATTTAAAAAAAAAAAGCTGATTCTTTTTTAAATATATTTAATTACTGTATAAATATTTTCCCTGCAAGAGCAGACTCTGCCTCACAACTGTTTCTACTATAGTTTTAAATTTACTGATTTACTTCCCTATAGAACGCCCTCCTCACACCTATAATTTTTTTTCATTTCTTTTGCTCTATTTTGTTTTTGTTTATTTTTTTAGTTCTCTTACATGCCAGGCAATCTGTATCCCCATCTTTGTACATTGTGATTTACTTCTTGTGTAGAAACTCCCCACATCTTTTAAATTAAAGGCCCGTCTAACCAGTCATCATTATGATGTCTGGTTTTTGATTGCCGAAATTTGTTTTATAGTTTTTCTCTATGAGTTATGGTTTTTTGCCCGGTTGTAGCGATACACACTATATTAAAAGCTTTTAAATGAATTAGTACTATAATTCAAATTACTGGAAAACTGAATGTTTCAACTCAAACGTGTGATGATGTGTTTGTTTAATATTTGGACAAGCAGTGATGTGCTGGCTTTTCTGTTTGGAATATCCCACCTGTCTTCCTTATTTAGAAATACTTACCGTTTGTCCTCCCCCTTAGCAAAAATACAAAGAGAAAAAAGTGTGAAATATAGTGCAGCCATCAATGTTACATGAGATCAGTTGAGAACAATAAAGGTAAGATACTGCATGTAGATATACAGGGTTAGTCACTCAGCCATGCTTTCATTTTTTCTACTTGGGCCTTCAATTTGAAATTCACTTTGAAATCCTTGCAATTGTCATTTTAGTCAATAACTCTGTATATTTCACGTTGATAAATACTCACCTTGAAGACAGATCTTCCTCGATCTCTTCATCCTGTAGATCAGGGAGACTTTTGGAAAAATACGAGGGGAAAGAATCGTGAAATGTAGTGCAGCCATCAATGTTTCATGAGAATAATGAGGCACAAGGAGGGTATATATATATATATATAGGCATCTTGTACTACAAGGAAGAAAAAGGAATCTCCTCTCACATTACTTTGTGAATTTTTAAACATAGTGCAGTAATCAACGCTTCTTCATGTGAATCAGACTCCAGGTTGCAAACTTGTTATAGGTTATATAAAATGTGTCATTCATAAATACTCACTTTGCAAATTGATCTTCTTCCAGTTCGTGCTCTTGATCCCCAAGATCTGGGAGACTATTGGAAAAATATAAAGAGAAAAAAATGTGAAATATAGTGCAGTCAGACTTTCATGACATCAGTTGAGAACAAGAAAGGGATGTAAATTCATGTTGATAAATCCCCACTTGGCAAACAGCTCTTCCTTATCCACTTCATCCTCGAGATCCGGGAGACTGTTGTAAAAATACAAAGAGAAGTAATTGTAAAATAATGTGCAGTCTATAATGCTTCATGAGAACAAGGAGGCAATTTAGGAATCTCATATTTAGGAAGCTCATACTAACAGGGAGACAATGGACATTCCTCTCGCAATAGTTGAATAGTTCAAAACAATACAACAAGCAATGTCTCTTGGTTTTAATAAATTTCTAGGTTGCAAAGTTGCTGTTAATTATTATGTACAATTTGTTATTCAGAAATGCTCACTTTGCAAACTGATCTACTTCCAGGTGGTCATCATCATTCTCAAGTTCTGGCAGACTGTTGGAAAATACAAGGAGAAAGAATAGTGAAATATAGTGCCACCATCAACGTTTTCTAAGATAGCCGAGAACAAGAAAGGTAAGACTGACATCGTATACTACAAGGGATAAAAGGACATTCCTTTGTGACTTGTTAAACATAGTGCAGCAGTCTACTTGTCTTCGTGTGAACCAGTCTCTAAATTGTTAGAAAAGACTCATTAAGTTTGTGAATAACTGCAACCATCAATATTAAAGTTTAGATGAGGAAGGGGAGAGAGGCTCATTGATCAGAATGATCAGATATTACAGGATTAGTCAAAAAATATTAAATCACTTGAAAAGCTTATCCAATAACATTAAATTGCAGCCATAGTTAAATATAGTGTCTCATTGGTAAATAGTCACTTTGCAAACAGATCTTCCTCATCCTCGTCTTCCTCGAGATCTGGGAGACTGTTGGGATGGCAAAAAAACAAAGATGAAGAATTGTGAAATATAGAGCTTCCATCAATGTTTTATGAGATCAGTTGTGTACAAAAAGGTCAGAGGCATCTATTACACCAAGAAGAAGAAAAAAGCCATTCCTTTGACATAATTTAGTAAATTGCTGTATTTATGTATATGGCTGTTCTGTGTGAATCTATCCCTAAGTCCGATGTTAGTTTTATAATACACATTTTAAAAAATTAAAAATGTTTGTGCTCACTTGGTGAAGTCGTCCTCTAGTTCTGGAAGGCTGTTAAAAAAATTAATGAAAAAGGAATTTGAACACTAGTGCAGCCTCCATTATGTTAACATTAGTTCAGTGAAAATCAACAGAGGTAAGGCAATACATGTAGAGAGAGATAATTTTATCGTTTAGAAATACCCACTTTGCAAACAAATCGTCATCTTCTGGATCCAGGATCCTTTTAAATAAAAAAAGAAAATAAATAAAAACAGTTGTGAAACATAGTGCAGCCATCACTGGAGGGAGGGAAAACCAGACAGGATCATATTAACAATAAGAAACCGGTTTATTCACTAAAGAAAATGTTAGTGAACTGAAACGGAGTTATACAGTTTACTCTATAAATGATTATACATTGTACATTGCAGACACGTACACATTACACCATCTGTCTGGTTTTTAATGGGGAGATAAGGATTACAAACGTTTTTCATTACACAATGTAATGTCCTACAGCGCAAAATGAGCAAACTCTTGCATAATGTGACAAGACATTCTCCATTTGTGGGCCTTTAATCACAATGCATGCACCTCTTGGGCTGTCTAAGGATTATGGGAGTAGTCTCCCATAGGGAGTCATCACATTTGTTATACACGGCGCTAGGTGAACATCCATTTAATTTACTGGGTTTTTGTGAGAATTCAAAGTGATTATCACATTTAAGGCCAGAGTAGGAACTGAAAGAATACCTGGCATAGAAGATGCTTCCAGTTTGGCTATTTTAACCTTAAAGAACCACTATAGTGCCAGGAAAACAAACTCCTTTTTCCTGGCACTATAGTGCCCTGAGGGTGCCCCCACCCTCAGGGTCCCAGTCCCGCCAGCTGAAGGAGTAGGAAGGGAGTTAAACACTCACCTTTCTCCAGCGCCGGGCTCCCTCGGCGCTGGGGACTCTCCTCCTCTTTTGGCCGTCATCGGCTGAATGCGCATGCGCGGCGTACACATTCAGCCAGTCCATAGGAAAGCATTCTCAATGCTTTCCCATGGACGCTGACGTCTTCTCGCCGTGAAAATCACAGTGAGGAGCGCGGAAACGCCTCTAGAGGCTGTCAATGAGACAGCTACTAGAGGCTGGATTAACCCATATGTAGGTTTACAGCAGGCAGGGTTAACCCTAGATGGACCTGGCACCCAGACCACTTCATTGAGCTGAAGTGGTCTGGGTGACTATAGTGGTCCTTTAACCTTAAATTTGAAATTCACTTTGAATTCTGAATTTAGTGAACAACCCTGCAAGTCTAGAATTCATCAGATCCAGCTTACCTTCTGTTACTGTGCGTGGTATAGACCAACAGCTGACTGGGTATTATTTGGGTAAGTATATTGTGTAGCAGTGTTAGGTAAGCAGTCTGTAAGGAAGACAGGACGTACTGCTTTAGTTTATATAGTCTAATTGTGGAGCCTGCCGGGAGCCATTGTAGTGCTGTGAGTGGCAGTTGGTGAATGGCTGGTGTCAGTTGGCTCCAAGTGGAGACACAGATTTGAAGTAAAAGTAACTCTTGTTACAATAGAAGAATAGGATCAATTGGCAGTGTATTTAGTAAATTGTTACATCGTAACTGTCAGAACCAGGAGCAGGGAACATTCAGAGCAATAGCTTTTTTCACTGGCTCTCGAACATGTAAAGATCCCACATTCGAGCTCTGTTGATGTTACTGTAATCCAATAAGCAAATGATGAAAATGTTAAAATCTGGGGGTTCTTCGTCTCTCATTCGATCGTCTTCAAAAACAGTTTGCCAACTGACAAAACCAGCATGTAACTATAGAGATATGCCAAGCATTCCAAATGCCACTGCCAGCCAATCACAGGCCTCCACAGTTTATAATGGGTAAACAGCAAGTCTTTGTTTAATTTCTTCTTTTAGAACCCTATTTTCCTATATGTAATTATAGTTCTGGTCCTTTATATTCATTTATTGTATTATATTATTTTAATAAACTTACATTAAAATGTGTTGTCTTCACTTTTTGGATTTAGATTTTACCATGTTTTCCTTTAATTAAAGGGTTTATAAAACACATTTTTTTTTGGTTAGAGTAGCCCTAACTGTCATTGCCCCCCTCAAAACAAAAACATAAAATTTACCTGCATCAACGTCAATCGTCCTCCGGTGACGATATTCCAACCAGGAATGGGAGGGTGTTGTATATCTGGGGAAGAAAGTGCAGCAGGATCCACTATGGGAAGAGGGCAGGCCGGCAGAGGCAGTGTTGTGCCCTGGAAAAATACTTCTATAAGTAAACACACTGTGTTCTCAGATCTGATTGAAAATATAGGCTGCGTGAGTCACCGCTGTGGGGGGGTTGTGTGGCTATAGCAGCATAAACAGAAATAAAAGTGATTTAACTCCTAAGTGGCAGAGAACTGAGATTGCAAGGGCATGAACTATAGATTGACTTCAGAGGTTTAAATTATAATTGTTTTCTTTTTTTCAAGGCCTGGAAAGCTTTAACGGTTTGGGCCTTATTCGTCGAATAGATGAATTTAATAAATTAAGGCACACTCCATGCACCATAATAACTACACCTTGGTAGAGTGGTTATGGAGCCAGGAGTCTCAAATAAAATATGGTGTTTAAACTGCTGCCTACGTCCACCTCCAGTGGCTTTCACTTGGACAGCCACTAAAGGGACTTCCTGGTGTCTTCTCTGCATAATCTATTTTATGGTAACAAAGAGAAAGCTAGGAAGAAGTTTGCGCCTAAAATCTATGTTCTTTACAGCTTTTTTTCTTTGTTACCATAACTCTGTATGCTTTGAGAGGGAACCGAATCCCTTTAGGTGTGCGGCCCTTTGTGGGTTGTGTTGGCGCTAATCCTTGGTCTTTTACTTATGACCTATGTTAAGCATTTCCACATGCTGCATGGAGATGCTCCCCATAGAGATGCACGGATTCAACTTATCTTTATGAGGAGATGCTGATTGATGCGCATGCACACTACCCTCCCCATGCTTCCATTGGGAAGCATTGGATTGGCAATGATAAACAGAATTGATCATCTCAGGCAAGTATGGGGGGGTGGGCGGGGGTAGCACAGAGGCCAGCACGCCACAGTTTTAAGGTGAGATAAGCTTTTTTTTTTGTGTGTGTGTTTTATAACCCATGCAAGGGAGGGGGTCCCAATAATGGTGAGGAAAACACTATAGCGTTAGGAATACATGTTTGCTGTATATATAAATTATACTGTCCAATGCAGAGGGGCAGTAAACTGGTTAACCAAAGTAAGTGTAAGTAGCATTATCCTTCTGGTATACATGGTGCTTGCGCAAAAGGGGCTTCCGGCAATCTTACCCACACCTCATCCCTGACAGATGTATAAAACTAGCAGCAGAAGAGTGGCATGTACTGCAGTTCTCAAATAGTGGCTCCTGTTCAGCTGAGATAGCTGATATGCTGAAATAAAAGTGGCTTGAAGCAACAACAGCTTAACTAGAATGTGTAAGCCAGATAAGCTCACAGAACAGGACTAAAAAACAAATTAAATTCTACCCATAAACCAGATTTTAAGAAACACTAACATTTTAATAGTGGGTATAGTACCATGAAGCGGTTCCTGCATTCTTATTTTTTTGTTTCCCTGTCATTTTCTATATTTTTGGTAAATCTCTGGCACCCTATTTTCTGCAACACCTACCTACACAGCTTGCCCATTCAGCTGTCCAAATACGGTCAAAAGCTAGACTAATTCCCCAGGTAAGGATTACAGGTTATTATGGGGCCTGAACAGTCTCTTTAATTGAACTTTCTACATACTGTACATGTGGGTGTTTAACATCCTCACCTTGGCTGCAGGGCCAAAACAAACAGCCTTTTCCTGTCACCGTTTATAGGGCTGAGTAAGACGGAGCCATCTGATTTGGTCACAAACGAAAACTTTATTAACTCTTTGTGAACCTGTCTGTGCCATGCCACCAATTACAAACTTATTTAGCTGTTACAGGACTGTTGGTAAATCATCAGGACATTTCAAACACACAAGAGCTTTTACACTTTTCTGGGGGGCGGAAGTTATAGGACTATAAGTACAAGTAGGGCTGTTTCAAAATATATATTTTTAAAATGTATCAATAGTGACATTGTATCACTGTTCTCTGTCATAAATCTCTGAATCACACCTCACATGTACATATTTTTTTATTTTTATTTATTTTAAGTAAACAACCTAGGGTATTCAATATTGGGTATGTCCAGTCTTTTTTAGTAGCGACTTAGTCACAAACACTGGCTAAAGTTAGCATTTATATTTGTTTGTTAAAAATGCAAAAAACAATTATGAACGCTAACTTTGGCCAGTGTTTGTGACTAAGTGGCTACTAAAAAAAACACTAAACATACTACATTTGCAATACTTTGGGTTGTCTTCTTTTGCAAATGGTATTCCATCATGGGGGTAATTCTCATTCCTGGGCTACCATACGCTCTCAAAGGCAACATAACCAATCTGGCAAATTTCAATGTGAAAAAACGGAGAATCAAGACTTATAATTTGACCCTGTAACTTTGAAAAACACGATAAAAACCTGTACATGGGGGTACTGTTATACTCAGGAGACTTCGCTGAACACATATTAGTGTTTCAAAACGTATCACAACAATATCATGAGTGAAAGTGCCGATTGTGTGTGAAAAATGCAAAAAAAAGTCACTTTCACAGACAATATCATCGCTGTGATATGTTTTACTGTTTTGAAACACTAATATTTGTGTTCAGCAAAGTCTCCTGAGTAAAACCGTACTCCCTATGTACAGGTTTTAGGGTGTCATGGAAAGTTACAGGGTTAAATACAGTGCTAGCAAATTAAATTCTTTGAATGGGCTAGGCATGTCACTTCTCGATATTGTGGGAGCCCTTGTGCATTTTATATAGATGGAGTGGGTGTATTTTTTAGATACACACTTTGCACTCCACAATAATGACCCACGCCTACTTAAATTTATTGGCATCACAAAAGTATCCCAACATTGGAGAGGTGGTGATATGGTTAATAAATTGGGTAAAAAAAAAAGAGATGGAGTGGGTGTATTTTTTAGATACACTACAACCCAATGGACTCAATGCTGAATTTGACCTTTTTAATTTTTTGTAAAATTCTTTTAACATGTATTTTTATTTTTTATATATTTTTTATATATATTGTTTTATATACTTTTATACTTTTCCTTTTTTTATATGAATGATTTCTTTACATTCAACTTTTAGCGATACCATACACCTCTTTTATGTTGTTACTATATAAAGATTTTCTTTGCACATGTATTTTTTTAACAATATTGGTGTTCCTTTATTCTATATAGAGTCTAATGTATGTCTCTATAGCTAAATATACTGGCCCTTTAATTGTTATATATTTATAAAATCTTGTTAATTATACAATGTAATTACTGTATGCTGAACCAATAAGCTTTGCCACATAGGCTGTCATTAAAATACATTAAGAACTGACAGCTTTTCACAGTTAGTATATATGTATAACCGTTCTTAATTTTCCCTTGTTTTGAGGATGGTGTATAAACTACTCTCCCCAGAATGCACCGCTAGTCGCGTGACGTCATTTCCGGGCGACGCACGCGACTACCGGAACTACGCACAGCATTAGGACTACACGTCCCATCAGCCCCTGCAGGTCGCGTTACATCACTTCCGATTGGCGCACGCGACCGGCCGGAAGCAGGAAGAGTGCACATACCGGGATTATGAAATTGACACCCTATATAAGGACTGAACTGACATTCCCAATTATCTATAGAAGCCCCCATTTGGGCGAAACGCGTAAAGTGGATCAAGAAGTCTGGACTTTGAACTTTGAATTTTTATTGTAGATTTTATATTCAAGATTTTTTTATTTTAATAATAAAGTTGTAGTTTGTTTCCAGCTTTGATCTACCTCTTATTCCTGTGCACCTTGGATCCTGCTTATATCCCTTGGTGGGGATCATACCACCACAAGCGTTCACCACCAGAGCAAGTTTAGTGCTCTGGAAATTGTAAGTAGGGTATTTACCCTTTGTTTTTTATTTAATACTCTTATACATATTACACTATTGGATTTTATTTGTGCTTCTATTCTATACACGTCTGTGGAGCCTTGGAAACCAGATATCACCATATCCTTAGAAGGGGATCATACCGTCCAGGCGCTATTCAGCAGAGCTCTTAGCAGCTCTGAAAAGTGTGAGTTGGTCCTTCTACTGGTTCTTATTAATATTTCACTATTGTATTATTTTACACTGGCATATTGCACTATTATTTCTATTTTTATCCTTTTAAGGTTTATATTTACTACCTCAATACTGGGATAACTTGTATGTATGTACATTTTTGTTTAATTATCCTCTACTATCCTGTGGCGCGATTTACCACTTTGTTATTGCATTTTATATAATGTGTTTGTCTATATATTCCTTTACCGGTATTGCATCATTAGCTAAGGCCTACACCAGTTTGCACATTATAGGATGGTCGCTTCTCTTAAAACCGCATTGGCTTGTTTATACATTCTATTACATGATTAGCTACAGTTTACATCAGATCGACGCATTATAGGATGAATACTACTCATAAGAGAGCAATTGCCTGCTCATCGCTGCCAACATGTGTGGACTTACTACTGGGTTGCTGCACATTGCCTAGTAATACTAAGTCAAGAATGGACATAAAACGTTATTTAACTTAGTTCAGCCTGACCCGTTATAATTTAGTGTAGACAACAGTGCATATACTTCAGTTCAGATTTAGCTCAAACTTTAACTGCTAACATATGCCGACTGAACAATAGTATACTGAGAATGGCTTATCATTACTAATGTCGGAACCGATGTGCAATATGTCATCTGCCTAACCTTTGGTATGTTACTTATGTTCAAATACTTTAAACTTTTCACCTTACTAAGCATTGACTGTTCTAATTTGATATATAATGCACTTAGTGGCATATGCTTATGAAGTATGTTTATTATAGTTCGCTTACCTCCCCTGCGTGGGGTAACTGCTTTACCTAAGAAACAATAAAAATATTTAAAACAAATTAAATTCTCTGGACGTTCGGCCTGGGTTGTCAGGCAGGTCCTTCAAATTGCAATCAATAAAAATACTTATGTAAAAATATTACTTAAATATGCACGTAGAATTTAAATACATATACGCATTTTTATATATTTGAAGTCTACGTGTATATTTATGAAATTATTTATGTAATTATGTTTATGGATATATATATTTTGTAATTTATTTATATTTAGAGATATATATACACACACACACTTACTATGACTATATACATACACACATATATACACACACACATTTTATTTACTAAACATTTTTTATTATTTTACAGATGCAGGGAGACTGCCTGTCAGTTCAGGCAGCACTATGGACGCCTATTGCGGCCGCGTGATCGCTTTTTCAGAGTGATCACATGGCCAGTGGGGCACCTAATTTGCCGAGGGGGGACTGTCTGACAGTCCTCCCAGACCGAGAGTAACACCGATCGCCGGCCGGGGAAATGGCGGCAATCAGGAAAGTAATCTATTTGTTCCTTAAGGACCGTTTTTGACTGACTAACCTAGTACGTCTGCGGTCCTTAAGGGGTTAAAAATTCAATTGTACCTTTAGCTCATATTAATAAATACATTATACACAGATTGCAAATAGAGTGTGACGGAAATAATCCACCAAAGGTAATTTAATTCATATAGCAGCAGGAAAATTGCCAAAACTTTGTCCAAAAGTCCTACATGATCCAGTGGTATCGAAAATGTATTGTAGCACGTTCTGGCATTGAAAAGGTGTCAAGCACAGAGATCGGAAAAAAGGCCATGTGGTGTATTGGCTTGTTTGGAGAGTTAAAAGGTGAAAACTACAAATTGATGATTTCACCTGTCTCAAATTTTATACACTCAACTTCTGAGCAAATCTAAATATTTCTGTAAATTAGGTCCGCACATATCCTGATTCATATACTGTGGGCTCTTTAAGATGGGCTCCATATTGTTTTGGCTTCTAGCACATTTTCCAGTTACATAAATCTTCCACATATGTGATACAGTGCTTGTTCGATGCATCGGGTCCATCCCATTTCTACTTAAAGTACTGCTGATCCGGATCTTCCTGCACAAAGCAGTATTCCTGCACTGGGCTCCTGTCATCTGTTGTCCAACAGCTCCTCTCACAGCTGAACACTATAACTGTCCCAAACTCCAGGATCAAATCTAAAAGGAAAATATGTAGATGTATCCTACAACCTTGAACAATGCATGATCACAGGCATAGCTTGGCCTCCGATAAACCAGTGTGAGGGTTCATGCCAACATAAACATCACTTAAGTGATACCAATGGGAGTTTAATATACGTTTATAACTTAAAGTGGTGCTCCAGACACTTACATAGATCAGGTTCAATGAGAAATTTAGGTTTCCAATAAATAAATACTCTAAGCACCAATACAATTTTAGCTTAATTAAGCAGTTTTAGTCTACATCATTACCATACAATCCAACTGCCAATTAGGAGTTAAATTACTTCTATTTCTGTAACCATAGCCACAGTTCTCCTGGCTTTGAGTCACAGAACCTAGATGGAAAAGTTTGGAATCAGATGTGACAGCACAGTGTGTTTCCTTTTAGAAGTTTTTATCTCATGCGCTGTTAATAGAACTTTAATCACATAGAGGAGGCTTCTGCAGACTAACAGGCTATTAACAAAGTAGGAGATAAGGCATTTTAAATGTAACAGACTGTGCAATTAAAACATTTAAACATTAGATGTCTCTTTACAGGAAATATGTATGGAGGATTTGTAAGTCACATGCAGGGGAGATGTGGCTAGGGCTACATAGAGAAAGTGATTTAAAGGTACACTTTAGACGCCTATAGCTTGCTGAGGAGTGTGTCCTATTTTTTCATTTTCCAAAAAGTGCATATTTCAATAGAAAATGACAATTTATAAATTACACACCCTGGCAGCAATTGCTCAGAGCACCTGCCTTGCAAAGACTTCTTATTGAGCTGCATTAGGAAGTGTGTGATTGGATAGCCACACAAAGTCTGAGCTGGGTTAGACAGAGAGGGCTTGCAAACGCAGCAGCTAAGAGAACTGCAGGTTTTGAAAGTAGTTTTAGATCTACCCCAAAGAAGAAAATGTATAATTAAATGCAGGCAAGTTTTAATTCCTGGTATATCTACTAAACCTTGATTTTTTTAATTTATTTTGTATTTGAGTGTCCCTATATCTCCTAAATGGCAGTGAATTATGCAGTTACACTGCAGGGGCATAATCTATAGATCAAAACAACTTGATTAAGTTTACGTTGCTATGGGGATTATGGTGTCCCTGCAATACAGAAATAAAAGTGATTTAACTCTTTAATAGAAAATTGAGCAATGAAACTTCATATGCAATGATCTATAAACAAACTGCCTAATTAAGCAAAAGTGGTTTTGGTGACTAGTGTCCCTTTCATTTTTCTAGATAATCTTTTCAAATGAATAATCTACAGATATCACCATTACAGGGACACTATGGGCATCCAGACCACTTAATCTTATTTAAGTGATCTCGGTGCCATACCCACCTAATTTTAACACTGCAGTGTAAAACGTTGCTGTTCTACAGGAACATAGCAGGTGATAAATGGCTCTAGTGGCTGTCACTCTGATAGCCGTTAGAGGCGCTTCCTCCCAAATAGAGTAAAACTTGGCTATTTGTGTCATATTGGCGCAGCACAGCATTCTGCCAAGCGTGTGCCCTAGGCTCCCGATGCTTTCCAAATAGGTGGAGTGGAATGCCAGACATCAGCACTGAGAGGGAGAAAAGTAGTAAAAATGCATGTCACCTCCATATAAGGGGAGGCCAGGGACAAGGCACTATACTGTTAGGAATACACATTGCTATAGTGTTCCTTTAATGTCTATAGGAATTCTTGTAAATAAATTATTTGAAAAGTTTTTCCTAATAGATTGGGATCATATAAAAAGCTTATCCAAAATATTAAATCGAGGCCTGAATTATCATCAATGGGCCTAATTTAATTTATGTTGGTTCTAAATTGTCCCTATCTACATTTTACGTTTCCGCTACAATTAGAGAATGGTACAGGGCTAATGGTTGATTATGAACAGACCTCAGGTGGAATGTAACCAGGTGATAAAGTCTTACCTGGATTAACACTTTGCAGCATACTGACTAGAGCTGGCATCAGCTGGAACTCAAATACTCTACGCCCCCCACACCGTGTACATGGAGGGGGCTTGAAGCCATATTCTGTGGGGCTTATAAACAAAGGGGTTCCGTTCCATGAATACCTGTAAGGATACACAAGAGTTACATAGAACTATAAAGTAAAAATATAGATCTTCCATGAAATGTAACCAGCCTTGATACATGCTTTATTATAGGAAGAAAAAGTAGATACAAAGTATTAATTGTTTAATGTGAAATAGTAACAGTCTGGGTCTTCATTCAGTGATCAAAATGAGACCACAGTCCAGGCAATGGAAGACTATCTGAAATCTCAACTATGACTGGACACACTTTGGCAATTTAGATCCCAATAAGTTCTAAAGGCTGGCAGAGTACTGTGGCATTTGTATTTCTACAACTGGGGTTCTACCTTTTGTCCAGCCCTGGTTTATGTCAACATATCTAGGCAATGAAAGAAGCCACATATTACCTATGTTTTAAAAAAAATTAAAAAGGTTTTTGTTTTTGTTTTTTTATCTGTCTATCCCCGGTGATCAGAATCTTCAATTTTTGTAACATTAGAACATTCCTTTTCTGTTACTTACCTTTAAACCCCAACCATGGGGATAATCTCCTGGCAAATCCAATGCTTCTCATAGACAAGCTTTGGGATAGAGGGCACTTGCATGTCAATCCGCAAGAAATAAAACTAATGCCGCTATATGAGAAGACTTCACTTCTGCTTTGACAAAGCAAGTACTGAAGGCAACTCTCCCCCTCAGGGAAGTTATTAATGTGCCAATTTCTCTTGATATCAGTACTTTTATAAAATAAGACAAAGGGAATATGCCCTTAAAAAGTACTTCAGCAAGCAACATTCGATATATCGGTCTTTTGACGACCTTTAAATTTGATTTCCATTGTTGAACCGCATTCTTTAATCCCTACTCTTTAGTAAGAATAGTTTTACTAATGAAGAAAAAAAAATTACTTAAAAAGGATCACTATAGGGTCAGGAACACAAACATGTATTCCTGACCCTATAGTGTTAAACCCACCATTAAGGTGGCATGTCCCCTTAAAAGCTATTAAAATTCACCTTATTGCCAGCGCCGCGCAGGTCCGTCTAGCACCGCCCCCTTGCGGACATCATCAGAAGTGCCCATTTTTAGCCAATCCAATGCTTTCCCATAGGGAAAGCATTAAGCTGGCTAAAATCGACAATGGGTGGGGCCAAACAGTTTTGGCCAATCAGCACCTCCTCATCTCCAGTTGCCATCTGATGAGTGAAAAAGCAGTTGTGGCGACAGTAACCTCGCCCCGGGCTCCTGGAGGAGCCTGCTTGCCAGCCTCCTGCATCAAGACTATGGTCTATGCGAAAAGGCTCATAAAAAACAGTTTGTACCATTTCTCCATGCTGTTCAGGAACCGAACAGACGCACGAACTATGGACCACCCGGGAGCTGGGTAAACCTTATCGGCGCATACCGATTCTTACCACAGTGTTCTACTTGTTCCCCACAAACGCAGACAGCGGTGTTTGGGCGTCAAGCTCATGGAACTAAAAACGGACACAAACTCCCAAACACCGCTGAACTTACATAAATCACCTGCGTTCGGTTCTATACAACCTGGAGGGGCACTGTTCGGTGGAATCATTTCCACGAATGAGGTGAACAAGCTATATGCTGTAATTATATGTTATGTTTGGTATTTTATGCGGCTTTTATACTCCCGAAAGAGACAGACTGTTCGCACAGATTTCATGGAATTGTTTTGAGCATAGCACCATGTGTGTGGTCGGTCAATTAAATGACTTCCATGAAAAACCCGAACCCCTGAATCAATCTGGGTGATTTTTGGTATGTTGGTCACCCATATCGGGGATATCCGAGAATGTAACTTTTGTGGGGTTTCTATGGATTTGGGGGGTACTTTTGGGATGTTTGTAAATTGTATTTTTTTTGTACCTGAGAGATAATTTAATTATATGTTGGCTTCTCAGATTATCTCTCCTAGCATTAAGCCTTGGCTTATGTGTAAGGGGTTCTGGTGACTACAGTGTCCCTTTAAGCAAAAATATAAAAAAGGTAAAAAAGTGTGGAAAGCAGGTTACGTTCAAGTAAGTAAATATTTAATGTATACATGGTCTTGGCATACATACAGACTACATGTATATTTACCAGGGGGTTGCTTCTACTACCAAGATGGCTAATGGAATGAATATGGAGACAAGGTGCGCCTGCAGCTCCCTGAATTAGGCATGAAACATCCCAGACTGTTAAACATTATGGTATGTGGCATTCTTTGAGGATGGGAGGCTGCACTTACTGATCTCTGCCGTACCATATTTTTATTTATAACCGTGAAACACCAGTATAGCATGAAACAGTGGAAAATAAGAACACCATTTACATATATACTTTTTCTAGCACAATGTATCCCTGTAAGTGATACTTAATTTTATTTATTTTTTATCCCAAACACTTGCATTTTACATAGTGGAACAAGCACTCTGTACAGAAATGTTACAGCAAAAATTGTAAATGACCTGATAATTTGTTGTCTGCAAGAGGCAATCTTCTTCATGAACTTGTAGAATACAATGTCCTGACTCCGCAAGTTATGTTTCTCATATTTTTCACTCTCTCCTTTTCCTGTACAGCTGTGAGAGTGTAATAAAAAAAACCACATAATTAGTTAGAATTTTTGTAATGCTAAACATAGTAATATGTACCATGAACAAACCTACTATTGAAACCAGGGTTCACCAGAGGAAACAAGGTAAAAAGGAAGATTAATGTCGGACTCTTTCCCACCACTTGGACATGAATTTTTAATTGTGGAAATGTCAGGGGCACCTCATTCGAAAGAATATTCTGAAGTTGTTATTCTCTTTCCTAGTTTTTGTAAGAGGATGGCATATGAGTAGCTTTGCCTCTATAAACAGAGAAGGCATTACCCTTCAGGGAAAAGAAGACTTACAAAATACCTTGGCATGTGAGACATGCTTGGGTATCATCTGTACCCTTAAAGGAGCACTATAGGGTCAGGAACACACATGTATTCCTGACCCTATAGGGCTAAAACCACCATCTAGCCACCCTGAGCCCCTCATGCCTCCCTAAATATAGTAAAATCTTACTTGTATACAAGTATGCAGCAGCTTACTTTGTCCCTGTTTCATTTAGAACTGCCAACTACCATCATAAGAAGTGGTGGCCTGATCCAATCACAATGCTTCCCCATAGGAACGGCTAAGACTGACAAAGAGGCAGATCAGGGGCAGAGCCAGCACAATTCAAACACAACCCTGGCCATTCAGCATCTCCTCATAGAGATGAATTGAATCAATGAATCTCTATGAGGAAAGTTCATTGTCTGCATGCAGAGGGAGGAGATACTGAATGTATGGATGCATTTTAGGCAGCCATGAACCAGGAAGGATCTCTACCAGCTATCTGAGGAGTGGCCAGGGAAGTTATCACTAGGCTGTAATGTAAACACTGCATTTTCTCTGGAAAGACAGTATTTACAGCAAAAAGCCTGAAGGTAATGATTCTACTCACCAGAACAAATTCAATAAGCTGTAGTTGTTCTGGTGACTATAGTGTCCCTTTAAGTATGTACTTAGTATGGTAACAGGAGGATTCAGAATTCTCACCTCTCCTGCTCTTCCTGAGGAAGACCTTCTCTTTTCTCATATTCCCGAAGGAGGTGCTGAGCATGTTTTAAATCCAAGTCAGAGGCACACTCTTCTTCATCTGCTACTGCAATGTAGTGAGAGCAAAACACAGAGTCCTCATGATGTTTTTTGCCCAACCTCTCTGATAAGGAGAGGTTCTGGAGCTGTGAAGTACAGTCTGCTTCTTGGGGCATCACAGGGCAATGTTTTGAGTTTGATACCGTGGTTGGGACAGGACATTTCTCTACAGGGTTGTCATCTACTCCCCAATTATCTGCATCATCACACCAGTCTGTGGCTGCCAGATTTTCCTGATGTCAAAACATAAGATAGAATTAAAGAAACTGTGGTTGTTTTTATAAAACAGCCTGGCCATTTTTCACGTTTAGATCTATTTTACACCTCTGCCATCGCTAATCAAGGAGAAACCTGTGATCCTTTAGCTGAAATGAGAAAGCACTATCTATTGTTTTGTTTTAGTTTTAGCAACAAATTCCAAAAAACAAAAAACAAAATAATTTTTAAATGTAAAGACTTTTTCCACATTTTTGTGTAAGACATTGTTATGGAGCAAGGTTTGTAATACTAAAGTGTAGAATAACCTAGATGGTTTATTCACTAAAAAAGTAAAATGAAAGCACATTTCAAAATTCAGACTAACGTGTCCAAGGTATGACTATATCAAGTTGGTAATATCTCCCAAATCCGATATTTTTGACATTTTGCAAATCAGTTTTTTTTTGTTTATATTTAGTACAGTTTATTTAAAAAAAGAGATAAACTCATGGTTTACCTGCAGGAACGAGGCTCCTTCACCAGACGCTGGTGCAGATACTTCTGTGCTCTGAGATCGTAAAGCCACCCAACTATATTGGAAATTCAGAAAGAAAAAGTTGAAAAGTCAGAACTAGAAGGGAATAAGACTAATTAATTAACATGATATATGGAATTGACACTTAGCAAAGGTGAGTTATGGATAATCCTATCAAGGAATTTAAATAAATTCTAGACTTATCTGGATAAAATCTATTTATTTTCTCTGAGCACTATCCACCCAGGTTCCTTCTAAATTTATAGCATAGCATGCTTATCTTAAATTTCCTTTAATTTTATCAGACCATCATTTGTCTCAAATCCCCATTATATCTTTTGTAAGCTCCCAGGCTATGTTATTAGGAACTTTGTATAAAAGAGCTTCAATGGCTAGAACTCTGTTCACAGGAAGGGCCCGCTTTACCTTTTGTATTGGTCTGTGTACAATGTTCTGCTCCCCCGCCATAGTACAGTGCTGCAGAATATATTGTCTCTTTATAAATTCCAGTAATAAATAAACAGTAGGTTTCTATCCAAGTTTACTAATTACACTGCAAGATAGTATGAGTCAGGTCAACTGCTCCTGCTAATGACCAAAATGACTGAATTTCAAGTTTTACGCCAAAATACCTGAACTGAAAACGTAGTTGACTGCATGAGGCATTTCCAATTCAACAAGTTTGGCCTAAATTTGACGTTCACTTTGAATTCCCAATATTTCACATGATAAACAATAAAATTGACAGTATTAAGCTGAGATAAACTGCCATATGGAGGTCTGAGAATACCAGTAAGCCAGGGCTCGACAAATCCCAGGTCGGCATGGCGACCCAGAAATTTGTCCTGGTACCTGGGATTTGTGAGCCCCCGAGTTGACCGGCTGCCTGAGAGCAGGGGTGGGTGGCCGACTCATGGAGGAGCTGAGGGATGGAGGCAGGCAGACGGGCTCATGCAGAGCCGAGTGAAGCATGCTGGTGGGCGGCTTACTGAGCACAAAGGGGGCGAGGGAGCTTTCCTCTCCTTGCTCTGCTCCCTCACATGCCCACCAGTGATGCCGAGGTCGTAATATGAAGTCACTCGAGCCCCACATCACTAAACAGTGCGAGAGGGAGCAGAGCAGGGAGATGACAGCAGCCCCACTTGACTCCAGGGAAACTGATCCACTCCAGCTCTCCCAAAAGTAGGGAGGCTGGGTGGACACATTAAAACAAAACAAATAATCTGAGAGTGAGTGTTGCAATATCAGTGTCTGTCTGTCAGTGTGTGTGTCTGAGTAAGTGGGTGTGTCGGTCTTTGACTGTCTGAGTGTGTGTGTCTGTCTGTGTCTATCAGTGAGTATGTAGGTGTCTGTCATGTTTAGTGACCTGCCTCCCTCTAATCACATGGGAGAGGTGTTTTTACTCACCTTTTTTCCCCTCGCCATGCTGGTGACGCCACAGCTGGCCCCACCTCCATTGCTTAGATCATTAATCTTGACAATCTCAGTCAATTTAATGCTTCCCCCATAGGAAAGCATTGGGAGACTATTGTGCATGCACAGCACAGCGTCACGCTGCACCAATCAACTTCTCATAGAGAAGCATTGAATCAGTGCATCCCTACGGTGAGAGCTGATGTAGGTGTTGACCCAGGAAGCACCTCTAGAGGCCGTCTGAGTGACTGCTGCCTAGTAACACCTCTAGTGACAATGTAAATACTACCTTTTGTCTAAAAAGGTAGTGTTTACAATGAAAAGCGTGCAGGGACAGGATATAGACCTCAGAACAATTAGATTAAGCTGTAATGGTTCTGGGGACTATAGTGTCCCTTCATGAATTGTATTTTTGACAGTTAAAAACCTGGCTTCTAACCTTTTTAGCTGGCTTCTAGATTCCAAGAAAATGTTTCCAGCCCTGCAGTAATCACCCCCATCAGCCAATATTGATTGCATTAGTAGCTTATATGCTTGGTACATTACCTTTCATGCTTCCCCCAACACGGCTTTCTGCAGCAAGCAAATACATGGATGACACGATGAAAGACTGAAGCTTCAAGGGGGCAGTACAACTGCGTAACAAGGCAGAGGGCAGCAGAACACAGTGGGCATGACGGGAAGGTCAGCATTACTTGTGAAGGAACATCCTGCCAAAAAGAGATACATTTTTAAGTGGCTCTGATAACCTCAAAATTTTTTCCTCCTAAAAATTGCTTATATTTAAGAGAAAAAAAGCAATATTTAGATATTATAATTGCTAGTAGATTATTTTAACGGTGAGTTTTTTTTTCTTTTTAAGCATGTGGCAATTCTGCCTAGAAATTCTCACTTCTCCATACTAAAGAGGCAAATGCAGACTGGCTTCCAGTAGTGGGGAGGAATACATTTATAATGAGAAACAATCACGTGAGTCATCTGATTCATATGCCCCTTTAAAGGAACACTGTAGTCACCCAAACCACTTTGTCTCATTGAAGTGGTCTGGGTGCAGTGTCCCTGTCCCCTTATTCCTGCAATGTCAACCATTACATCCACCTCTAGTGCCTGTCAGTATGCCAGCCTCTAGAGATGGTTCCTCAGCACTGAACAAGTATAACTGAGTCACTGCTTTCCCATTGGGAAGTTTGAAAGCATGCGTGGCACTTGCTTGGCATGTACATTAGGTCCCCTCTATGAAGAGCATTGGATTGGGCATCAGTGGAGGTGGCCATGCCTTCTCTGTCATGTCATGAGAGGTGAGCAGTGTGGAGGAAAAAAGTAAGACTATTTTTTAAATGTTAGTGCATCAGGGGGGGGGACCTGAAACACAGTAGAGACAGGGACTTGTATTCCTAATGCTGTAGTGTTTCTTTTAGGATTTAAAAAAAAATGCAAAGAAAAATGTGATTATTTGTCAAAAGTTATTAAGAGGCTGGGAGTATTCCATTAAGAACACAACATGTTTGAGAGAAAAAAAAAAAAAACGACAGGAGTTTTTCAGTAGTATTAGTAGTTTAGTGGCAAATTTTAGTTTAAATACGCAATATGTTTACCACTGTGACCTTACCGGGAGACCACCTATTTTACTGATGTCCGAAGAGGAAGTGTGACATTCTAGAGGTGCATCTTTAAAGCCGAGAAGAACGCTCTGTCCAGAGGTGCACTGCGCCATTAAACCAAGTGAAAACCAGAGAAGAGGCTTACAAATACAGGTACATGTACGTGTTCTGTAAGAGGAGTCGTGTCCTACAAGAAAACATTTAAATTGATCAATGGGGCAAAAGGTTAAGGATTGTGAGTCATACATGGTACAAAACATTGTATACTTGTCAGACTATAAGCATACAATCTACATGGATTTGAAGTGCTCATGGTACCTGAGGTCTGTATGTGCATCGTTTTGCTATGAAACATGAACAGACAGTAATTAACACTTCAGCTTAATGATCCTTGGCAGTGTCGTTAGCCAGCCCGGAACAAACTGAACAAAGTCAGTTATGTGCAAAATTTTCATCTGACACCAGCATGAACACGCCAAGTAGCCAATAGCGGCGCCCTCTGCCTTTGTCTCCTTTTCGCAGTACACCCTCCCTGACCTCCTTTCTTATCCAGAAAGTGAAGTGACTTAACTGGAGGAAGATCAGGCTGGGGGAGAACTTGGTAACAGCACTGGAAAAAAAATATATAACTTTTGCTTAACTTTTTGGGGCGTGCCGTGGCGGATCACCCAAGAGGGGGTTACCTACATCCAAAATCAGTATTTTATGAAAAAATGTGTTTTGATTGGAATAACCCATCAGGGTAATATGGCACCATAACCACTAGAAATCACTGTAGTGGATATGGTGATAAGAGTTCCCTCAGTAAAGTTGTTAATGAAGTTGTTATGGTGACTGTAGTGTCCCTTTAAGTAGAACTATGTTTTTTTTGTAATTGGTTCAGTAGATACTGCTGCCTGGTTACAAGGAACATTGTATCAAGATTGAAACGTTGTGTTCTGTACTCAGAATAAAAAAAACCACAGTGGGCACACGCTCCTGATAACATACACTAAAACCGGACAAAAGCATTTAGTGCAAATTAATTCAAAATCCACAATTTCTAAACAGAGAGATTGGAAATAAATAATATACAATCTCAATGTTCTAATGATTTCCTGTGGCATATAATGAAACCTGTGTCTCAGCACTGGTCTGAGAGTGTGTGTCTGTCTGTGTCTATCAGTGAGTATGTAGGTGTCTGTCATGTTTAGTGACCTGCAGTTTGTATTAATAAAACCATGGCTGAGGGAGTGCCATTGCAACATCACTCTGTACAACTGTGCCTAGCATTCAGCGGTCCAGCTTTTGAGGACTACAGCTCCCATCATGCTTAGCCAGCCCAGAGCTTGTCTGAGCATCACTGATTTATATTAATAATGGAAGATGCTGAGTGTGATGGGAGTGTTTACCTGAGGCTGGCTCTCCCCTGTCAGCTCACAGTGCAGTGTAACATGCCCAGGCCTGGTAACACGTGCTCACACTGTAGCGAGCCTGACAAACCTGAGACATTCTAACCTGCTGCCCTGTGTCACCCTCCACCAGAGACAGGCCGACCAATCGGATCGCACGGAGCTGACCAATGGCTGAGAACATGCAGATTACTTCCTCATGAGGTCACAGCCTGTCAGTCACACCAGGAGGGCGGGGCTTCTCATTAACCCTGTCTCTCCTGGAATGTACTCATAAATGCTGACATGGGAATAAATATCCTATCACTCGGAATCTATTTGGCCATTTCATATCATGAGCTCATATGTCATGTTTCACCCTGTCATTACACAGACCATGCCATTCTCTGCTACACCCCATTATCCCAAGTCATTCCATATCACACCCCATTATCCCAAGTCATTCCGTATCACACCCCATTATCCCATGTGCTGTCATTCCATATCACACCCCGTTATCCCATGTCATTCCATATCACCCCCCATTATCCCATGTCATTCTATATCACACCCCATTATCTCATGCACTATGTCCAATTCCATACATCACACCCCCCATTATCCCATGTCATTCCATATCACACCCCATTATCCCAAGTCATTCCATATCACACCCCATTATCCCAAGTCATTCCATATCACACACCCCATTATCCCATGTCTGCTGTCATCACCACCCCATTATGCCATTGCAACATCACTCTGTACAACTGTGCCTAGCATTCAGCGGTCCAGCTTTTGAGGACTACAGCTCCCATCATGCTTAGCCAGCCCAGAGCTTGTCTGAGCATCACTGATTTATATTAATAATGGAAGATGCTGAGTGTGATGGGAGTGTTTACCTGAGGCTGGCTCTCCCCTGTCAGCTCACAGTGCAGTGTAACATGCCCAGGCCTGGTAACACGTGCTCACACTGTAGCGAGCCTGACAAACCTGAGACATTCTATGCTGCCCTGTGTCACCCTCCACCAGAGACAGGCCGACCAATCGGATCGCACGGAGCTGACCAATGGCTGAGAACATGCAGATTACTTCCTCATGAGGTCACAGCCTGTCAGTCACACCAGGAGGGCGGGGCTTCTCATTAACCCTGTCTCTCCTGGAATGTACTCATAAATGCTGACATGGGAATAAATATCCTATCACTCGGAATCTATTTGGCCATTTCATATCATGAGCTCATATGTCATGTTTCACCCTGTCATTACACAGACCATGCCATTCTCTGCTACACCCCATTATCCCAAGTCATTCCATATCACACCCCATTATCCCAAGTCATTCCGTATCACACCCCATTATCCCATGTGCTGTCATTCCATATCACACCCCATTATCCCATGTCATTCCATATCACACCCCGTTATCCCATGTCATTCCATATCACCCCCCATTATCCCATGTCATTCTATATCACACCCCATTATCTCATGCACTATGTCATTCCATATCACACCCCATTATCCCATGTGCTATGTCATTCCATATCACACCCCATTATCCCATGTCATTCCATATCACACCCCATTATCCCAAGTCATTCCATATCACACCCCATTATCCCATTATCCCATGTGCTGTCATTCCATATCACACCCCATTATCCCATGTCATTCCATATCACACCCCATTATCCCATGTCATTCCATATCACACCCCATTATCCCATGCACTATGTCATTCCATATCACACCCCATTATCCCATGTGCTATGTCATTCCATATCACACCCCATTATCCCATGTATGTCATTCCATATCACACCCCATTATCCCATGTGTCACATGTCATTCCATATCACACCCCATTATCCCATGCGCTGTCATTCCATATCACACCCCATTATCCTATGTGCTATGTCATTCCATGTCACACCCCATTATCCCATGTCATTCCATATCACACCCCATTATCCCATGTCCCATGTCATTCCATATCACACCCCATTATCCCATGTCATTCCATATCACACCCCATTATCCCATGTCATTCCATATCACACCCCATTATCCCATGCGCTGTCATTCCATATCACACCCCATTATCCCATGTGCTATGTCATTCCATATCACACCCCATTATCCCATGTCATTCCATATCACACCCCATTATCCCAAGTCATTCCGTATCACACCCCATTATCCCATGTGCTGTCATTCCATATCACACCCCATTATCCCATGCGCTACGTCATTCCATATCACACCCCATTA
>OW240923.1:30039659-30054373 GCA_933207985.1 Pelobates cultripes | reverse complement strand
TCCTTCCTCCCCCTGCTCTTCAGTTACAGGCCGCTGCCCACCACAATCCTTTCTCCCCCTGCTCTTCAGTTACAGGCCGCTCCTCACCACAATCCTTCCTCCCCTTGCTCTTCAGTTACAGGCCGCTCCCCACCACAATCCTTCCTAGCCCTGCTCTTCAGTTACAGGCCGCTCCCCACCACAATGCTTCTTCCCCCTGCTCCTCAATTACAGGCCCACTCCCAACCATAACACTTCCTCCCCCAGGCTCCTCAGTAACAGGCCCACTCCCCACCACAATCCATCCACCCCCTGCTCCTCAATTACAGGCCCGCTCCCAACCACAACACTTCCTCCCCTCTGCTCCTCAGTTACAGGCCCGCTCCCCACCACAACGCTTCCTCCCCCCAGCTCCTCAGTTACAGGCCCACTCCCTACCACAATCCACAGGGAAAGGGGGGGAGAGAGATGGAGAGAGACACAGGGAAAGGGGGGAGGGAGGAGGGGAGAGACAGGGAAAGGGGGGAGGGAGAGAGATGGGGAGAGACACAGGGAACGGGGGGAGGGAGAGAGATGGGGAGAGACACAAGGAAAGGGGGGAGGGAGAGAGATGGGGAAAGGGGGAGGAAGAGACACAGGGAAAGCGGGTGAAAGAGGCAGAGGGGGAAGAGGGAGACAAAGAGGGAGAAATGAGAGAGAGACACACAAGGGGAGGGGAAGAAAGAGGCAGAGGGGGAAGAGAGAGACTGGGAAGGGGAGGGGAGACATTGACACAGAGGAGCAGTGAGGGGGAGAAAGAAACATACAGAGTGACTGGGGGAGACAAAAAGGCACACAGAGGGGCTGGAGATAAAGAAACACACATAGGGGCAGTATATATCACTGGTGGATGAGGGGGGCAACGGTCCCCCCCCCCAAGGCTTTCCCCTGCCGGACAATCTCTCTCCCCATTCCACAGGCACCGTGCAGCTAGTCGGCAGGGGAGGAAGAGAGGACCTGGGGCAACGTTCCGGCTCTCACGAGGGTGAACTCTAGCCCTGGAGCTACGGGCTAGAGTTCACTCTCACCACTTCCTGGTGTTCCCAATAGTAGGAGTGAATTCTAGCCCCATACACACACACACACACACACACACACACACCATACACATTCACACACTGCCCACACACACACACACACCATACACATTTACACACTGCCCACCCACACAATGAACCTTTCACACACATTGCACCACTGCTCCTATACCTTACTACAGCCCCATATCCCAGCAGACTCCAGGTAAGTTGTCAAACTGTTCTTAAACGGTTTGACGACTTACTCTGGGAGGGGTTGCCGACGCTCCTGGCACCATAACCACTACACAGAGGAGTAGTGGTTATTGTGCATGGAATATTTCTTTAAATAATCTACAAGTGCCCCTCTCAGGCTCAGGCTCTGGATCCGCCACTAGTATATGACATGTATATTAATGTGTGTGTTAGTTTATATATATATATATATATATATATATATATATATATATATCTATTATATTTACACATATTAATGTACTTTTATAACTGCATAATACACAGAGAAATTTCATTAATATGTACCATATGTAATGAGCAGATATTGGCCCAGTCTTGTTGCTAGGTGCATACTCCAGCACAATAACATATTTAAAGTGAAGAGCACACCCACAGGACTTCAAAATAAACATTTTTTACAGTTGTGCCCTACATACATTCACCATTTCAGTCCCATTAACAAGCTTTCCTTAATATGTCAAGGTAGTTGGACTGAAACATTGATTACATGCAAAGGCACGTCTGCTTAAAATAAATCTGCACTTTTGTTTATTTTTAAGCCTATGAGTGCGCTTTTTACGTTGAAGTACTTTTTAATTTTAACACACTATGCTGGCGCGATGCATTATGGGGCTGGCAAATATTTTTTTTCCAGGGCTGCTTTTAATTCCCAGTCCGGCCCTGCAAGCACCTATAGGGTTTATTTGTTTTTCTTTTTTGTTGCAAGGTGAACATCGACTGCTCAGTCATAATAAAAAAAGGTTTTTATTCCCTTGAGAAAGTTCTCAAAAAGTAATTTTTGAATAATAAACACAAACTTTAAAAATTATCCACAAAATATTACACTTTTGTTCTAGTGAGAAGCAGTCTGTTTTCATGGCGTTTATCTTTGATTGGGTAATGAGGGACCAAAAGTGACTCAAAAATAGGGAAAGACCTACATGGGAGAGAAGGGGTGCAAATCAGTTTTGCATTAGGGTGGTCAAGGGCATATTTCTTGTTCGCTCTGTCCCTGTATGAACACCCGAATAACGCACAAAATCCCACATGTCCGCCCCAATCAATCAAATCACAAAAAGACACACAACAATCACCCGGGGGACACACACTGTTGCCAAAAATAATGCCTGTTTTTATTACTATTACATGCCCCTAATTAAACTCTTAATTACTTTAGCTACACAAAAGACACCTACACTGATTGGACTCTCCTTCCATAAAATACAATATCCTCCTTTCTCATATGGGACTTAGTGAGTATTGTCGACTCATTCTGTGTGACTCTGCACATTTGGTCTCAATCCATTTTGTACGGTAATATTTGTTATTAAATTTTACACACGTGGCTGTGTGTGTGTCACATGGTACAGGGGGTGTGTTTGTGCACTTGTCTGTGTTTTGCACTCAGTCCCAGCTCTGGTATATATAGGATCAGCTCAGTCCTGCATTTCATACAGCTTCACAGAGCATCCAGAGAGCATCACTGAGATTCTGTTACTATAGCAACAAGAATGGACCCCCAGGACTGTAACTGCGCAACAGGTATGGTTATAGAAACTATTTGTATATAGCCAGAGCATACCTAGATAATCTGTATACAATGAATTAATCAAAAACACCTCAGTTGCATTATCCAAAAAGTACTTGAGGACTAGCAAAAACTAAATATATACATAATGCTAAATTATACTTAAATTAATGTAATATCACTATTTTAATAGTATCTTTTGACAAGGCATGATCCTGAACTCTACATTAGACTTAAACTCACTCTAATAAATATGTATATTGTGTATATATTTTGCAGTACACATATAGGCGCATTCTGCTTCCATTTGGTTCACAGATCTCATCATTTGTTTCTCTTTGAATACAAAATAATTCCCATAGTTAATAACCATGATAGAGATGTCTCCAAACTTAGAAGTATCTTTTTTTAGTATGCTTGCATGTTACACTTTCTTTTCAGGAGTTGGAGAATGGGTTGGAGTTGCTGATTAACTTTATATTTTCCCAAATTTTCTCTGTAAATGTTGAGCAATCCTGGTGTCACTGCACCAATATAGTTCTCGCTCACCAATGGTCTACTTACCCTATTGATCTAGAATCCCCATTGGAATAAAATAAGGAAATCCATACATTCTGGACTCATGGTGTACCCCAAGGACTGGGTTGGGTACCACTAATCTAGAGCGCCTGGGTGGGAAGCACTGCTCTAGGTCACTCCTTTCTGACACTGTCAGGGTCTCCAGGTGGAAGGTGTCAGGATATGACGCTCTATAAACCCTGAGACCCAGCATTTAAACATTTTACTTCCTTCATCCATGAGACCGGCTTGTATGATGTTTTTTTTAATCATTGAGGAGAACCGTATCCTGTCATAGAGTCCACCTGATGATATTGGACAATTAGCACTGTACCAGGTATACTAACAGTTCCCTTCATAACCCACCTCCATTATGTGTTGTTATCCGATGCCCGTCATATATCACTTACTATTCTTTCCTTTCTTAGGTGCCCACTGCCTTCTATACATAGGACACTGCATACAGCATATAACATATTGTTCTCTCCTTTCTTAGGGGTCTCCTGCTCCTGTGCAAATTCCTGCAGCTGTAAGAAGTGCAAATGCTGCCCAAAAAGTAAGTGCTGCCATCTAGTGTTATATTATGAAACACACACTCTTATATCAAGGGGATAATTATTTCTTTCTTTTTGTGGGGTGTGGGGGGAGAGATAAGGGATGTAAAATATTAGATTTGTCCCAAATCCCTTTATTCTGCTTGAAATGCTGAACATACAGAAAAATCTGCACTTTGTGCTGAGGATCAGTTGCCAATTCCTGCTTTTCCCACCATCCTGGTTTGTTTCAAGGGACACTCCGGAGTCCTAAAGCACAACTTCTTTGTTGTTGCAATAATGCACAAACTGCAATAGTCTATTTATCCTACATGACTCATCTTAACCCAATCTGGCATAGTGCCCCACCTGAGATTGGGCTCTGAGTCCACCCTTGTTTGGAAACCACTATTGAGGTATATTGGTAAGTGAGTAACCTGCTGTTTCTCCCTCCTCTCCCACAGGTTGCTGCTCTTGCTGTCCAGCCGAGTGCAGTAAATGCAGCCAGGGCTGTCAGTGTGAAAAGGGATGCGAGAGCTGCAGCTGCTGCAACTGATTGGTGGATCTGTGTCTGAGACGTGATCTGTTACTCTGTAACTTCTGTGTATGGTCTGATGTTACTAAAGATCTGCAGCATTATTGGAAACACTTGGAGAATGCACGTCTCAATGATTTCATAATAAATATAATAATACAAGATTTAAATAATTTTGCCTTTAATTCTGTGAAATTGGGAAGAACCTTCTAACAATAAAGATAAGGTTTTAAGAAGGAAGTGGTTTTACTGTGTCTGATATCCACCAGAGGTGTGTTTCTGGACGAATGTACATATTGATATGCTAAGACACATTTTATATTGTCCTAAAATACAGACAGCGACGAGCCCAGCCTAGGAAGAGGGCCTGCCGTGCAGCCACTGTTTGTGTGCAGGGCCGGCAGCGAGCAATACAGGGGTGGAGGGGGGCCTACCTGGTCTGACAGGAAGTGTTTACAGAGAGCACACAACTGCTTCTGGTCAGAGCGGGTAAGGGAAACACAGGCTCATCTACCCCGGTATTTCTAACATATAATTTACAAATTTGTGCAATACATATTCTTGAAAACATTAAAAAAATACAGGATCCACCGGGTGCCAAATGCTCTAGGTACGCCCCTGGTACCAGGGCAAGTGCCCCCCCAACAGGTACCCATGCAGGATTACCCATTAGTGGGTACTTTGTAAGTGCAGGCTATTTAAAAAAAGAGAAAGACAAACAGAGGGTCTGAGGAAGAGGAACAAGAAACACACAGAGGGGCTAGGGAAGGGGAAAATTAGACACACAGGGTTGTGAGGGAAGAGACACCAAAAGATGCTGGGTCGAAGAAACAGACACAAGGGCTGGGGAATGGAATTAAGAGAAACACAGAGGGGCGGGGGTGGGGCAGAAACACAGAGGGGTAGAGTTAGAGGACAATGACACAGAGAGGGGCTGAGAAGGGGAAAATGACACACACTGAGGGGGCTGGGAAAGGGGACAGTCATACACAGGGGAAGGGGGACAGGGACACACAGAGGGTCTGAAGAAGTTGACAATGACACACTCAAAGAGGCTGGGGAAGTGGACAATGAGACACACTGAGGGGGAGGAGCAGGGGAGGGCTGACAGCCTTAGGCCAGGGGGGCAATTCCAGTCGAGTAACCCATTGCACCAAGAGGAGAGTAAAAACACCTTTCCCATGTGATTGCATAGGGGGGGCAGTCACCTAAACAGAAACACTCACTGACCGGCACACACACTTGCTGATTTGATACACACTCACTGACTGGCACAAGCACACACTCACAGACAGACACACTGTTACAGGCATACTGACTCACACACACAGACATACTCATACATACACAAACGAACTTTACACTTTTAAAGCCAGTAGACATAGGCTGAGTAAGGGGCTGTAGTGGAGGGTATGAGCTGCAATTGGGGGTTAGGAAATGTAGTGGGTGGATAGGGGCTGAAGTAGGTTGATGGCTACAATTTGGGAAAGGGGCCGTGGTGTGGTTGATATGGGTTGCAATTGGGGAAGAGGAGCTGTAGTGGGGATATTATGGGGGGGGGGGCATTGGGCTGCTGAGGAAGGGGGGCAGGCAGACTGGGGGGCAGGGGCTGAGAAGGGGCGGGGGTTGTGTAGGGGGACAGGGGCTAAAGAAGGGGGGCAGGGGCTAAAGAAGGGGGACAGGGGCTGATGAAGGGGGACAGGGGCTGAGGAAAGGGGACAGGGGCTGAGGAAGGGGGACAGAGGCTGAGGAAGGGGGACAGAGGCTGAGGAAGGGGGACAGAGGTTGAGGAAGGGGGACAAGGGCTGAGGAAGGGGATAAAAAAACTGAAAAAAGTGTATTGCCCCCCTCCCTGAGTGAGGGGTGGGCAGGAGCGAGGAGCAGGAGTCAGCAGACAGTCTCTGCTCCCAAACTCCCCAGTGGGCCTGGAAGAAGAGCAGTGAAAGGCACGCTCCCTGATCCTGACATCATCAGGAGAGGCCGGCCGACTCCCCTGGCTGCAGGGAGAGAGGCAAGTTGAAAAATCCGAGTCCACAGCCAGAGGCAGGGGATTCGGATTTTTCCTTTTTTGCTGGATGCAGACGGCCCTGAATTTAGGGCGGCCTGGGGGGCAATTGCCTCCCTGCCCCCCGTCCCAGCCCGCCCCTGGGGAGGAGACAATGACACATAGAGGAGAGGGGGAAGGGGACAATGACACACAAAGCGGCTGGAACGGAAGGAAGAGACATATAATATCACTATCACAACAGTTGCTATTACATGTATTCTACGTCTGGTTTATTTTACCATGCATTGGAAAGTCAATTTATACAGTATGCTTACCCATACAAATAAGACATAGTTTCTCAAAACAGGTTTGCAATTGCAAAATTGAAAACTGTGTTTTAACGTCTGTGTTATTCTACCTCCTGTGAATTTAAACTTCTACTTAACCCCTTAAGGACCAAACTTCTGGCATAAAAGGGAATTATGACATGTCAGGCATGTCATGTGTCCTTCAGGGGTTAAAGGACCACTATAGGCACCAAGACCACATCAGCTCAATGAAGTGGTCTGGGTGCCAGCCACATCTAGGGTTAATCCTGCAGCTGTAAACATAGCAGTTTCATTAGGGTTAATCCAGCCTCTAGTGGCTGTCTCACTGACAGCCGCTAGAGGCGCTTTGCGCTTCTCACTGTGAAAATCACAGTGAGAAGACACTGGATGTCCATATGAAAGCATTGAAAAATGCTTTCCTATGGACTGATTGAATGCGCGCGTGGCACTTGCCGCGCATGTGCATTCGGCGCTGACGTCGGCAGGAGGAGGAGAGTTCCCCAGTGCCGAGGGAGCCCGGTAAGTGATTAACCCCTTCAGCCCGGCGGGAGTGGGACCCTGAGAGTGGGGGGAGAGGGGGACCTAAAGACCCTATAGTGCCAGGAAAAAGAGTTTGTTTTCCTGGCACTATAGTGGTCCTTTAAAGATATACTACTGTAAGACAGACTAACAGAGATCCTCGTATCCATCCATACAGTTTAAATATGATGGGGTTATACGTGGGAGTAACATTTTCAGCTCCATGTGTCCTCACTGAATTCAAATTTGTCAGAAAGGTGGGGGTGAATGAAATCTGGGATAATACAAGCTCTAGGCACATTGTGTATGCCACAGAGCTGCAAAAGTGCTTATCAAAGCCCACCATGTAGACACTTCTAAGGGCAGGTAGGTGGGTGGCAGACTTGGTAGCAGAGGGGGAGGGAAGAGAAGTCCTGCAGATTTGTCCACTTGAGTGAAGATGTTGGGAGTATCAGCTCAGGAATGGCTGTGGTGGAGGAAGCTGCTTGTTCGAACAGCGGGGGAACAGCCCTCTAGTATGCAGAGCCGGCCCTTCCATAGGACTGGTGGTGCCATGGCTCCAGGTGTCATTTTCACAGGGCGGCATTTTGCAGCCCATGCACACTTTAACAAATCTACTGAACAGGGCCTGGGCTGCTCTGGTCGCATTGTCCGGACAGAGTGCTGTCTTGGGTCCGGCATGCTGTTGACAGAGTAGATGTATTATTGGGAGGGTCTGGGGATAACTCAACTGTGATGGCCCATATTGGTACCAATGACAAAGTTAGAGGAAGATGGAGATCTCTAAAGAATAGGTTGAGAGAAATAGGAAGCACACTTAAGAACAGGGCAACCAAGGTGGTATTTTCTGAGACATTACTTGTGTCATGAGCTACAGTGGGAAGGCTGCTGGAGATTAGGGAGGTCAATGCATTGCTGCAGTCCTGGTATAGGAATTTTACACTCGGGTACAATCTTTATGGCCGTGATGGATTGATTCTTGAATGCAAGAGGGTATTTTGTGCTGGGGTACAGGATGGCTAGAAAGGTGGAAGAGGCTTTCGACTAGGAGAAGGGTTGAAGGGTTAAAGAAGTATATATGTGGTAGATAGTATAAAAAGATAGATTTCAACTGAAGTCCAGGAGGGTGGAGATTGGGGAGTGATAAGCAGACAGACAGAGCAATGTTGATACAGATACGTGTTGTTCCAATAAAGTTCAAGAAACAAATTATGACTTTAAATGTCTGATTGGTAATGCAAGTAGCTTATGTAACAAAAGAGGGGAGCTTGAGATATTGGCATACAAAGAAGAGTATGACATAATTGGGGTTACTGAGATTTGGTGGGGTGTACAAAAAATTGTACAAAACTATATTTCTCAATACATACCATTGGAAAACAAATATAAAAGCAGCAAATTAAAACCAATGTGACATGAAGTTAACTAATAAAAGGTAAGAAAATGTCATTCAGCACATTTAAATCAGAGTGGTCAACAGCATCCTGCAACAAAAATACGCATGCAGGGCTTGCAAAAAGGGCGATTAGAAGGGCTGAACTTGAAATGAAAAGCTCACAGCTAAAGAGAGCAAAACCAACCCCATAAAGTTTATTTTTGAGTACGTTAATGCCAAAAAGGTTAAGAATGAAAGTCTTTGTCCAATAAAAATCTAAGATGGGAGAGCTAATCAAGGATCAGGACTGTAGGCAGAGATAGCCTCAAATCATGGTTAGAAAAGCCTTTCTAACACAGGGTAAAGTGCTACAGAAATTAAACAAAGTTAATGTAAATAAAGCCTCATGGTCAGATGGTATTCACCCACGCATGTTTAGGGATCTTAGTGTAGAAATATCCATACCAATGATTTTAATGTTTAAGGATTGCTTTCTTTCAGGAATTGCACCAGAGGATTGGAGAAAAGCAAATGTGGTGCCTATATTTAAAAAGTTTTCAAAAGCTAAATCCGGAAACTACAGACCCATGAACTTAACATCTGCGGTTGGGAAATTATTTGAAGGGCTATTAAATGATCACTGTAGGGTCAGGAACACAAACGTATTCCCAGCTCTATAGTGTTAAAAACCCCTGGACCCTTCATGTCTCCATAAATATAGCAAAATCTTACTGCATTCAAGCCAGAAGCTGTAGATCTGCATGCTGTTTGCCTAAAAAAAACAAGCAGTCTGCTGACATCATCAGAAGTGGTAGACTGATCCAATCACAACGCTTCCCCATAGGATTGGCTGAGACCGACAAGGAGGCAGATCAGGAGCAGAGCCAGCATGATTCAAACACAGCCCTGGCCAATCATCATCTCCTCAGAGATGAATTGAATCAATTAATCTCTATGAGGAAAGTTCAGTGTCTGCATGCAGAGGGAGGAGATACTGAATGTTTGGATGCATTTTAGGCAGCCATGACCCAGGAAGGATCTCTAACAGCCATCTGAGGAGTGTCCAGTGAAGTTATCACTAGGCTGTAATGTAAACACTGCATTTTCTCTCAAAAGACAGTGTTTACTGCAAAAATCCTGAAGGTAATGATTCTACTCACCAGAAAAAATTAAATAAGCTGTAGTTATTCTGGTGACTTTAAGGGATTAATATTCAAGCTTTAATTTTGAACAATAATATCATTACCAGGAATCAACATGGTTTTATGAAAGACTGGTAATGCCAAAATAACTTGATTGCGTTCTATGAAGAAGTTAGTAGAAATATAGATCAAGCCGATTCTATAGATATGATCGACTTGGATTTTACTAAGGCATTTGATACAGTTCCACACAAAAGGTTAATATTAAAAGTGAAATTAGTTGGTTTAGATGAAAAATTGTGTTTTTGGACTTAAATATAGAGTGCAGAGAGTAGTTGTAAATTCAAAAAATGTTAAAATTGGACAAAAGTGGTAGTTAGAGACCTTCGGAGTTCTGTCCAGGGTCAACTTCTTCAAGTGATCTCAGTCAATCCAATGATTCTCTATAGGGAAGCATTTGTAGGCTAGTGCACCACACTGCACCAATCAGCATCTCCTCATGGAGATTAATTAATTCAGTGCATCTCTATGAGGAGCATTCAGCTTCTCCATGCTGCATGTGGATATGCTGAACATAGGTCATGCAGAGAAACCACCAGTAAGTCCCTCTAGTGGCTGCGTTTACACTGCTGACCCTCGTTTTATGAATATGTGGTTATATTAGAAAATGTATTTCATATTAAGAAGTGGATCTGTATATTATACTAGGAAAACGCTGATAAAAGGAACAATTCTGGCATTTTACAAACCTGGTACCTATAGAAACATAGAATGTGATGGCAGATAAGAACCATTCGGCCCATCTAGTCTGCCCAATTTTGAAAAATACTTTCATTAGTCCCTGGCCTCATCTTATAGTTAGGATAGCCTTATGCCTATCCCACGCATGCTTAAACTCCTTTACTGTGTTAACCTCTACCACTTCAGCTGGAAGGCTATTCCATGCATCCACAACCCTCTCAGTAAAGTAATACATGCTGTTATTTTTAAAAGTAGATGATTATATGAAGAAGCCCTGATAACTCTTCCCTACTGGGGAATAACCCACGAATTATAAATAGAATGATAAGTGTGGAACCAAAGGTCCCTAAGTGGAGGAGTTATAAATGAAAGGGGGGTCCCTACCTTTAATAATCCTAAGGGTAAAGGCAATTAAAAATAGACAGGAAGGAAAGATAGGGCAAAGGGAATAGATGTGTAAAAACACATACAGGTCCAAAACAACTACTTAACAGAGAAATAGCCCAAATCTAATAAAGTAGGGTAAAAAATGCTCCAAACTGTAAGGTTGTCAAAAGATAGGTAGATAGAGGAATAACAAAGGAAGGAAAGAGGGGAGGAGGAAGGGGGAGGAACACTTCCTAACTGTATACCTCGGCACAGTGAGAATCACAAGTGCCTACCTATTACCCTTCTGCCTTCCTGGCTAAGTAGCTAAAAAACGAATTAACTAAATAAACTAATCCATAAGTGCTACCCAAGTGAACAAACTGAAAATAAAATAAATAAATAAAAACTCGACGCGCGTTTCAGCGTTCTAACACGCAGTCGTCAGGAGTAGTAAGCCTCTGCATAACTTTGTGTTCGTTTATATGGGGATTGTAGCAATCAACTTGAAACAATTCACCTGTTGTGTATCCACCGCTTCTACACACCCCGCCGTCTTGTCGGCCCATTGATTGGTCAAAAAAGTGCCAACCATATTTGGATTGGAGTATTACATGGGCCATGTGACTGGGGGGTATTGTGGTTAATTGGGTGATACCCACGTGGGTGCGATCGGCTGCATATGGAGGGAGTGGCTTGGTCGTGTCAACTAGTGCCGCGGCTATCATTCATAGTGAAACCTCCCATGTATCGTACGGCCTGATTTAAGCATTCATAATCCCCTAACGGGAGAATGTTGCCGCATAGACAGGGAGTCACAAAGTGACAAAACCTCCCATACTTAATGCGTCGAGGCTGATGGCCAATCTCACAACATCCTAGCAATATCATAAATAGGATGTCATTAAGAAGATTTTAAACAATGCACCCTTTATTAAAGGGATATTACACAAGCCGTGATCATATGACAAGTATTTGGTTGCACCCAAACACAAACGAAGAAAATATAGGAGAGAACCTTGGTGGTGGGAATGTAATAGAGCCTACTGTAAATATAAAGAAACAGCTTTATTAGTCTCTCCACCCTACAAGATAATAGGTAACAACCTTATAACTATCTGAAAAGGTGGATACAGGAGACTATCAGATTTATGATTCCCTATATTACATCCCACTAACAGAGTCCTCATGTGAGAAGACAATAACTGTATACAGATGTTCAGCCTACTTATTATATACTCAGGACTTGATAGGGATATCCCTAACTGTAAATTACATCTAAAAAAGAGAGTAATCATAAAAAAGCGGTAAATGAAAAGCCCTCATTCAGTCCAGCGGGTGAGAGGGTCTTCAGTCTATAGATCCAATAGGACTCACGTTGTCTCAGTTTCATATCCCAATCTCCTTTCCTTTGAGTCTGTGGAATGTGCTCAATTCCCATAAACCTAAATTTTTTAGAGGAATTTGAATGGTATATTTTTAAGTGACGGGATATGGGAGTTTCAAAAGGTCTCCTAACTGAGTTAACGTGTTCCCTGATCCGTAGTTTAAAAGGTCTAAATGTTTTCCCCACATATTTTATGACGCATGAACAGATGAGTAAATAAATCACACCCTCTGTTCTGCAATTAAAAAATGATCGAACAGGGAAGACGTCTATGTTATTACTGTCAGTGAATTCTTCGGAGTTCCTTTCCATAAATTCACATGCACTACAATGCCCGCATTTGTATGAACCCTTCGGTAAATAATTATTAAAGCCCCTTTTCCGGGGTGCCAGATGACTCTGTACCAGGGTGTCTCGGAAATTACTCCCCCTCCTTGCCGTAACTGAGGGGAAGGAGGTAATTACATGTTTCAGATGTGGGTCAGACTTAAGGATCGGCCAGTAACGCCTAAGTGTGTCCATCATATAGTCCCACCCGCATCATATGTGGCAATGCATCTAATCAGTTTTTTATCTTCTGATTGTGCATTCTCATCAATGAGAAGTGTGTCTCGGTCAGTCTTGATGGCTCTAGCGTATGCTCTCCGTAGGACCCTATTCGGATATCCCTTGTCCTTGAAGGCTTTCCTTAGTTCCCAGGCTTTGGTCTTAAAGTCCTGTGTGGACGAGCAATTACGTCTTAGTCGGAGGTACTGGCCAATTGGAATACCAGCCTTGAGTGGTTGTGGGTGGTAACTAGTCCAGTTCAAGAGACTATTCGTGGCCGTATGTTTCTTGAACAGGGTTGTTTGTACCAGTCCCCCTTCCTTTATTGTGATGGTAATATCTAGGAAGTTAATTTGGTTACCACCTAGCTCACTAGTAAATCTCAAATCAAAATCATTTTTGTTCAGGATTTTGACAAAATCCTCAAAATCCTTAATAGACCCCGTCCAGACAATTAGTACGTCATCGATGTACCTTTTCCAGCATGCTATTGACTCTGAATATTTCCGTAAGTATGGCGCCTTAAGGATTTTATTCTCCCAAGTTCCTAAATAAAGGTTCGCATAAGAAGGGGCGCAAGGAGTCCCCATAGCTGTCCCTTTTATTTGTTGGTAAATGTTGCCATTAAATAGGAAGATATTTTTAGTCAGTACCGTTCTGAGTACATCTGAGACGAAATCAATGTAAAGATTTGGGGACTGAAGCTCTTGTTCTAGGATGGTTTTGACGTTGTCAATGCCCTTCATATGTGGTATAGAGCTATACAAGGATTCCACGTCCAGGCTACATAACAAAGCTTGCTCTGGTATGGATAAGTCCTTCAAAAAGTTTAACATCTGCTTAGTGTCCCTTATATGAGAAGGTAATTTTGACACAATAGGGGACAAGATTTTGTCTAAGTATATACTCAAATTCTGAGTCAGGTTGCCACATCCCGACACAATTGGTCTACCTGAAGGATTATCAAGAGATTTATGCACTTTAGGTAGACTATAAAATGTTGAAAGTACTGGCTGTTTAACCAGCATAAAGTCAAACTCGTTTTTAGTAATGAGTTTGTCTATTAAAGCTTGGTTCAGCAAAGTTTTAATTTCAACAGAATATTGTGAGGTGGGGTCGTGACTAAGGATCTGATAGGTTTCCCTATCATCCAGTAAGCGCTGTGCCATTTGGATGTAGTTAGACCGATCCATAAGCACTAGATTCCCGCCCTTGTCGGATGGTTTAATTACCAAATCATCATTCTCATTCAGTTGTTTTAATGCCAATTTTTGACCCTGCTTTATTAGATTTGGGCTATTTCTCTGTTAAGTAGTTGTTTTGGACCTGTATGTGTTTTTACACATCTATTCCCTTTGCCCTATCTTTCCTTCCTGTCTATTTTTAATTGCCTATACCCTTAGGATTATTAAAGGTAGGGACCCCCCTTTCATTTATAACTCCTCCACTTAGGGACCTTTGGTTCCACACTGATATTTTTAAAACTTTGCCCTTCTAATTTAACACTATGTCCTCTTGTTGTGGTAGTTTTTCGTCTTTTAAATATAGTGTCCTCCTTTACTGTGTTGATTCCCTAGATGTATTTAAATTTTTCTATCATACCCCCCTGTCTCGGCTTTCCTCCAAGCTATACATGTTAAGATCCTTTAACCTTTCCTGGTAAGTTTTATCCCGCAATCCATGAACCAGTTTAGTAGCCCTTCTCTGAACTCTCTCTAAAGTATCAATATCCTTCTGGATAGGACTTTATCAAATATTCTGTACTCTGCACTTGGGTTTTTATGTCCAAGATGCATTATCTTGCACTTATCCACATTAAATGTCAGTTGCCACAACTCTGACCATTTTTCTAGTTTACCTAAATCATTTGACATTTGACTTATCCCTCCTGGAACAT
>OW240923.1:29936145-30039559 GCA_933207985.1 Pelobates cultripes | reverse complement strand
TAGCCCTATAACATGCAAAAAAGCACGTAAACACGGGGTATTTTTAAACTCAGGACAAAATTTTGAATCTATTTAGCAGTTTTTTTCATTCGCTTTTGTAGATGAGTAAAAGATTTTTCAAGTAAAAGTCAAAAAACATGTTTTTTTTTCAATTTTTCATCATATTTTTTTATTTTTTTTAAATTAAAATACATGAGATTATATAAATAATGGTATGTAAAGAAAGCCCCTTTTGTCCTGAAAAAACAATATATAATTTGTATGGGAACAGTAAATGAGAGAGCGGAAAATTCCAGCCAAACACAAACACCACAAAAGTGTAAAAATATGCCTGGTCGCAAATGTACAACATCGCAAAAACAGTCCAGTCCTTAAGGGGTTAACCTTTCCGTGTAAGTTTTATCCTGCAATCCATGAACCAGTTTAGTAGCCCTTCTCTGAATCCTCTCTAAGGTATCAATATCCTTCTGAAGATATGGTCTCCAGTACTGTGTACAATACTCCAAGTGAGGTCTCACCAGTGTTCTGTACAATGGTATGAGCACTTCCCTCTTTCTACTGCTAATACAACCAAGCATTCTGCTAGCATTTCCTGCTGCTCTATTACATTGTCTGTCTGCCTACCTTTAAGTCATCAGAAATAATCACCCCTCAATCCCTTTCCTCAGATGTTGAGGTTAGGACTCTATCAAATATTCTGTACTCTACCCTTGGGTTTTTACGTCCCAGATGCATTATCTTGCACTTATCCACATTAAATGTCAGTTGCCACAACTCTGACAATTTTTCTAGTTTACCTAAATCATTTGACTTATCCCTCTTGGAACATCAACCCTGTTACATATCTTAGTATCATCAGCAAAAAGACATACCTTACCATCAAGACCTTCTGCAATATCACTAATAAAATATTAAAGAGAATGGGTCCAAGTACAGATCCCTGAGGTACCCCACTGTTGACAAGTACATGCTTCGAATATACTCCATTGACTACAACCCTCAGTTGCCTGTCACTCAGCCACTGTCTTACCCATTCAACAATATTGGAATCCAAACTTAAAGGACCACTCTAGGCACCCAGACCACTTCAGCTTAATGAAGTAGTCTGGGTGCCAGGTCCAGCTAGGGTTAACCCATTTTTTTTATAAACATAGCAGTTTCAGAGAGCTGCTTTACTGTTTTATGAATGATTAACCTTCCCCCAAACCTCTAGCGACAATAACGGTGAAGGACGGCATAGTACTTCTCTGCTGGCGACAGTGAGAGCACGCAAGCGTCCATAGGAAAGCATTGATAATGCTTTCCTATGCGACCGGCTGAATGCGCGTGCGCATTCAGCCGACGGGAAGGAGAGGAGGAGGAGAGCTTACCCCTTTTCCCCTTTCCAGAGCCGGGCGGGAGGGGGACCCTGATGGTGGGGGCACCCTCAGGGCACTATAGTGCCAGGAAAACGAGTATGTTTTCCTGGCACTATAGTGGTCCTTTAAAGATAGAAGGCTTATCAATAAACTGCAATGTGCAACAGTGTCAAAAGACTTATCTAGGTAAGAGATGTCTACTGCACCACCCTGATCTATTATTTTAGTTACCCAGTCAAAAAAAATCAATAAGATTAGTTTGGCACGATCTCCCTGAAGCCTATGTAGCAGCTGTTGGTGCCAAGCGTGGACCTTCCTTATGTAAGTAGTAAAACCATCCACTAACTTCTGTCCTGGAGTCTTCCAGATTCTGCTCCCTGCCCCTGCTTTAAATGAGAGCCAGAAACTGGGGCTAAGCTCAGGAAAGCGCACGGAGGTAAGAGGTCAAAACCATTAGCTTATACATTTGATGGATGGGAGTCTTGACACCATAACCACTACAACATGCAGTAGTTAATATAGTCCATAGAGTGTTCCTTAATTCAATACATTTTCAACGAATAAGCACAAAGCGTAAATGTTTCCAGGCTTTGAAAAAAAAAAATATATATTTTTTAATTTAAAATCTGCTTTTGTGCCGAGTGCTGATTGAGTGAGCTGTGTGAATAAGCCAAGATCGAGTGCAGTGACAGAGCTGAATCTTTTGCAGACAGCCCTTAGAGATGTCATAAGGCAGCCAGATGTCTCCTAGTGACTCATCTTCCTGAATGGGCCGTGCTCACGGAGAAACCACCAACTGAGCTGAGTGAAACACTGACCTGTTTCGCTACGCGTGGACACCAAACTATACTCGGAACAGTTTCCATGGAACAGTTTCTATTTGTGTTTTTATATCCAGGTTGAACACTGTACACCTAAAATACACACACCTGTATTCACCCTGGTCACACACACACACAACATTTTGGTGTGAACCCATGCTCTCCCCATTCCCTCTTAAAGATGAATATCAATTACTTAGTTGTAATAAAAAACATTTGTATTCACCTGACAAACTTTAAAAAAAAGTAATCTTTGAATAATAAATACAAATGAAAAAATAGCCACAAAATGTTAAACTCTTGTTCTACTTATAAGCAATCGTTTTTCATGGAGTTTGCAAATCAGTCCTGCATTATGGTGGCCAAGGGCACACTCCTTGTTCACTCCATTCCTGTAAGATCACCCGAATCACGCACAAAATTCCACTCACCCCATTTGTTTGTCCATCAATGAAATCACCAAAAGACACACAACAATCACCCAGAGGGGACACACTGTTGCCAAGAACAATGCCTGTTTTAATTACTAGTACACAGGGCCGCCATCAGGGGGTGACAACCATAACGGTTGTCATGGGCCCGGCTGTCCTGGGGGGCCCGGACTGCTTTGGCAGTCCCGGGCCCCACATTGCCTCTCTGTATACATTGCCTCTCTGTATATATATATATATGTTACCATTGCAACACACCGCGCTCGCGGGAGTTACAGAGAGGGAAGAGCTTGTAAGTACACTTGCAGTCCGCTGGGCCCCCTCTGCAAGTATAGGGAGCCGGGGGGCCCACAATGCCACCGGACCACCAGGGATCATGGAATCTCCCCCCTCCCTGAACCAGTTAAGAACCAGGGAGGGGGGAATAACATTTTTCACTTTTAAAGTGGGGGGGAAGGGAGGAATGCTCCATTTACACTACATGCATACATTACACTAACACACACTCTACATTCATTACACTAACACACACTCTGCATACACTACACTGACACACACTCTGCATACACTACACTGACACACACTTTGCATTCACTGCACTGACACACACTCTGCATTCACTGCACTGACACACACTCTGCATTCACTGCACTGACACACACTCTGCATTCACTGCACTAACACACACTCTGCATTCACTGCACTAACACACACTCTGCATTCACTGCACTAACACACACTTTGCATTAACTATACACACAGCATTCACTACACAAACATCCTGTATTCACAGTACATACACTACATCCACCACACATTCAAACACTTTGCATTCACTATACAGAGACACTGCGTCTAATACACACACTACATCCACTGCATCCACTAAACACATTGCATCTAGTACGCACAAACACACACTACATCCACTACTCAAACACACTCTGCGTTCACTATACACTCTGCATCCACTACACAGACACACACTCTGCATTCACTGCACAAACAGTATCTAATACACACAAACACTACATCCATTACACACATTCTAATTCACTTCCACTATACACACCACATTCAGTCCTGCATCTTTTGCAGCGGACTAGGTAGGAGTCCTATGGGCGGACTCGTGGGCGGGCCAGGCGGCAGGGAGAGGGGGTGGGTGGGGCCCAGACCTTGTGCTTTGTCAGGGGCCCCAAAAGTTCTGGTGGCAACCCTGCTAGTACATGTCCATAAAAAAAACTCTTAATTACATTAGCTACTTTTCCAAATAAAAGCAGAAAACACAGACTGGACTCACTTTCCATAAACCACAATGTTATGGGACTTAGATAGTATTGTCAACTCATTCTGTGTGACTCTGCACATTTTGTCTCAATCCAGTTTGTAATGTTTGTTATTGAATTTTACACACGTGGCTGTGTGTGTGTGTGTGTCACATGGTACAGGGGGTGTGTTTGTGCACTTATCTGTGTTTTGCACTCAGTCCCAGCTCTGGTATATATAGTATCAGCTCAGTCCTGCATTTCATACAGCTTCACAGAGCATCCAGAGAGCATCACTGAGATTCTGTTACTATAGCAACAAGCATGGACCCCCAGGACTGTAACTGTGCAACAGGTATGGATATAGAAACTATTTGTATATAGCCAGAGCATACCTCGATAATCTGTGTACAATTTATTAAAAAAAAAACACAGTGGCATTATCCAAAAAGTATTTCCTAGAAAAAATTAAAAGTATATAATGCTAAATTATACTTATATAAATGTAATATCGCTATTTTAATAGTAACTATTTGACAAAGCATGAGCCTGTACTCTACATTAGACTATAACTCTAATATATATGTATATTTTGCATTTCACAGATAGGCACATTCTGCCTCCATTTGTTTCACAGATCTCATTTGTTTCACTTTGAATCCCAAATAATCGCCATAGTTAATAACCATGATAGTTATGTTTCCTTACTTATAAGTATCTTTTTTTAAGTGGCTTGCCCATTTCACTATCTGTTCAGGGGTTAAATTACTGTTAGTGCAGGGTATCGTTTCTTTTTTGGGGGGTTTGAGAATGGGTTGAAGTTGCTGATTAACTGATCTATATTTACCCAAATCTTTCTCTGTAATTGTTGAACAATCCTGGTGGCACTGCACCAATATAGTTCTCACTTACCAATAGTCTAATCACCCTATTGTTCTAGAATCGCCATTGGAATAGAATTTGGAAATCCATACATTCTGGACTGTTGGTGTGCCCCAAGGACTGGGTTGGGTACCACTAATCTAGAGCGCCTGGGTGGGAAGCACTGCTCTAGGTCACTCCTTTCTGACACTGTCAGGGTCTCCAGGAGGAAGGTGTCAGGATATGACGCTCTATAAACCCTGAGACCCAGCATTTAAACATTTTACTTCCTTCATCCATGAGACCAGCTTGTATGATGTTTTTTTTTAATTATTGAGGAGAACCGTATCCTGTCATAGAGTCCACCTGATGATATTGGACAATTAGCACTGTACCAGGTATACCAACAGTTCCCTTCATAACCCACCTCCATTACTTGTTATCCGATGCCCATCATATTTCACTTACTATTCTCTCCTTTCTTAGGTGCCCACTGCCTTCTATACATAGGACACTGCATACAGCATATAACATATTGTTCTATCATTTCTTAGGGGTCTCCTGCTCCTGTGCAAATTCCTGCAGCTGTAAGAAGTGCAAATGCTGCCCAAAAAGTAAGTAAAGTACACACTCTCTCGCATATCAAGGGGAATAGTTATTTTAAGAGATCAAGGATACATTAAAAATTATTTTGAGGGGTGTAAAATTATTTGTCCCAAATCCCTCTATTCTTCTTAAAATGCTGCATACAGAGAAATCTGCACTTTGTGCTGGGGGCCAGTTGCTAATTCCTGCTTTTCCCACCGTCCTGGTTTGTTTAAAGGGACACTCTGGAGTCCTAAAGCACAACTTTTGTTGTTGCAATAATGCACAAACTGCAATAGTCTCTTTATCCTACATGACTCATCTTAACCCAATCTGGCATACTGCCCCCACCTGAGATTGGGCTCTGAGCAGGGCCGGCGCGTCCATAAGGCGGCACAGGCGGCCGCCTTAGGGCGCACGGGCTCTGGGGGCGCAATATTTCAGTGACCGGCAGGAGCTCTCCCTCCTGCCAGGCCACCATCTCGACCCCCGGCGCGGTGTGCGGCAGTGCTGTGATCAGGCGCGCGAGGGAGCTCTAATCTCCACCCTCTGCTCCCTCGCGTGCTGCCTACTGATGCTGCGGGAGCCGGAATATGACGGCATCAGTAGGCAGCCCGCGAGGGAGCAGAGGGTGGAGATTAGAGCTCCCTCGCGCGCCTGATCACAGCACTGCCACACGCCTCCCAGCAGCCCCAGGGTCCGATCCATCATCCACACCAGCTCTCCAGGTAGGGAGGCTGGGTGGAAAATGTGTATTTATAAAATTATTAGTGAATGTATGTGATGTGTGTCTGTGTGCATGTGTGTGTCTGAGTGACTGAGTGTGTGTGTGTGTGTGTGAGTGAGTGATTGTATGAGTGTGTGTGTCTGAGTGACTGAGCGTGTGTCTGTGAGTGACAGTGTGTGTGAGTGACTGTGTGCATCTGTGAGTGACTGTGTGTGTGAGTGAGTGTGTGTGTGTGATTGTATGAGTGTGTGCATGTGAGTGTATGAGTGTGTCTGTCAGTGTATGATGAGTGTGTTTGTCAGTGTATGAGTGTGTGTCTGTCAAATCAGTGAAAGTATGTTGGTCATTGAGTCTGTGTGTGACTATCAGAGTGTCAGTCAATTAGTGTCAATCAGTGTGGGTCTGTCAGTGTCAATGAATGAGTGTGTCAGATCAATGAGTCTGTGTGTTTGTCATTGAGTGTGTGACTGTCAGTGTGTACAGAGTGTAGTGGAGCAGAGCGCAGTACAGGAGCTTCTGTTTCCTGTACCTGGCCAGACTGACAGGAGGTGCTCACAGAGAGAGCCCTCCCTGTCAGTCCGGCCGGGTACAGGAAACTGAAGCTCCTTTAGGGGATCTGCTCCGCTCAGCAATGCAACAATAGAGTAGGAGGCACACCAGGAAGCGGAGTGTGACCACTAAAGCGGTGTGGGGTGCACCAAGGGACAGGGAGGGAATGGGAGAGAAACACCAAGAGACAGGGAAAAAAGGGGGGAGGGGAGAAGAACACTAAGGGACAGGGAACGGAAGGGACCACTAATGGTCGGGGAGGGGAGAGGGGCTGGTTAAGAGGCACATAGGTGAAGATTTTGGGGGGGGAGGGGGGGGCGGAAAAATGCATCTTCGCCTATGTACCTAAAAATCCAAGCACCGGCCCTGGCTCTGAGTCCACCCATGTTTGAAAACCACTATTGAGGTATGTTGGCAAGTGACTAACCTGCTGTTTCTCCCTCCTTTCCCACAGGTTGCTGCTCCTGCTGTCCAGCCGAGTGCAGTAAATGCAGCCAAGGCTGTCAGTGTGAAAAGGGATGCGAGAGCTGCAGCTGCTGCAACTGATTGGTGGATCTGTATCTGAGACGTGATCTGTTACTCTGTAATATCTGTGTATGGTCTGATCTGTATGTTACTAAAGATCTACAGTATCATTGGAAACACTTGGACAATGCAAATGTCTCACTGATTTCATTAATATAGCAATAAAAGATTTAAATCATTTTGCCTTTGATTCTGTGAAATTGGAAAGAACCCTCTAATGGTAAACACAAGGTTTTAAGAAGGAAGTGACTTTACGGTCTAATATCCACCAGAGGTGTGATTCTGGACAAATCTAAATATTGCCATTTCTCAGAAACGTTTTACATTGTCCTCAAAGAGGGACAGCATCTATGCTCCAAAACTAAAAATTGTTTGTGCTTAGAGAGTGTCCCTAATAGAGCTCACAATTGGATAGCTATGATCAAAGAAACCGAAACATCTCTTTGAATTACACTAACACAAACTTATTTTCTTTACTGTGTTTGAATGCAACTGCAGCTTTGAAAAATTACAACCTTATTAGGTATTTAGTATATTTATATATTTAGTGTTTTAAATCCTCTACCCAACAGCTGCTATTGCTATTATATGTATTTTATGTATTATTTTAGCATGTATTGGCTAGTAAATTTTCAATTACCAAAGTACAAAGTAGTATTGAGTTATGGTTGTAATTGTGCCCAGCTTCTATTTTGCTAGAGTTATTTGGATCTCTATAGAAATAAAAAAACAAAAAAAAACACACACACACTCTTTAGATGAGGTGTACCCTCTTCGGGAAAAAATGTATGTGACTTTGTAAGACTTCAGATCCTATACTTCAAAGTTCTCTGTACGTAAAACACTCACATAATTATTATTTATAAAGCGCCAACAAATTCCACAGCGCTGTACAATGGGTGGACTAACAGACACATATTTGTAAAAAGACGAGTTGGACACATATGAACAGATGGATTGAGGGCCCTGCTCAATGAGCTTACATACTAGAGGGAGAGAGGTATAGTGACACAAAGGGTAAGGGTAGGGTAGAAAGGTAGGTTGCTAGGACAGTGTTCACTGAGGGCTTAGTGTTTTGATGACAGTTTCAGGAGAAGAATCGAGGAGGGGGAGGGAAAGCTGCGGACAGTTTAATTATTATGCTTTCCTAAAGAAGTAAGTTTTCAAAGATGTTTTAAAGGAGTGGAGACTGGGTGAAAGTCTAACAGAGAGGGGAAGGGTGTACCATAGGAACGGTGCAGCCCTAGAGATGTCTTTAAGGCGAGCATCAGAGGTGGAAGTACGAACATACGTTAGACGTAGGTCTCATGGCAGAGTGTAGGGGCCTAGACGGGACATATTTGTGTATTAGTGAGGATAGGTAGGTCAGAGCAGCATTTTGTAGATATTTGTAAGCAAGTACCAGGATCTTAAATTTTCAGATTTATAGGGATCAATGATGCCATTGGGCAGAAGATAAATGAGCCAGTCAGTCATGATATAGGCAACTCTTGGAAGTGTAAGGGGCTATAACAGAATTAGTCATTTTAAAAAACAATACCTACACAACATATATGGCTAGAGATTGCAAACTCTAGTATCAAACAGATGGTTTTGAGTGTGTTCTAGTGCCAGATTTTACTAAAATAAATAAATAACAAATTATTAAAATGAAGTAATTTTTTTGGTTATATATTTTTTGAGATGATAGTACATAATACATGTGCAAACAACCAGCATATAGTTAATTAACAGTAAATCTGGTACAGAATAAATGTAAGAATGTAAACTGGCAGAAACAACATCTAATTTTTGTTGAATTAAAATAAAATATTATAACTCAGATAAGCAGAGACATATACTCGTAAGATATAAAAGAGGTATCAAAGTGGCGGTAATATGCACGTCAAAATATCTGCATGATTTGTAGATAAAGAAACAAAAGATATGGAAAAACAATGCTTAAAATAATAGTAATCTGGAATAATACAGCGAGCTCTGGACTAGAGTACGACGTGATGGTGTGAGGTATGTTCGGTGTCATCCATGTTGCCCTTGGCATTAGTAGAAATAATCAATGTCCACATGCCACGCTCCCTATAGCTATAGTGTATAGCCCTAAAAAAGTAAAGGATCTCCCAGGTATGTGGACTGTTTTCGGGTGTAGAATCTCACACTGATCTGCACCCAGGAAGTGGGACCCGAACTGAAGCCTCATTGGTGGCTGGCAGCTTGATATTGATTGGATTGTGTTGTATCATTCGACAACTTTGGCTCTTCCAGAACCGTAGGCATATGGCATCAAAAGCCATCTTCCCACCGCCGCTAAGTCACCTCCACTACAAGCGGAGCAAAGGCACAAATGTCAGCCATCTTGGATAACCTGCGTGGGATCGGTCTTTCACAATTGCACCCAGGAGTGGGAGAAAGGTAAAATCATGCTTGGTGAAGACCAGGATAACCCACACAGGTACGGGGAAAGAGATGAGGGGGAGTGCAGGGACCAGAAAAGTAGTAGGAGACAGGACCTCTTCAGCTGCAGTGTCGATAATATCTTCAGCTCACATAAGGTTGCCCATTTAGCACGAGACTCAGGAACAAGTCAGCTTTAGTCAATATTCAGGATAAATTAGCACTTTAGTGACTTTGATATTGAGAATGCTGAAAAGCACATCCTTGCTGCGACTATCTAGCATGCTAGTCAAGCCCCGCTGCCTGGTAATTTTCTTTATTTCAGGACTCACACTTGGAAACTCCTGAGAACTCCTGTTTGCAATGCTTGGGTTTAACATTTTTTAAAAAGGCTTTTCAAATGGGGATCTCTAGTTTGTTATGATTTCAATTCAAAATTAACTTTTGTTTTTGTAAACACTGCAGATTTATTTTACATTGGAATTTGCTTGCAATATTTATGCATATAAATGAGATACTAGTTTAGTCAATGATTATTCCACAAAGAAAAGCACAGTATTTATAGTTTCTTAAAGAGTTACATAGCTTGGAATTAGCAGAAATATACAAATATATATTAGTATTAGTTGTATAGCGTTATAGTCAACACAATAAATTTAAGTGACCACTTCAGTTATTAACATTTGTCCATTGCTGTCTAGTTGCTAACAATACATACACCTTTGCTATCCTATTTGTCTTCCATACCATGTTATGAGTATCTGCACTCTGGTATATTCAGAAAAAAACTAAAAATCAACATATAAAATAAACAGTTTGTAAGGCACAGTTTTAGGTTCCTGCCACCCCGTACAGTATGTGTACCAAAATAGAGCTCGGTTTCTCAAAACTTTTATCTATAAAGAAAAGAACAATCTTGTCTTATTCTAACATCTCCAGATTGTGAACTTGTTTGAGCAGGGTCCTCATCAACCTATTGTTTTTGTAACTCTGTGATTGTCTCATTTATTGTTAAATTTTCATCATTTGTAATATTGTAAAGTACTGCGGAATAAGTTGATGCTATATAAATGACTCTTCCAGGTTTGCATACATACAGCAGACTATTGACGGAGTCAAATTTCCAATCTTCCTAACGCTCATACTTGTCCCACTAAAACAATTGCCGAAATGAAAACTGTGTTCGAACTTCTGTGTTGTGTTTCAGCTCCATGTGCCCTCATTGAATTCAGATATGTGAGGAAGGTGGGGGCTGAATGAAATATGGAATGGTGCTGATCAAAGCCCACCATGTAGATACCTCTTATAAAATCAGACCAGGAAGTCCTTTCAGAGCAATGAGTTAGACTAGAAAAGTAAAATCTATCATTTTCTATTATGGGTGAGTTCATTAAGAAGGGTCAGGACAGAAGGTATATAGGGAAGAAGAATCTATGGATGTAGAAATTAAATAAAGTTAATGTAAATAAAGCGTCAGGGCCATATTGTATTCGCCCACGCGTGTTTAGGGATCCAAGTGTAGAAATATCCATACCAAAATTGTAATCTTTCAGGATTCTTTTATTTCAGGAATTTTACCAGAGGACTGGAGAAAAGCAGATGCAGTGCCTATATTTAAAAGGGGTTCAAAAACTCAACCCAGAAACTACAGACCTGTGAACTTAAGATGTGCGGTTGTGAAATCTTTTAAATATTCAAGAATTAATTTTTGAATGAAAATATTCAAGAATTAATTTCTGAACAATAATATAATTTGCAAAAATCAACATGGTTTTATGAAGGGTAGGTCATTCCAAACGAACCTAATTGTGTTCTATAAAGAAGTTAGTAGAAATATAGATCAAGTTGATTCAGTAGATATGATCTATTTGGATTTTACCAAGACATTTAATACCTTTCCACACAAAATGCTACTAATAAAACTAGTTTGCTCAGATGAAATACCGTGTTATTGGGCTTAAAGATAGAGTACATTGAGCAGTTGTAAATGGAAAATTTCAAATTAGACAAAAGTGTTAAGTAGAGAACTTCAGGGTTCTGTCCTGGATCAACTTCTTCTAGTGATCTCAGTCAATCCAATGCTTCTCTACAGGGAAGCAGTCACCATTCTGCACCAATCAGCATCTCCTCATAAAAGATGAAATTATTCAGTGCATATCTATGGGGAGCTTTCAGAGTCTCCATGCAGTATGTGGAAATGATGCGCATACATCATGCAGAGAACCCACCAGTAAGTCTTTCTAGTCATTGTCCGAGTGAAAGCCACTAGAGGTGAACTTAGGCAACATTTTCTCGGAAAAGGTAGCATTTACACTGCCGACCCTACAAAGCCTGACACTTATAGTGTTTCTGGTGACTCTAGTCTCCCTTAAAAGTGCAATGTAATACAATTTTCAATACAGAAAGCAACTGAATTTGGTTAGATAATATTCACCTCTCTCTTTTATTAGCAATCTGTGGTTATATAAAATATTATATATTATTAATATTATATAAAATAAATTTATTTCAAATCAGGATAGTTTAGGCTTGATGTACTATCAAAAATGTTAACGGTTTATTTAACCAATCATTGTTAACAGGATTAATCCCAGATGATTGGAAATTAACAAATGTTGTGCAAATTCACAAGAAAGGTAGTATGGGGAAAGTGATGGAAACCATGTTAAAGGATAAGATTGTTGAACATCAAAAAAAAAAATCACATAAATTTTAAGATCAGAGACAACATGGGTTTTACTTTAGGGAGATCATGCCAAACTAATCTTATTGATTTTTTTGATTGGGTAACTAAAATAATAGATCACGGTGGTGCAGTAGACATTGCTTACATAGATTTCAGTAAGGCTTCTGACACTGTTGAACATAGAATGTTTATAAATAAACTGCAATCTTTGAGTTTGGATTCCAATATTGCTGAATGGGTTAGGCAATGGCTGAGTGACAGGCAACAGAGGGTTGTAGTCAATGTAGTATATCCAAAGCAAGGTCTTGTTACCAGCAGGGTACCTCAGGGATCTGTACTTGGACCCATTCTCTTTAATATTAGTGATATTGCAGAAGGTGTTGATGGTAAGGTATGTCTTTTTGCTGATGATACTAAATTTGCAACAGGGTTGATGTTCCAAGAGGGATAAGCCAAATGGCAAATGATTTAGGTAACCTAGAAAAATGGTCAGAGCTGTTGCAATTGACATTTAAGGAATTTGATACAGTCCTAACCTTAACCTCAAAGGAAAGGGATTTAGGAGTAATTGTTTCAGATGACTTATAGGTAAGCAGACAATGTAATAGTGCAGCAGGAAATGCTTCATTCTATAGGGAGAGGTATTAGCAGTAAAAAAAAGGGTTCTGCTTATGCCACTGTACAGATCACTGGTGAGACCTCACTTTGATTATTGTATGCAGTACTGAAGGATATTGATACTTTGGAAAGATTTTAGATACGGGCTACAAAACTGGTTCATGGATTGCAGGGTAAAACATACCAGAAAAAGTTAAAAGGATCTTAACATGTATAGCTTGGAGGCAAGACGAGACATGGGGATATTATAGAAACATTTAAATACATGAAGGGGATTTATATAGAGAGAGAGTATATTTAAATGAGAAAAAAAAAAAACCACAACAAGAGGACATAGTCTTAAATTAGAGGGGCAAAGGTTTAAAAATAATATCAGGCGCTAACCGAGGCTGGTCCGACTTGCGGCCTAGCAGTTGATGCAGGGCTGGGGACGCAGCTGGTCCTCCAGTTCCGAAGTCCTGCAGACGCAGAACCTCTCCCCCCTCCTTGGACCGATGGGGGTTATCACGGTCCACCATGGCACCCCCACATGAGAACCCTGCCGGGCGGGCGATGGCAAGAGGAAGCAGCAGCACTCTGCTCACCTAAGATGACGGCAGGCAGCACCGGGAAGACCCCTGTCGGCAACTGGCCTCAAACTCCACTGCGGCAAGCTGCTAGGGGACCGAGACGGAACCTGCAAAACAGCAGTAGGAAAAGTCAGTGACAACGCCCCACAGCCACAACCCTGAGGGAGATGGTGTCAAGCAGTGGCGGGAAGCCCTACTAAAGTACCAAACGAAGGCTGCCAATAGACCTGGCAACACCCAGACCCGACCTCTTCCAAGCCTCCACCCAACCTTCAGAACCGGCGACGACCTACCTGACAAGAACTTGCCTGGAACTTCACAACCCGGAGAGCACCCACTACTCCTTACCCAGCCGCAGCCCCCATGCCATATACCGCCTCTACCTGCTCAGACTGGAGCCGCCTGGCGTGTAGCTGACTCTGAACGACGGTGCTGTGGTAACCATAATTATTCGGGACTCTAACACTAGACAACTCCTATCACTCATGAGTACCAAGCGTGCTTAGATAAATGCATAATTACCTGCACTTGGTTTGCTTGGGCTAGGACCTGAAGTCTGGTCTAACGAGCTCAGTTTCATACGCATATGCCTAGTTTATAAGCCTGTTATTCAACCGTATTCATTAATTACCAATATGTCTAGATAACTAACGATGGCGACTCTTTATACACAGTTTAGATATGTTGGCTATGCATGTGACCCTGCTACTTTACTTAACCTAACTTTAAAAATGTGTGCAGTACTTCTCTATGCCATAAGCCTGTTAAGCGATGTTTCCCACTCTACTTGTTACTGCTGTTGTGGCACAACAAGCGTCTGTCTTAACCGAATGCACTACAAAAAATAAAGAATATGAAAAAAAAAAAAAAGGAACAATCCTTGTACTTATGTAGCAGTTATTATGTAGCAGTTATTATGATAACAAGAGTCTCTTGGAGCTTCCCAATGTAAGTAGTCAAACTATTCGCTACCTTTTCATATGGGGCCTTCCAAACTCTGCTCTCTGCCTCTGTAACTATCTCAAGTGTGAGCCAAAAGCTCATGCTATGGCTTAGTTCAGCAAACAGAACTCCTAGCAGTAGTGGAGGCAAGGAGTAGTGCTCAGCAGACCCCAGGTAAGAAGTCAGACCATTAGTGTGATAGAACAACCGGTCACCCAGGAATTGTACTTGGCTTGTATCTCTCCACCTCAGCCCAAAAGAGTCGTAATAACCTTCATTTCAACTTCCAGCTGTGCCACCACTTTAAGCATCCTTCCTAGCTGACCTCAGGCGTATTGTACAGCTGCAGGGAGGCTCCAGAGGCAGAGTGCGTCTGACTAGGGAGCAACCTCCAACCACTCTAGAACTCATTCTCGATCAGCTGCACTACGCCAAAACTTTATCTCTGTCCCAAAACCACCTAGCAGGGCATTTTGTGAAGGGGAGATAAGGGAGATGGTGAGGCAGCTAATGATACCCTGGACTTGAGGGAGCTACAGGGATTCGCATAAAAGTATGACCTGTGTAAAAATAGACCAGTTCTATTTCACCTTACCATAAGTCTCGGCTAGTGATTGGTGGATCTGCTACACAGCCATGATCACTGAAGATACTCTGGGAGCTATAATCAACAAGGGAAACGGAATCTTTGGCAGTGATATTCTGGTGGGCCGCCACGAGTAGTAAGGGAATTTCTGATACCAAAACCACTATAACACGCTGTAGTTATTATAGTCCTTGTAGTGTTCCTTAATTTCTATATTCTCAATGATTAATGTTCAAACTGTAGCTTTCCACGTGTTGAAAGAAAAAATAAAAAAAGATTTAAACTCTGTTTTTGTGATGAGTGCTGATTGAGTGAGCTGTGCGAATGAGCTAAGAACGAGTGCAGTGGAAGAGCTGAATCTTTTGCACACGTCCCTTAGAGATGTCACAATGCAGCCAGACGTCTCCTAGTGACTCATCTTCCAGAATAGGCAGTACTCACAGAGAGATAACCAGGTGGGCCGAGTGAAAACTAAGCGGGGCTACGTATTCCTCTAAGCTGGACAGCTGAATGGACATTCTACACCTGACTAACAAAGACTGCATTATATAACAGTGATTTATGGGTCACTTGAAATAATTTGGCCCCATTAAATAAACTAAATATGTATATAAATAAATAATAAAACACACACAAAAATTAAAACACTTTTGCCAAGCTGAAAATATATAGTAACCTTAAAACTTCGTAACGACCAAAGATATTTTCTGTGATCATCACAGTTTGGCCACCAAATGTCTGATGTGATTATAACATGTTTATTCTATTATAGAAGGCAATGTAAGGGCAAGTGGCAAGTTTGACAACAAATAATAGGGGAGGAATCAAATGTGGCAATGAAAGGTCAATCAGCTGCTAGGTCATTTTTTTGAATGGACTAGAGCAAATATGATAAGATTATGGTCTTTAAGGAGGTGAAGTGATGTAGAAATATATAATTTTTGTGCTAAATAATCAAATAAGATATATTGACACAGCTAGAAGACTCATTTGGTATTCCTGCAAATCATTAATAACAGTTAAATATTATTTTGGCTTGATGCTTTAATTGTTTTATGAACATATAGGTTAAAACCAAACATTAAATATTATAGTGTAGTATAAATAATACATACATGGGATATATTTTGTGACAACAAATGCCAAGTTATAGTTTCCCCAGTCGAAATTACAGGTACTAAGTAGTACAATTTAAAGTGCATTTTATATAGCTCAAATAGGTTCTCTATAGGAAGAAATAAAAATAGGGATTTATTCAATTTCACTTTACGGGGACAACAAACACTATTTGAAACGGTTTATCTCTGCACACTATACACCTAAATTATACACACCTTTATTCAGCCCAGTCACAGCATTTTGATATGCACCCACGTTTTTCTTTTTCCTGAAAGATGAACATTGATTACTCAGTCATAATAAAAACCATTTTTATTCACCTCACAAAGTTTTTAAAATTTAATCTTTGAATAATAAATACAAAGTAAAAATTTGCCACAAAATATTAAAAACCTTTGTTTTACTGATAAGCAATCAGTTTTCATGGTGCTCATCTTCGATGGGGTAATCAGAGACCAAAATTGACTCAAAAATAGGGTAAGACCTATATGTGGGAGAAGGGGATACAAATCAGTTCTGCATTAGGGTGGCCAAGGGCACACTCCTTGTTCCCTCCATCCCTGTAAGAACACTAGAATCACGCACAAAATCCCATACACCCCATGTGTCTGCCCCAATTCATCACATCACAAAAAGACACACAACACTCACCCAGAGGGGACACACTGTTGCCAGAATAATGCATGTTTTAATTACTATTACATGTCCATAAATAAACTCAATTACTTTAGCTACTTTTCTCCACATAAGGCACAAACACTTTTTTTTCCATATAATACAATGTCCCCCTACCTCATAAGGGACTTAGTGAATATTGGCGACTCATTCTGTGTGACTCTGCACTTTTTTTCTCAATCCAGTTTGTAATGTTTGTTATTGAATTTTACACACGTGGCTGTGTGTGTGTCACATGGTACCGGGGGTGTGTTTGTGCACTTGTCTGTGTTTTGCACTCAGTCCCAGCTCTGGTATATATAGGATCAGCTCAGCCCTGCATTCCATACAGCTTCACAGAGCATCACTGAGATTCTGTTACTATAGCAACAAGCATGGACCCCCAGGACTGTAATTGTGCAACAGGTATGGATAGAGAAACTATTTGTATATAACCAGAGCATACTTCGATAATCTGTGTACAATGTGTTAATCAAAAAAACTTGAACAGCATTATCAAAAAGTACTTTCAGCCAAATTTTTATATATTTTACTAAAATTATACTTAAACTAATATCACTTTTTAATAGTAACTATTTGACAAAGCATGAGCCTGAACTCTACATTAGACTATAACTCTAATATATATGTATATTGTGTATATATTTTGCAGTGCACAGATAGGTATCGTTCACTTTCAATCCCAAATAATTCCCACACTAATAACTATCTTTTTTTTTTAGTTGGCTTGACAAATTCACTATCTTTTCACAGGTTAAATCAGTGCTAGTGCAGTGTCCTGATTTATTTTTAAGGGGTGTAGAGAATGGGTTGAAGCTGCTGACTAACTGAACTATATTTTCCCAAATCTTTCTCTGTAAATGTTGAGCAATCCTGGTTTTACTGCACTAATACGGTTCTCACTCACCAATGGTCTACTTACCCTATTGGTCTAGAATCCACATTGGAATAAAATTGGGAAATCCTTTCATTCTGCACTGTTGGTGTACCCCAAGGACTGGGCTGGGTACCACTAATCTAGAGCGCCTGGGTGGGAAGCACTGCTCTAGGTCACTCCTTTCTAACACGGTCAGGGTCTCCAGATGGAAGGTGTCATGATATGACGCTCTATAAATCCTGAGACCCAGCACAACAATAAAGCTCAGTGATTGAAACATTTTACTTCCTTCATCCATGAGGCCAGCTTGTATGATGCCTCCTCTAGTGCCAATGAGGGTAATATATGAATGTTTATTAAAGTTTATAAATCATTGAGGAGAACCATATCCTGTTATAGAGTCCACCACAGAATATTAGGCAATTAGCACTCTTATCAGGTATAACAACAGCTCCCTTCAAAAGCCCATCATATATCACTTACTCTTCTCTCCTTTCTTAGGATACAGCATATAACATATTGTTCTATCATTTCTTAGGGGTCTCCTGCTCCTGTGCAAATTCCTGCAGCTGTAAGAAGTGCAAATGCTGCCCAAAAAGTAAGTGCTGCCATCTAGTGTTATAGTATGATACACACACTCTTATATCAAGGGGATAATTATTTCATGAGATAAAAGATATATTAAAAAAATAAATTGGGGGGTGGTGCGTAAAAATATTTATTCCAAATCCCTTTGTCCCTCTTTTCTGCTTGAAATGCTGCACATACCAAGAAATTGATACTTTGTGCTGGGTGGGGACAGTTGCGAATTCCTGCTTTTCCCACCGTCCTGGTTTGTTTAAAGGGACACTCAGGAGTCCTGAAGCACAACTTCTTTGTTGTTGCAATAATGCACAAACTGCAATAGTCTATTTATCCTACATGACTCATCTCAAACCAATCTGGCATAGTGCCCCACCTGAGATTGGGCTCTGGGTCCACCCTTGTTTGGAAACCACTATTGAGGTATATTGGTAAGTGACTAACCTGCTGTTTCTCCCTCCTCTCCCACAGGTTGCTGCCCCTGCTGTCCAGCCGAATGCAGTAAATGCAGCCAGGGCTGTCAGTGTGAAAAGGGATGCGAGAGCTGCAGCTGCTGCAACTGATTGATGGATCCGTGTCTGAGACCTGATCTGTTACTCTGTAATATCTGTGTATGGTCTGATCTGTATGTTACTAAAGATCTACAGCATTATTGGAAACGCTTGGCAATGCAAATGTCTCACTGATTTCATAATAAATATAGTAATAGACAAATAATTTTGCCTTTGATTTTGTGAAATTGGAAGGAACTCTCTAATAGTAAACATTTTTAAAAGTAATGGTTTATAAAAGGAAGTGACTTTACAGTCTGTCTGACATCCACTAGAGGTGTGTTTATTGAAAAATGTAAACAGAACACAGTGATCTGTGAATGGTCCTGCCCCCTCAGACTGAACAAGGGGAGGATTGACCAGGAGAAGAGTGAGGGCTGGGGCTACGCATACACACAATTATTCTATAGGTGTGTATATATACACACACACAACAATTTGTATCACATTTAAACTTGTGCTTTCATTTAATTTTTAATTAGAGGCTTGAGAAATGTGTGTGTACATGTGCTTGTGATGCAACTCTCAATCTGGCTGCTCTAGATCACTAATGGTGACTATGGACAGCTAGCTCTGGTTCCAGCCTCTTGATTGGTACAATAATTAAAAGGAATTAGTCATGGTGTCTTTTGGAGCCTCTCTGCCCCACTTAGCGCAGAGATAACGGTGATTAGCTGGAGCTGCCAGCCTTGCACCTGGGGACAACTATCCTCCTCCAATAATTGTGATGCAAATGAATATGTAGGGTTAAAAAAAATTTGGAAAAAAGATCATATTGGAGCTTTTCTTTTAGCACATTTTTTTCTTTTCTACCTGGGCTGTACAGTTAATGCTCATTCGCATCAGAGAATGCAAAGGAATTTACTAAAGTGTGTTTTTTGGGCACTCAAAGTTAAATGATTTATAAAATATTTTACCAGGATAGATACATTGAGATTTCTCTCGTTTTCATGTCCTGGGTCCACAAAACATTGAATTGTCACAATAGGATACAATATTACAAAAAATACAATATACAAATATATATTACACAAGATCCAGCGCACTCACCTATCCACTAAACAGCAACTTCAATGTTGACAGATTTTTATTTTCATTCTTTTTTAAACACCTAATCTAGGCAAAAATAATGGGGGTTTAGTTGCATTATATGATCATACATTGCATAAGCCTGCCACAACGTCAATGTACCCCATCTTTGGCAGGTCCTACTCTAACAGCCTAATGTCTGCTCTTATGAGATAAACCCACTTACTTGGGTTCCATCTGGGGTTCTCTGCAGTACAAGGCTAAATAGGGCCCTGGGATGAGGCACCTGTGACAGGGAGAAGTGCAAAACCAAGGAGTTGGGTAGACTCCCAAATATATATATATATATATATATATATATATATATATATATATAAAAATGAAACCAGTGGGATGCACTCACCTGAACATGTATAAATGGGGTGCTGCTGGGGGCCAGAGCAGACTTTAGGCTGGTAGAGTAGGACCTGCCAAAGATGGGGTACATTGACATTGTGGCAGGCTTATGCAATGTATGATCATATAATGCAGGGGTTCTCAACCCAGTCCTCAGGACCCCCTACCAGTCCAGGATTTGGGGATTACCTGTGTGTCTCTCAGGTGTTTAGAAAAAGGGGAAAAAACACCTTAGACTAAGGTGTTTTTTTTTTCTTTTTCTAAACACCTTAGACACACCCAGGTAATCCCTAAACCCTGGACTGGCAGGGGGTCCTGAGGACTAACGTTGAGAACCCCTGATATAATGTAACTAAACCCCCGTTATTTTTGCCTAGATTAGTTTTTTTTAACTAATAAAATCTGTCAACATTGAAGTTGCTGTTTAGTAGATAAGTGAGTGAGCTGGATCTTGTGTATTGTATAAATTGGCCCACAGGAGCACCCCATTTATGCATGTTCAGGTGTGTGCAGCTCCCTGGTTTCATATATATATATATATATACCAACGCCTTGGTTTTGCACCCTTCCCTGTCACAGGTGCCTCATCACAGTCCCCTATTTAGCCTTGTACTGCAGAGAGTCCCAGATGGAATTGTTCCCCCAAGTAAGTGGATTTATCGCATAAGAGCAGACATTAAGCTGTTAGAGTAGGACCTGCCAAACATGAGGTACATTATGCAATGTATGATCATAATGTAACTAAACCCCCCATTATTTTTGCCTAGATTAGGTGTTTTAAAAAAAAAAAAAACTAATAAAATCTATCAACATTGAAGTTGCTGTTTAGTATATAAGGGAGTGCGCTGAATCTTGTGTCTTGTATAAATCGGCTCCCAGCAACACCCCATTTATGCATGTTCATGTAAGTGCAGCAACCTGGTTTCACATTTTATATATATATATATATATATATATATAAATAAATGTAACAAAGTAGGTGATAAATATATTCAACCATGACAGGTGCATTTTGTGCTGAGGTATGTTGCCATAGATCTCTTAAAAGATTTTAGATTGAATGAAGCTTTGACTGTGTCCCTGAGGTTATTCTATAATTGCGGTGCTCTGTAGGAAAATGAGGATCGAGCCACTTTATTTTTGTATTGTGGTATGCTAAATATCGTGCTAAAATATAAACCTTTTCTTTCACTTTGATTTTCAGACAATTGAAATGTTAGTAAATAATCTTGTGTTTGTATCAACTATATACTCCTATTTCCAAAAACAAGGGGTGTGGAATTTCTGTTTCTCAACGCTTGCAGCATATAGTCCTGGTGCCAGGTTTTTGTTTTTTTTGTTTTTTTTATCCCTTTAGCAGTGCAGCAGGTAAGTGGCTGGACTGCTACAGAAAGGCCTTAGAAGGCCAGGGCCAGAGCGGGAATGTAAGTGGTGCAGACCATATAAATCTTGTGGTCCCAGCTCACTAGTGGATCAGGGCACATCCGCCATTATTCCCAACTTGCCCCCATGAAATTAGTGTGGTCTGCACCCACTGGAGTTGCAGACAGCCAGGGGACTTTAAAACCACTCCCTGCAGAAAGAAAAGCAATACACAAAGCACTGCAGCTACCACACACTGCACACAGCAGGTGCAAACACACATTCCATAAATACTACACACAGCCAGCACGTATATAACTCTATGGAGGGCACACTAGGCCTGTGACTCTATTTTGACTGTTGGGACAAGTAGATTTGGCATTAGTCTCCCATATCTCCGAAATATGAGAGGTTCAACTACTCCATTTATAACAAGCTAGTGATCTACTAAGGCCAAACCACCTACCTGTGATGAAAAATAGGATTTTGGTCACAAATGGTCATAAATAGATCAACAGCCACAAAGTATCCGACTAGTGGCTGCAACTTAGTCACATGGTCGTGTATTCACTAAACTCTGAATTGTTTTGGGTTGATCTACAAATAGTAAAATATAGAGTACAATATTTAATTATATTAAAAGATTGTCCAGCTCAGCTGAGGGCCAAGTTTTAAATTATTTCAGCTTTTTTTTTTATTTTGAAGTTTAGAATGTAATTTGCTAGACTTAATGATGTCAGCACTTCCCCAGGAAGCACCTCCAGTAGCCATCTGAGGAGTGGCCAGTGAAAGTTTCCCTAGGCTGTAATGTAAACACTGCATTTTCTGTGGACAAAACACTGTTTACTGCAGAAAGCCTGCATATAATGATTCTACTCACCAGAACAAATACAATAAGCTGGAGTTGTTCTGGTGACTATAGTGTCCCTTTAAATCTGTATATTTAAAAAAACTCCTGCAGTATGTATAATGGGCACAAATATATATCAAAGTTTATATACCTTCCCACCAATCATGAAAAACAGCCAAAAAAACCCCCCAGAATCTAAAACACAGAACACCCTGGATAAAGCAGCCAGTAAGTATTGGCCGCTCTCCTCCTGCTATCTTACATGACTCACGGCAGAAATGTCTCTGGATTCCAAGCTGCAGTTCAGTATTTAAAAGGCTCCGGTCACATGACCCCTAATAGCCAATCCCTGTATGTGGGAGGGTAGAAAATCTTTGTTTCAGGAAGATATTGCTGATACTTGTATCGTGGTAAGTATAGAAGGGAGGGGATAATTTGGCACCATATAGAACAGTATGGACTACATCCATACTTTATGATCAGTTACAGGCTACGCCTACATGCCTCAATTCTGAAGTATGAGATAAGTAGAACATAAAAAACAGGGATTTATTCACTAAACAGTAAGTTGACAGTGAGTTGAAATGATTATTACACAATAGCAGAGTTAGAAAAAATAATTCTCTGCCTCTGCAATGTCAACCTACATAATGAAACCAGGGTGTCAACTCACCTACACTCACTGTTTAGTACATAATGGATAACCTTGGCACTCAAGATGCTTGCTTTTCTTCTGGTGTTTAACCCCTTAAGGACCAAACTTCTGGAATAAAAGGGAATCATGACATGTCACACATGTCGTGTCCTTAAGGGGTTAATCAAACAGTAGGGAACAGTGGGAAAAAAATAGGCAAAGGCAATAAAGTAAATCTCCAACTCAGAGCTACACTTGCAAGCCTTACTCCTAAATGGGGAAGGTAGCCGTTTATTTTCCTACATGATATTCAAAAAACAGGGTGCAAGAGAATACTGAGAACGGACAACATCTCAAATAATCTGCCCTTGAATGCGTCCCCGCTCAGATCTCAAGCTGGTTGTAGCTCATCTTGTGCCGTTACAAAAAGAACCAGGGCCATTCACATATCAGACTGATCCCATCCATAAGGGCAGAACAAATCCAAAATGCAGGCCAGCTCTCTCTGCACGAGAGCGACAGCAACCCCAGACGATTGTTTGAACCTTGTTAGGCATTGTCAATGAGGTATAGTCACAATCTCTCTAGGCACCGTAAGCAAGGGGACCACGTCTGGATTACCCTTTAAATTTAGAGAGCGCAAAAAACAGGGTGTTAGAGAGTACTGAGAACAGACAACAGCTCAAATAACCTGCCCTTCGGCAGGTCCCATCTCAAACTGCTTTTAGCTCATATTGTGCCATTACAAAAAGTTCCAGGGCCACAAAGGTGGAACAGATCCAAAATGCAGGCTGGCTTTCTCTGCACGAGAGATACAGTAACCCCAGACGATATTGACTGTGTTTTACCTATGACTTATGTATGTTAATGTTTTAGGTTGCTTCTTAATGCACATGCGGCTCTAAGGTAGCATAAACTGGATTGTATTACTATAATTTTCGGAAATACTGGATTGTATGTTGAATGCTACTGATTTAAAATAAAAATATATATTTATTTTTTTTTTACAAAAAAATAAATAAGAATAAAACAAATTTCCAACTCCAATGTAGTCACATTTTGGGCATTTTAGCCCCCACTGAGTGCTCACTTCCTTTCAGTCAGGCCGGGAACAGGTAACTGAATCTCCTGTACCGCGCGGTACCCGGCCGGACTGACAGGACGAAGAGGAGCTCGGCCACCCACTCTGCACAGGGAAGGGGAGGTGAGAAGAGAGGGAGGAGTAAAAAAATAGAGGGGGAAAAAATTGGGGGGAGTAAAAGAAAATGGAGGGGGGGATTAAAAAATACGAAGATGTGGACCAGTTTAGGGGTAGATACAGAGAGATAAACCAGTTAAGGGGGTGATACAGAGATATGGACCAGTTCACTAGGAGATATGGACCAGTTATGGGGATTAAAAAGAATGGAGGGGGGGATTAAAAAAGAATGGGGGGAGTAAAAAGAATATATCGCAATTAGCCTCCTGTGTGCTAGACCAGCAGGCATGGATTATATGCCCAAACAGCCTGGCACATACCTGGATTTTAAATGCTATTTCAGATTATCATTATTTAATGTCTTGCTGTGTAGCTCTGTCTGCTCACTGTACATCATGGCTAATTTTTATTTGGTGTGCATTGGAAGAGGGGTAGTCTTATACGGCGAGTATATCCCAAACTCTATATTTTAACTGGAAAAGTTGGGGGTCGTCTTATACGCCGGAAAATACGGTAGTTGTATGCATCGCAGAAGAACAGGTAGGCACAACAACGGAGTAAATAAGATACACTTCATACCTGTAGAGAAGTTGCAGTGCCAGAGAATAACACCAGCCATCAGCCCAGAAAAATAGACATAAACATAAACAAAAAAAAAAACATACTGCAATAGAATAATATTAAAAAGTCAACTCTAGGCTTATTGCGTTATAGCCAATCACTGAATCAGCAGCCACAGGAGAGCCTGCAGTCCTGTCCTGGTACTGCTCAGTCCAGTAGCATCTGGCTGTGACTGATGGGAGTTTGGCCCTCCCCTCTCTCCCTCTGCTACACAACTCATTGCTAGGCTGGGAGGAAGTGACTTGTACTCACTACCTGATAGCACTGCAGCTTCACCTAGAACAGTAAGCATTGTCAGCTGTTAAACGGCCTCTGCTCCTGAGCGTGCCCATTATCAAATATGGCCATCAGGTGCCTCTAAGGGTGTAGACCACCTGATGGGCTCTCCTCAGCTCATGGGCCCCGGTGTAGATCCACCACGGAGAATGAGATTGGAAGGATAAAATACATATGTTTTAAGAAATACTCATATTAGGCACAAAAAAGGCATATCTATTATCAAAAATGTATAATTATTTATATATCTCCAACAAAGACCACAGTACAGTATAGTTGAATAAGCAGCATGCAATAGTTTAAAATATTGATAGCATAGTATTGAGGTTGAGTCCTGCCCAAGGGCGCTTACAGTCTAAAGGTTTGCATTAATTTCTCCCGCAACAATTAATCAGGAAGCTGCAGCCATCGTCAAAGTTCTAAAAGCAGGCGTTCAATATTGCAGCAACACCTTTCATTTTCAAGTACAAAGTCGACTGAACCATAAAACTGACCTGTACGGTATCTCCTCCCACACTTTATTTACCAAAGGCATGACGACAGCTCTATTCCCGATTGTAAATCTCACCTATTTCTAAATATTCTGTTCTAACCCCTAATACAGGGTCAGTTTGTTCCCGTGGAGAAGATACAATGTCTACACAATGGGAGGACATGCCTCAAGAAATCCTTGCACAAATCTTTTACTACCTACCTCTAGGAGACAGACGGACAGTATCCCAGGTGTGCCAGTCCTGGGCATGTGGAGTGGCATCTTCCACAGTTTGGCACTACACAGAGATTAGGTATGTATTAGCTTTGTTCCTCAACACTGTAATAGTTATAACTTGGGACCATTCAAAGCAAGCCATGAGCTGAAATGAGTGGATGTCCCAGTCTCTGGTCACGGATATATATACCGATAAGTAGTTTATTTGAATTTATTCTCACTACTATTGTGCTTGTTTTACTTGTCTTGTAGTTTTTCAGCTTTGGTTGTTTGTTTTCTTCCCCCCTATAAAGAAGGTTCACTCAACCCATTCACTTAAATGAATTCCACTGCTTTAACTCTTGTTTTTAATAAAGTACCTTTAAATCTTTAAGGATAGAGGTAATTTTAATTGTAAGAACCTAAAGAAAACCTTGAAAAATGTGTTTGTTCCACCATAACTTAACCCCTTAAAGGACCACTCTAGGCACCCAGACCACTTCAGCTTAATGAAGTGGTCTGGGTGCCTGGTCCAGCTAGGGTTAACCCTTTTTTTTTTTTTTTATAAACATAGCAGTTTCAGAGAAACTGCTATGTTTATAAATTGGTTAATCCAGCCCTCAAATCCTCTAGTGGCTGTCTCATTGACAGCCGCTAGAGGCGCTTGCGTGATTCTCACTGTGAAAATCACAGTGAGAACACGCAAGCGTCCATAGGAAAGCATTGTAAATGCTTTCCTATGAGACCGGCTGAATGCGCGCGCAGCCAGCCGAAAGGGAGGAGAGGAGGAGGATCTGAGGCGGCGGGAGGGGGTCCCTGAGGGTGGGGGCACCCTCAGGGCACTATAGTGCCAGGAAAACAAGTATGCTTTCCTGGCACTATAGTGGTCCTTTAAGGACACATGACATGTGTGACATGTCATGATTCCCTTTTATTCCAGAAGTTTGGTCCTTGCAGGGTTAAGCCTTCCTCTAGTGGCTGTCTACTAGACAGCCACTAGAGGGACTTCTGTGTTCATAGAACATGAAAAGTGTTTTAAAACGACGCTGGACGTCCTCACGCTATGTGAGGACTTCCAGCGTTGCCGAAATTCCACACTATCCACAACCCTAAATAGCTTTAACCCATTCCTTACACTAATTAACCCTACAGTTAACCCTACCGTAACAGTAACCCTATCAATACCCTAAGGAAAGTTTCTGCAATTCTGATATCTATTAATATGACTGCCATCTACTCACCGTTTTCTTAAAGGGACACTTCAGGCACCCAGACCACTTCTGCCCATTGGAGTGGTCTGGGTGCCAACTCCCACTACCCTTAACCCTGCAAGTGTAATTATTGCAGTTTTCATAAACTGCAATATTTACATTGCAGGGTTAAGCCTTCCTCTAGTGGCTGTCTACTAAACAGCCACTAGAGGGACTTCTGTGTTCATAGAACATGAAAAGTGTTTTAAAACTACGCTGGACGTCCTCACGCTATGTGAGGACTTCCAGCGTTGCCGAAATTCCCATAGGAAAGCATTGTATAATGCTTTCCTAAGGGGAGGTCTAATGCGAGTGCCCCGCGGGGGGAGGAAAGTAGGCGATGGACTCTGGTAAGTCACTAGAGGGGTTTTAACCCCTTCAGCAACTTGGGGTGGGAGGCAGAGGGGCACTAGAGTTTCCTGCAGTGCCAGGAAAGCACTAGAGAATCCCTTTAAGTACTTTCTATAGAATTATGAATGGAGCCTACTTTCCAACCGATTACAATGTGATCGGGGCTGGCCAGTTAGCAAAGATCACTCCTTGTTTTATTGATTGCATGTAATATTCTAATTTACTGAGATTGTGGATTTGGGGTTTTCACGAGCTGTAAGCCATAATCATCGCACTTATGACAAATCACGGCTTTAACTATCTTGCTTTGCATGTAATGCGTCTATCTCGTATATTAGTTTCCCCTTTTACGTTGCATTACTGAAATGAATAAACTTTTGCACGATATTCTAATTTTTTGAGTATCACCTGTACATAAGGATATTCACTGAATGAAGACTCCGAGCACCATAACCATTTCATTTTGATGTAGTGGTTATGAATCCAGAACTACTATAGCACCCTCTGCAAACCAATTAAGAACAAATTGACAACTTTCCTGGGTCTCCCCTGGTACCTATCACTACAGCCATTCTTCCACTGAGCTAAGCAAGGCCGCTCTCGTTGGCTCAGATATTCAGCCAGTGAGCATGGCCCTATGTCGGGCTGTGCTTAGCTGTGGGGAGACAGGTTGCAGAAAAAGCTGGATGTGGAACAGGCGGCCTGAGGGACCAGATAGGTTGTCAAACTATTCTTTAAACGGTTTGACTACTTACTCTTGGGAGGGTGCAAAGGCATTTGGCACCATAACCAATATAGCCGGCTATATTGGTTAAGGTTCTTGGAGTGTTCATTTAACACATCTTTACCTCATATAATACAGTTTATTCATATATTTCTTTTACATTAATTTTACTGTCATTTTTACCATTTTATTTACAACATGACTAACCATATAAATACATTTAAATAATTCATCAATGCATATTGTACAGATTTTCCTTTTTTTTTTTAAATTTTTTTTTTTTGAAGTGCACAGAAAACATTACAAGCAGGCATGAGGTGCCCCGAGAGCAATCCTCAGGCTTTTTCTCGCAAAACATGCGGGGCATTTGCTTACAAGGCACATTTTTTATATTATTGTTAGCTTATACAAATCAGTTCGTGTGAGTAGTGTTACACTTTAATTAGGCTAGGACAGTGTTTAAACTAGTCTGCGTGCATCACAGGTTATACATGTTATGTATAAAATTAATGAGATGTGTATTCAAACGGTTCTGCCTTATTTTACAATAGATATTCATCTCAAGCTAGGTATATGTTACGTAAGCTTAATCCAGAACAACAAATCTGCTCTGCAAACACATTTTACAAGGGTTAAATAAGCATATATAGCGGTGTGCATTAAATCAAGACATAAAAATGAGTTTTGCAAGGTGAGCTAAGATTGCCACTGGGTCATTCCTGTAGATGGGAGCATATAAGGTCCCGAGTGTTCAAGAGTATGGAACATATTCAGGTTGGACTGTGCATTAGGGGACCAGCGTTTGTTTGTGTATCCCATGCCTGGTGCTGTCCGGCTGCTTGCTCAGATGGGTGCGTTGCGCCTCACAGGAAAGTCCTGGATATAAGTGCAGCCATTGGTGTTGCTTCCCGGGCGTATCAGGTGGGCCCCCCTTGCATGATGATGTCCTCCCCAGGTACAGAGGTATTCCTTTTTAAACCAAATTATATGATGTAGGCTTCCCTTTGGTCCGCCGACGCTTCTCTGGGGCAGGTTTCCGTGGTGGTCAGATGGCATTTGATGGCTGCCTCTGCAGCAGGCGCCATCTTGCTGGCAGGTCGCACATGCGGCTGGCGTGCGGCAGCCATCTTGGAGGATTGCCGCTTGAGAGTGTGCCGCAGCAGAATGGTAGCTTACATCCCAGCTTGGCATGACAGTAGTTGCTTGTGCAGACCGGGATGACCCCCCCGGTCCAGAGGGGGGGGGGCGCCAGACGCCGGCCGGAGACCCGGGAGAGCGGCCGTCTCTTCCCGGCTCAAGCTCCAGCATGCCTCGGGCCTTCGTCGGGTTACTGTAGGTGCCGGGCAGAGTCTGGAAGGTATCGCCTCGTAGCCCATGTTCTGGGGAGCATTGTGGTCTGTGTTACGGGTGGTTGGGGAGTTTCAGCCTCCAGTTTGCGCCGATTTTCGGGCTCCAAGGCAGGAGCTCAGACTAAACACGTCTGATCCCGTCGGCGGTCCGGCCCCGCCCCCATTGTACAGATTTTCATCCCACCAAGGTAATGGTAAAAAAAGAAAAAGAAACAAACAAACCAAAAAATGTAGCTAAAATAACAACTGTAAGTCTTTTGGGTGAACTACCACCAAACTACAACATCTGAGTGCTACATTATTTGACAATTCTTTGAGCCTTAATTTGCAAAGAAACATTTTCAGTTATTGTGAGAAGGCCTTTTGTAACAGTGGCACATACAGGGGCGTACCTAGAGCATTTGGCACCCGCGGCTCAGACCCACACACATACAACCACAGACACACCATAACATACACATAATTAGATGTACACACACACTCATCACATACATACACACATTTAATAAGAGGTCCACCCAACCTTCCTACCTTGTTCTGGGAGGGCTGGTGGTCAGTGGTTGCTGCTGGGATCTCTGTGCTAGTCCTGCACAGCCCCTTGCATGGACTGTAATGACGCCGATGCCGGGATGACTTCATGTCCCAGCTGCTGGCTCACTGCAGGGTGAAGACAGTCAGACACAGTCAGATGCACAGTTATACACATATACTGTCAAATACAGCCACATGCACATAGTTACTCGCACACAGTCAAACACACAGTTACAGACAGACAGTCACACACAGTTACACACACAGCTACAGACAGGCAGTCACACACACACACACACACACACACAGTTATAGGCAGTAATACACACAATTTCAGGCAGACTAACACAGTTACAGGCAGCATCACACAGTCACAGGCAGATAGTCATTCACACTCAGTGACATGCAGACAGTCACATATACGGTCACAGTTACACACACACACACAAACACAGCACACACTCTCTCTCTCTCTCTCTCTCTCTCTCTCTCTCACTGGTGGAAGAGTGGAGTCAGTGAAGTCCCTGGTCTGTAGGTGTTGGGGAATCGGGGAATCCTTCCTGCTTCCCCTCTGTGTGCAGCAGCAGTGGGTGGAGACAGCCTTTTTTGTGCCCCGCTGACGATTTGGCTCCCCCCATGGCCGATTTGGCTCTGCCCCAACTCTCCGTGCAGTTCTCCTGCTCTCGGCCCCTGCGTGTGTGAGCTGTGTCGGCTGTCCGGCATCCTGTGCAGCCACACAGCTCACACCTCCCCAAGCCTGGCCAGCACTGGTGGCACCCCCCTACCTTGTGGCACCTGGGGCGGACCGCACCCCAGCCCTCCCCTTAATACGCCACTGGGCACATAGGGTATTTACTTTCTAGTTAGTTGTTAAAACAACATGGCTACCACCCAATTACCCCATTTTGTTTTTTTAAATAAAGATTGAGATTGCAAGAAAAAAATACAAATCAAGAATTACCACACCAGTCTCACTAAAATTATTTGGCACAGAGAAAGAAACATACACATTTTTAGCATTTAGCTAAGTAATTGTTCTCTGAAGGATTCAGTCAATATAACTAAACATAAGTACTGGTTAAGAGTACAATGAATGCAAAGACTAATGGAGCTTATGTCCCTTTCCTTTTGGTTATAGCTGGGTGTCGGAAGAAGAGTTGCTAACACTCGATGGATTAGAGCACTTTCTGGTCCAGATACAACAACTAAAGATTGTTTTTGACCAATCCAAAGAAGCAAATCGCAATAATGTAATAAATATTATAGATTGTCTGGCCAAAGAGAAAAACAAATTGCAAAGCCTGACTATTGAATGCAGTGGAGAACACCCTTTATTTTATTCGGGGCAGGAAATTTTGGGAAGCATCATGAACCTTTGTCGGAAGGAAAGTCCTGTTGACCTCCAACACATTGATCTACGAAAGTTCCCTTTTACACTTAGTGATGGTTTTGTAAGACTTATTGCTCGAGGGAGCCCAAATCTACATAGTTTGTACATAAACAACGGCACATTAGTTTGTAAAGTAACCTCTGAAACGTTGAAAGCAGTTTTAGAGTTTTGCCCCAAACTCTCTGTCCTAGGCACCTTTTGTTCCAGGTTGACTGAAGAGGTTTTCCATGAATTTATGAAACCATGCAGGCCACCACTTATGCGCCTGGATATTTTGTGTGAAAGGTTGGATAAATACACACATTCCATATCTGATGAAGCATGGGGTGAGCTTTTTCTACGTCATCCCACCCTTCGTGTGGACCTAGAACTTGATCACACTATCCCTGCTGAGAAAATCCTTCAAACCTTACAACCAAATATTCCTGTGTCAACCTTACAACTCAACACCTTCAACGAAATGGTGAACCAAATTAGATTTGTCACCAACCACTACTGGCGCACTCTAAATAAGCTAGTTATACGCACCACCTCATCCAGTAACCTAGACTCTGCTCTTATTGATTTGGCTACAAAGTGTGGTGGATTGGAAGAAATTCATTGCTACTTTTTAGTAGGACCTGAAGTGATTCAAGCTTTCCTAAAACACTGTCCTCGCTTGAAAAAATATACTCTTAAAATTATCAAAGAAAAACACCCATGGAAAGCAATATGGACCCAGCCATCTACAGACTAATACATAAATGCAAATATGCTGTAAGTATTGATATAAAATATTTAATACAAAATTATGAATGCGCTTTCATCTATGCATATTAACCCCTTAAGGATCAAACTTCTGGACTAAAAGGGAATCATGGCATGTCACAAATGTCATGTGTCCTTAAGGGGTTAAATATTGTTCCACATTTTAGGTACTTATGGAAAATGCAGCAGGTGTAAGTCTTAAGGCACTGTGAGTGGAGATTAAAAGAGGTCCCCATGTTATTTTAATGGGTCCTCAATGAAACAAACATCATATTCAACAAGTCCAAGGTAACTTCCCACAATAGATTACTAGCTCCCCCAGAAAAATGGACAACCTCTGAACAATGGGGGAAGACTAATGAAGCCGTTTTTCTAATAATACTGGTTTATATATGCACATTAGGCCCTATAGTCCCAATGTGCATGTATATGTACTACACACACACACACACATATTTATATGCACATAAAGTCCAAAAACGTGCACTCCTGGTTATAGCCAATAAAGCCCGCTGCCGGTTTGGCAAAAATTGTTCAAAAAAACAAGGAAAAACCGCACTCCAGGGACTTAGTATTACAAAATATAAAACTTAGCTTTTATTTACATGATCCAATAAAATCTCAACGTTTCAGCTTCCAACAGAGCTTTCATCAGGACAATAAACATACACTAATGAACAGACATGGATTATATACCCTTACCGTAATTAAAGTAAATACTTACCAAGCTGATGAGGACAGTGTGTACAGCCGGCTCAAACCCCAGCTCACTCTGCCAGGTACAAGCATGCTGAAGGCCTAGAAGGGAGTGACGTTTGCATTCCAGCCTGTTGTTTGAGTTACCCCTGCAACACATAGTGCTGCAGTACCTGTGTGCACATATACACACATTCATATATGTGTATGTATGTATATATCTCCGTCAGGGTCCTCTCTGCTGTCAGAACATTGCTGCGGGTCACAATGGCCAGGCTCGCAAGAGAAGGAGAGCCAAGCTGCTGTCTGACTGCAGAGGTGGAAGATGTAACTCCTGGGCCCCCTCTTCAGTATACAAGATGCTGTGCAACCGAACCACCGGGGAAACTAGTGTCCCCTGAATTTTACATTTAAAAACAAAAAAACCTGCTCACTCTCCCACAGCCCTTATCCAACACCAAAAAACACACACTCTGCATCCACTACACAAACTACCACACTGCATCCACTACTTGGGGATGGGCTCAGTGGGCCAACTCAGTGGTGAGCTCTGGGAGCCCAGTGCTTGAGCCGTGTAAGGGGCTTAAACATTTCTGATAGCAGCCTGATGGTGCCCATGGGATCCTCAGAATTGAAGAGACAAGGTCTTACAAACATATTTTCCTTTCCACCTCAGACAATCACAAACAAAATATTAATACCTGATTGTACCTGTACAGTGTGCCACCTCAGAGAGGACAAATAATTGATTTATGCAATCTGAGTTGTTATAGAAGTGAAGCAAGTGAGGATTATACATTTTATTCTAATGCATGCTTTCACTATATGATAAGGGTTTAAGAAATGTGAGTACCGGAGGCAGAATTAAAGAATCAGAATTGACTCTTAGTGCTGAGTGCTGACTGAGTGAGCTAGGTGAATGAGCTAAGAACGAGTGCAGTGACAGAGCTGAATCTTTTGCACACGTCCCTTAGAGATGTCACAATGCAGCCAGACGTCTCCTAGTGACTCATCTTCCTGAATAGGCCGTGCTCACAGAAAAACCACCAACTGAGCTGAGTGGAACACTGATCTGGGCTGGGTATTCCTCTAAACTAGGCCACTGAATGGATGGACGGGACATTCTACAACTGACTAACCAAGACTGGATTACATAACAGTGATTTATAGGTCACTTGACATCTTATGGCTCAATTAAATAAAATAAATACATATAAATGATAATATACACACACAAATAAAAATAAAACTCTTGTGTCAGCATGAAAATGTATCATAATACGTTTTAATGATATTTCCTGCTATCATCACAGTCTTGCCCCTAAAGGTTCTATGCAATTATTGCATTTTTATTCCATTATAAGAGGCAATGTGGCAAGTTTGATAACATATGATATAAGGTAATAAAAAGATAAAAAACAGCGCTCGACAAATTCCAGGCACCAGGAAATTTGTCCTGGCATCTGGGAATTTTTTGAGACGTTCCCTCTGGGTCGGGCACCGATGGAGCTGTGATCTTCCTGCTCTGCTCCCTCTCGTGCGCGCCACTTGGTGATGCCAGATATGACGTCACTCCAGCCCCAGCATCACTAAGCAGCGTGTGAAAGAACAGAGCAGGAAGATTACAGCTCCCTTGAGGCCTGCCTTCACTCTACCCCAGCCTACGGCCCACTGGACCACAGGGAAAGCTGGTCCACTCTACCGAAGAAGGTAGGGAGGTTGAGTGGACTTACATTGAATTAAAACATATAATTTGTCAGTGTATGTATCCGTTTCTGTCACTGTCAGTGTGTGTGTCTGTCTGGGTATGTTTGTGTTTCTATCAGTGTGTGTCTCTCAGATTAGGTATGTATTTCAGTCAGTGTATACTGTGTGTGTCTGTCATGGTATGTGTGTCTATCACGGTATGTGTGTGTCTGCCAATGAGTGTGTATGTTTAGGTGGCCTACCCCCTCCGATTGTTTAGGAATGGTGTTTTTACTCACCGTTTTTTACATGTCAGGCCGGTCTCCCCGGGGCTGGTCCCTTCTCCATGCCTGAGATACTCAAGCTTGTTAATCTCAGCTCATTCAATGCTCTTCCATTGGCCCATAGGAAAGTATTGTTAAGCTATTACGTATGCGCTGCAAAACGCTGTGCCAGTCAAGCATCTCCTCATAGGGATGCATTGAATCAGTGCATCTATATGGGAAACCTTCAGCCCCTCCATGCAGAGCACACTGTGCAGCAATGAGAGAAGAAGCACTTTAATGGCAGTCTGAGTGACTTCCACTAGAGGTGTCACTAGACATACATGTAAACACTGTCTTTTCTCTGAAATGGCAGGGTTAACATTGAAAAACCTGCAGGGACAGGCTATATACACCAGAACCACTACATCAAGCTGTAGTGGTCCTGGTGACTATAGTGTTTCTTTAAGAAAGTTTTTTTTTCGTTGAAAATTAAAAAAGGTGAAAAGCTATGTAAATTTAACAAAAAAAAACCTAACTTTTTAGGTGGCTGGATTCGAAACAAGTTTGTCAAGCCCTGATGTGGAAATATATAATTGTTGCATTAAATAATCAAATGAAATATATTAACACAGCTAGAAGACTAGTTTAGGATTCCTGGAAATCATTAAAGGGACACTATACACACCAAAACCACTACATTAAGCTGTAGTTCTTCTGTCTATAGCCTGTCCCTGCAGGCTTTTTAATGTAAACACTCCCCTTTCAGAGAAAAGGCTGTATTTACATTACTGCCTTGCAACACCTCTAGTGGCAGTCACTCAGATAGCTACTAGGTGCTTCCTGCGTCAGTGATGCACAATTTGCAGCACTAACGTTCAGCGTCTCCATGACGTTCAATGCATCTCAATGAGGAGATGCTGATTGGCATAGCGTGAGCATTAGCCTCCCGATGCTTTCCTGTGAGAAAGCATTGGATTACCTGAGGGGCAGGGGCTGTGGGCCTAAATTGTGTTTTACACCGATTGTGTCAGGAATACATATTTGTATTCCTGACATTATAGTGTTCCTTAATAAACAGATATAAATAATTTGGACTTGATACTATGATTTTTTTTTTATGAACATATAGGGTAAAAACAAACAAAATATTCTAGTGTAGTATATATAATAAATCCATGGGATATATTTTGTGATCACAAATGCTAGGTCATGGATTCCCCAGCCTATATTACTGACCCTAAATTGTACAAATAAAAGTGTCATTTCAAGTGACACTATCTTTTTATAAAAGCATATAGCTCAAATAGGTACTCTAAAGAAAGAAAGAAACACAAGGACTCTGCACTTTTTTTCTCAATCCAGTTTGTAATGTTTGTTATTGAATTTTACACACGTGGCTGTGTGTGTGTCACATGGTACAGGGGGTGTGTTTGTGCACTTGTCTGTGTTTTGCACTCAGTCCCAGCTCTGGTATATATAGGATCAGCTCAGCCCTGCATTCCATACAGCTTCACAGAGCATCCAGAGAGCATCACTGAGATTCTGTTACTATAGCAACAAGCATGGACCCCCAGGACTGTAACTGTGCAACAGGTATGGATATAGAATCTATTTGTATATAGCCAGAGCATACCTCGATAATCTGTGTACAATGAGTTAATAAAAAAATAAAAATAAATACTCCGTAGGATTATCCAAAAGGTATTTCAGAACTAGCAAAAACGAAATATACTAATTATACTTAAATAAATGTGATATTGCTATTTTAATAGTAACTATTTGACAAATAATGAGCCTGAACTCTATATTAGACTTAAACTCTAATATATGTATATTGTGTATATATTTTGCAGTACACGGATAGATTTGGTTCACTTTAAATCCCAAATAATTCCCACAGTTTATAACCACAATAATGATGTCTCCAACCATATAACTATATTTTTTTACCTGGCTTGCCAATTTCCCTTTTTCAAGGGTTAAATTACTGCTAGTGCAGTGTTCGGTTTTATTTTTTGGGGTGCAGAGAATGCTTTGAAGCTGCTTGTTAACTGATCTATATTTTCCCAAATCTTTCTCTGCAAATGTTGAGCAATCCTGGTGTCACTGCACCAATATAGTTCTCGTTCACCAATGGTCTACTTATCCTATTGGTCTAGAATCCCCATTGGAATAGAATTAGGAAATCCATACATTCTGGACTCGTGTTTTGCCCCAAGGACTGGGTTGGGTACCACTAATCTAGAGCGCCTGGGTGGGAAGCACTGCTCTAGGTCACTCCTTTCTGACACTGTCAGGGTCTCCAGGTGGAAGGTGTCAGGATATGACGCTCTATAAACCCTGAGACCCAGCACAACAATAAAGCTTAGTGATCTAAACAATATACTTCTTTCATCCATGAGACCAGCTTGTATGATGCCTCCTTTAGTGCCAAGGAGGGTAATATATGAATGTTTATTAATCATTGAGGAGAACCATATCCTGTTATAGAGTCCACCAGATAATATTAGGCAATAAGCACTGCCTCAGCTATACCAAGAGCTCCCTTCATAACCCACCTCCATTACTTGTTGTTATCCGATGCCCATCATATATCACTTGCTATTCTCTCCTTTCTTAGGTGCCCACTGCCTTCTATACACAGGAAACTGCATACAGCATATAACATATTGTTCTATCATTTCTTAGGGGTCTCCTGCTCCTGTGCAAATTCCTGCAGCTGTAAGAAGTGCAAATGCTGCCCAAAAAGTAAGTGCTGCCATCTAGTGTTATATTATGAAACACACACTCTCTCAGTCCCAAATCCCTCTGTCCCTCAATCCTGCTTGAAACGCTGAACATACAGAGAAATCTGCACTTTGTGCTGGGGGCCAGTTGCCAATTCCTGCTTTTCCCACAATCCTGGTTTGTTTAAAGGGACACTCTGGAGTCCTAAAGCACAACTTCTTTGTTGTTGCAATAATGCACAAACTGCAATAGTCTCTTTATCCTACACAACTCATCTTAACCCAATCTGGCATAGTGCCCCACCTGAGATTGGGCTCTGGGTCCACCCTTGTTTGGAAACCACTATTGAGGTATATTGGTAAGTGAGTAACCTGCTGTTTCTCCCTCCTCTCCCACAGGTTGCTGCTCCTGCTGTCCGGCCGAGTGCAGTAAATGCAGCCAGAGCTGTCAGTGTGAAAAGGGATGCGAGAGCTGCAGCTGCTGCAACTGATTGGTGGATCTATGTCTGAGACGTGATCTGTTACTCTGTAATGTTTGTGTTATGGTCTGATCTGTATGTTACTAAAGATCTACAGCATTATTGGAAACGCTTGGCAATGCAAATGTCTCACTGATTTCATAATTATAGTAATAAAAGATTTTACTCATTTTGTCTTTGATTCTGTGAAATTGGAATGAAACCCAACATTAAAGATAAGGTTTTTTTTTTTTTTTTTAATTCTTTATTTTTGTTGTGCAGTACATCTTCACAATCTGACATAGCCAAAGCAAATTCTTTGCATACCTCAGCATAGTACAGGGACATCCCTGTTTTGGCATGATACATGTGCACATTTAAACATGGTTTTTAACTTTAAGCTAGGTACAACGATAACTTAGTCAACATCGTAGGCATAACGTAGTGTGTTCCATCTCTTAATTCGAATGCAGAGACAGCTGTACCTATACAAATTCGACACCATACCCTATAGGAGAGGGTCATGGTGGCAAAAAGGAGGAGTGTGTGAGAACAGAGTAGAAGAGAGGAGAGAAGAGATTAGATGGGGCGTTGAGGCACAAGGGAGGAACCCGCAGGGGAGGGAGAGAAAAGGGGAGGGGGGAGGACCGCAAGGGCACCCCGAGGACCCCCATCACCGCGGAACCCCCCAGCCAGTTCCCAAGATACCAGAAGTCCCGCTGCATGACCTAGCCGCTCAGCGGACTCTCGTCCCACGGCTCCCATAGTCTATGGAACGCTCCCGAGGACCCTCGTATTCTAGCAGTCAGATCATCCATAAGGTGTACCTCTTTAATCCTTGAAATTACACTCGCTATGTGTGGTGCTTCTGGTTTTAACCATGTGTATGCTATCGCTCGCCTTGCGGCTAAGGTAATTTTGTGAATTAGTGTTTGCTCCCTTTTCGTCCATCCATCTATAGATCTATTCAGGAGATGCACCCATGGGTCTAAGTCTGGGGCCCTGTAAAAAACCTGCGTCAGAAGGTCCTTTATGGCCATCCAAAATCAAGTGATTCTTGGACACCCCCACCACATATGCAGGTAAGTCCCCTTTTCCCCGCACCCCCTCCAGCATTTGTCCGTGGTGGTTTTGTTCATCTTAAATAGCTTGACTGGTGTCATATACCAACGGAACATCATTTTAAAGGATTGTTCCTGCAATGTTACGCACACAGAGGTGGTTCTGCTAGCCTCCCATATCTCCTGCCACTCTACTCCTTCATTTTCCTCACCCAGGTCTCTTTCCCATTGTGCAATATTGTTCAGCTCTCCCCATTCCCAGGTTTCGGAGCAGAAGTGTGCATAAAGTTGTGTTATGAGTCCCCTAGGTATACCTCCCGAGTCACACATCGATTCAAAAAACTTCAGTGTCTTGTGTGCTATTGCTTTTATGTGGGGCTGTCTGGCAAAGTCCTTAATCTGCAGATATCGGAAGAAGTCCGCAGTTGTAAGGTGTCTTCCCTGTTTGAGTTTGTCAAAAGTAATTATGTCAGAGCCCTGGTAGAGATGGTGTATTCTCTGCAGACCCGCGTGTTCTAGATTCCTAAAATTCCTTGCCACCATACCTGGGGTGAACGCCCTGTACTTCCGACTGCCAATCTGTACTTCCGACCACAGGAATCCTGCCAATCTGTACTTCCGACCGCAGGAATCCCACAGCCTAAGGGAATTCAGAATTGCCGGGCAGGTGACCCTAATCAGAGGCCTATGTTCCCTGGGAACCCACATCGCAAACTGGGGCAAATCTGTCCCCATCATGAGCGACTCTAATTCCACCCATTTCCGTTCGTCAGGGGGTGAATGCCATAGTGCTACCTGTGCCAATTGTGCCACCACATAGTAGTGAAATAAGTCAGGAAGGCCGAGCCCACCCCTCGTCTTTGGCCAGTACAGGACGTGTCTAGATATGCAGTCTTTTTTATGCTGCCACACAAAGTCACCTATCACTCGGAGTGAGGTAAGTTGTGCCTTGGTCAGGGGGACCGGTAGTGCCTGGAAAAGGAAAAGGGCTCTCGGTAGTATATTCATCTTTACAGAGTGAATTCTCCCTATCCAAGATATTGGTTTGTCGGTCCACCGTTCTATATCTCTTGTCAATGTGTGCCATAAGGGTGTATAGTTGCAAGAGTAAAGATTGTCTGGGTTAGCCGTTAAGTGAATTCCAAGATACTTGAGAGAGTGTGTTTCTATCTTTATATGATGCGCCCTGTGTATCTGGGCTATGTCTGCCACTTGCATTTTTGTGGGGAGTGCACTCGATTTTGCCATTTTCGCCTTGAAGCCTGAAATCTCCCCATACGCTACTAAGACCTCACTCAACGCCCTCAGAGACCCTAGGCCTTGTGAGCGTCAGGAGCACGTCGTCAGCGTAAGCTGCTACTAAGAATTCCTTGCCTCCCACCCTCACTCCCTGGACCTCCGGGTGTATCCTGAGCGCCTGTAAAAAGGGTTCCAGCGATATGACAAAAAGTAGAGGGGAGAGTGGGCATCCCTGCCTAGTTCCATTATAGCGTGGAAAGGGGGAGGGCGGTGCGCCCGAGATCTGAACTTGTGCTCTAAGATTACTGTACATAGCCTTTACTACTGTAAGGTATTCCGCAGGGAACCCCAGGTGTTGCAACACTGTAAACATATAATGCCATTTGACTCTATCAAAGGCTTTTTCAGCGTCTATAGAGACAGCCAGGGTAGGTGTGTTCATGACTGTTTGTTTCCATATGAGGTCTATATTTCTAGGTGTATTTTAAAATAATTGTCTCCCTGGAATGGAGCCAACTTGGTCGGGGTCTATTAGAGAAGTCAAGTGTGGGGAAAGTCGGTCTGCCTGTATCTTAGCTAGTATCTTCATGTCATGATTTATGAGGGATATGGGTCTGTAGCTACCAGGTAGTAGCGGATCCTTGTCTGGTTTGGGAAGCAATACAATAGACGCCAATGCCATGTCAGGGTTCAGTGTGCCCCCCTCCCTAAAGTTGTTAAATAGTTTAAGCAAGTGGGGTACAAGTTCCTCCCGAAAGGTCTTGTAGGAGGACCCGTCAAACCCATTCGGCCCAGGTGCTTTATTCCCTTTAAGCCCTGTGATCGCCCTATCTATTTCCTTCTCAGTGGTCTCTGCCGCTAGCTGGGCTCTAGCCTCCCGGGAGAGCTTAGGTAAAGCTAGATCTGTCAGAAATCTGTAGATGCGTTTCGTCTCTTGTTCCGCTCTCAGACCGTCCGTAGGTGTGTGGTTGTACAATGCCTTGTAGAAGTCGCGAAAGACTCCCGCTATTTCGCCTGGAGTAGTTTTTAGTGATCCGTCTGTATGTCTTATGGACGTGATATGTGTATGCCTCTGTCGGGGCCGTAAAGTCCTAGCTAATAGGGTGTCCATTTTGTTACCTTTTTTATAAAAGGATCGCTTAGACCATGTCATTGATCGTGCCACATTGTCTAAGAGCAGTGTTCTTATGTCATGTTTCTTAGCCTTGACCCGTCTCAGTGTCTCCCCATCAGGGCAGGTTTGATGTCTCTGCTCTGCTGTCTTGAGTTCAATAATGAGTCTCTCTAAGGTGTTTGTTTTTTGCTTTTTCTTAATCGTCGCTAGGCGGATAAGGGCTCCTCTCACTACTGTTTTGTGTGCTGCCCAAATTGAGGGTACTCCTACGTTAGGTGAGTCATTAAGGGTAAAGAAGTCTACAATCTCCTTATGTACTTGTTCTTTGATCATGGGGTCTCGTATTAAGGAGGCGTTGAGCCTCCATGTCCAGGGGGACGCTGCACAAAGATTTCCCAGGGTAATCGAAACCTCAGCGTGGTCAGACCACGTGATGGATCCTACAGACGAGCCAGTGGTGCACGCAAGGCAACAATCATTAGCCAAAAAAAAAGGTCTATCCTGGAGTATGTGCCGTGTGGGGCTGAGTAGTACGTGTAATCGACCTCACTCGGGTGTGGAGCCATCCATACATCCACCAAGCCTGATCGTGTCGTAAAGTTGTGTAACAGTTTGTCCTGTCCCCCCCTCCCCTGTGACCTGGGCAAGCCCCTGTGGGTACTTCTATCCACCGCAGGGCTCGGCGCTGCGTTGAAGTCCCTGCCTACAAGGACCATGCCTCGCGGCAGCGTCTAGATTTTGTAAGTAATTGTTGGTTAGGGGCGTAGATATTAACCAGATGGATTGTATGGGAATATAGAACCCCAGATACTATTATTATGATATTTATAGAGCGCCGTAAAATTCAGCAGCACATTACAATGGGTGGACGAAAAGACATGTAGTTGTAACCAGACAAGTTGGACACACAGGAACAGAGGGGTTGAGGGCCCTGCTCAAAGAGCTTACATGCTAGAGGGAGTGGGGTAAAATGACACAGAAAGGTAAGGATAGTATTAGACTAGTGACAGTTGCAGAAGACGAATCAGTCAGGAGCTATTAACAGTTTAATTGATACGCTTTTATGAAGAAGTGGGTTTTTAACGATTTTTTGAAGGAGTGGAGACTGGGTGAGCATCTAACGGACGAGGGAAGAGAGTTCCACAGGAATGGTGCAGCCCTCAAGAAATCTTGAAGGCGAGCATCAGAGGTGGGAGTACGGACAGAAGATAGGCATAAGTCTTCAGCAGATCGTAAGGGCCTAGACGGGACATACTTGTGTATAAGGGAGGATAAATAGGTGGGAGCTGCATTATGTAGAGATTTAAAAGCAAGAACCAGAATTTTAAAATTGAGCTCTATATTTTATAGGAAGCTAATGTAGGGACTGACAGCAGGGTGAGGCATGGGAGGTGCGGGCGGACAGGAAGATGAGCCTCGCTGACGCATTCATTATGGACTGTAACGGCGCAAGTTGGGAGCACGTAAGACCACTGAGAAGTGGATTACAGTAGTCAAGGCGAGAAAGGACAGTGGAATGGACCAACACCTTAGTCGCATCTGGCGTTAAGTAGGGGCGGATGCGTGCAATGTTTTTGAGATGGAAATTACAGGATTTGGCGATAGATTGAACATGAGGCTTGAAGGAGAGGTCGGAGTCAAAGAGAACACCTAGGCAGCGAGCCTGCGTGGTGGAGCTGATGGTAGCACTGTTGACTTGGAGGGAGACAGACACAGGAGTAATAACACTTGAGGGAGGAAAGACCAGAATTTCAGTTTTGGTCAAGTTTAGTTTAAGGAAGTGGGCAGCCATCCAGTTAGAAATAGCAGAGAGGCAGTCAGAGACACTAGTCAAGAGGGACGGGGAAAGATCAGGAGAGGACAGGTAGATTTGCGTGTCATCTGCATAACAATGATATTGGAAGCCAAAGGAGCTAATGAGTTTACCAAGGGAGGCAGTATAGATGGAGAACAGTAGGGGACCAAGGACTGAACCTTGGGGGACCCCAACAGAGAGGAGTTGGGGAGAAGAAGCAGAGCCAGGGAAAGAAACACTGAAAGAGCGCTGGGAGAGGTAGGAGGAGCACCAGGAGAGAGCAATATCTTGTAGACTGATATTGCGGAGGATGAGAAGAAGCTGTTGATCAACAGTGTCAAAAGCCGCAGACAGGTCAAGGAGAATTAGGATAGAGTAGGGACCACGAGATTTTGCAGCGAGTAGATCATTGGATACTTTGGTCAGTGCCGTTTCTACAGAGTGCTTAGCGCGGAAACCAGACTGAAGCGGGTCTAGCAGAGAGTTGGACTCGAGGAAGTCTGTCAATCTCGCATACACAATTTTTTCAAGGATCTTGGGTGCAAAAGGCAGTAGCGAGATAGGACGATAGTTGGATGGGGAGTTAGGCTTAAGATATGGCTTCTTTAGAATTGGGGTTACAGTTGCATGTTTGAATGGCAATGGAAATATACCAGAGGAGAGAGAGAGATTGAGAATTTTAGTGAGAGGTGGAGAAAGAGAAAAAGACAGAGTACGGATGAGATGCGAGGGAATTGGATCTAGGGAGCAGGTGGTGGGGCGGGAGGACTGGAGCAGAGCAGAAACCTCTTCCAATGTAGCGGGTGCGAATGAACATAGAACAGCAGAGGGAGTGAAGTTAGGGGAAGTATTGTAAGGGGAAGAAGAAAGATGAGAGATATCTTCTCTGATCGTAGAGATCTTGTCAGTGAAGTGAGTTGCAAAGTCTGAGGCGGTCTAGTTAGTAGGTGGAGGAGGAACAACAGGGCGAAGAAGAGAGTTAAGTGTGTGAAATAGTCGTTTGGGTTCGCGGGAGAGTGTGGTTATGAGGGTATTTAAGTAATTAACTTTTGCAGAGGAAAGAGCCAAGCTGTATGAGCTCAGCATAAATTTATAATGGAGAAAGTCTATGATATAGCGCCCCTCTATGTCCGTGTCAGTCTTCATCAAGATCGCTACCCCGTTGCGCTTATGGTGGGCCCTGGCCTCATGAGAGACTGCATAGGTATGGTCTCTAAGTGTGAAGCGTACCTGTTTAGGCAAGTGTGTCTCCTGGACAAACGCTATATCAGCTCCTGCCCATTTCAATTTGTGAAAGAGAAGGCGCCTCTTGGTCGGGGCGTTAAGACCCCTCATGTTCAGAGAGGTAATGTTCATGGTCAAGGTACCGAACCAGACACAGAGCTATTGAGAGCATCCCCCCTCGGCCGAGCAGGGTCAGCGACCCCCGCCAATCCACCTTCATGCATTTTTATGGTGATTTCTTGTTTTGTATTTTTCTTTAAAAATATTAATTACATTTTTAAAAAGGTTTGCGTGCCTCCGTTTAAATGGCTGCTGTATACCCTATACCTGCCGCTGTACCCTATCCTTCCCCGGTTTTGTTTGCCTCCGTTTAAATGGTTGCTGTATACCCTATACCTGCCGCTGTACCCTATTCCTCCCCGGGTTTGTTTGCCTCCGTTTAAATGGTTGCTGTATACCCTATACCTACAGCTGTTCCCCAGCCCTCCCCTCCGCACGCACCTACACCACCCTACTTCGCCCTTCCCTACTTCCCATGCCATATCTCTTAAAAGGGGTCCAGCTTCCCCCGTATCTGTTCACCCAGTCTGGCGTCTGGCCTGCCCTCTGGTGAAGGTGTCTGGGCTAGCCTTGCCGTGGGACCTCTGAGGTGACGGCACCCGACCCCCTACAAAGGTGAATGCCCCCCGTCTAGAAGCCCCAGCTCAGCCCCTCGGGTTACATGGAGACAAACTTCCTGTCCCGTGCTCAGCCACCTCCTACTGCGTGTCGTTGGTAATGCTTTTCATGTGTGAAGGCGGGACTGCTGTTTGGAGTGCCTACGAGGTATACATATACATTTACAGACAAGTTGCATAATATGCAATAGTATGGCATTACACATAACAAGGAGTGACGGTTACAGCGGTCCCCTCCCCAAGGTCTGTCCCGGTTTCTGGACATGCTGGTTAGTCCCTCTGTCCCCATCACCCACTCCAATGGGGCTGCCAACCGCGACTGCATATGCCGTGGGCCAATAATGTCCTCCGATGCAGTCCCAGATAGAGTGGTCCAGCCCGGGATTCCCAGACCCCCCAAGGGGTCCCGAGTCACAGCTTCAAAACCCCACAGCATGTCCCTACATAATATGCGGGCCATAGAGCCCTGCAGGGCCCCACCAGCGGAAAAAAGGCTCCCAAGGCCTCCCAGCCCATCCCACCCCACTTAGTGTCTTACCCTCCCAGCCACTCAGACGCTATACTGCTGCATCTAACGCTACATCCCCCCCTTCAAGGATCTCCCTCCCCACTAGACCATGAAACCCCCTTCTCCACTTAACGCCCAGAGTGCGGTCGGTGCAGGGACAATGCTTTTGAGTATATACGACACCCTCCTCAGGCCTCAGTGGCCTCTGGTTCCGGCAGCCTGCCACTCAGTTGGCAGGAGTTGCAGCTCCTCCGCCGGCACAGGAACAGCTGGAAGGTTTAATGGGGGCACCAGGCCCAAATCTCAGAAGAATCGCTTTGGGTCTCCTCCAGGTGTCAGCACATGCACCCTGCCGTCTCTGAATGCCATTAGTCGGAAAGGGAAGCCCCATGCGTAGCGGACTCCAGCCCAGCGCAAAGCTTCAGTGATTGGCTTCCAGTCTCTTCTGCGTTGGAGCGTGCTAGGTGCTAAGGCCTGGTATAATGCGATGTTAGCTCCTCCATGTGTGATAGGGCCCTCTCTGCCTTTTCTGGAGTATTGCTTCTTTAGTCGGGAAGTGCAAAAATTTGACGATAACATCCCTTGGTGAGTTCGCCTCGGGACGCCGTGCCCGGAGGGCCCTATGTGCCCTTTCAATCTGCCACAAATTGTCAGGAATGTTAGGAGCGGTTTAAAGATGGTGAGTATGAGGTCAGCAAGGGGTCCCTCTCCCTCCTTCTCCGGCAGGCTCCTAATCCAGAGGTTGTTGCACCGAGACCGGTTCGCGACATCCTCCAACGCCAGGTCAGCTTCCAGTAAGCGCGAGGTGAGTGTGTTGACCTGGGCCACTACCTCATTATGCATTCTTGTGGCCTCCTCCATGCGCTCCTCCAGGCGCCCGGTTCTCGCGCCCAGTGCGTGGATATTGTTCCGCAGGATGGCCGTGGACTTCACAATCTCTCCTTCCAGGTATGATCTCACTTCAGTGAGCTTCGCCAATATTTGTGTGGTGTCACACCGGGGTGGCTCCGAGACCATAACGCTGCGCGGCGAGGGCATGGAAGAAATGTGGCCTACCTCGGCGCCGTCTTGGTCCGGTGCTGGTCTCGGTATATTGGCGGTAAGCATGTCCATGACCGAAGCTCCAGCCTCTTCCCCCTTCTTAGAGTTCTGTTTCTCCATTAGTCAGTCGGTGTCAGGCTGATTATATAGCTAAAGTAGGCTTAATACAGCGTTATCGGAGCAGAGCCTCACACAAACTCGTCCAGCTCATTCCGAGGTCAGGCCACGCCCCTCTAAAGATAAGGTTTTAAGAAGGAAGTGACTTTAGTGTCTGGCTGATATCCACTAGAGGTGTGTTTCTGAACAAATCTAAATATAGCATTTCTCAGAAACATTTTACATTGTCCTAAAATATGGACAGCATCTATGCTCCAAGACTGCCATCTGTTTGTGCTTAGAGAGTGTCCCTTTAATAGATCTCAAAATTAAAAATACATTATTAAAGAAACCTAAAAATCTCTCACTCTGGTGTTTTGGCAGTTATTTTCCATATTGAATTATACTAACTTAAACTTATTTTTTTTATTGTGTTTGAAAGCAAGTGCTTTTTAAAAAATTTCGCCTTAATATGCTTTTGATATTTATATACCGATAGGTGGAAATGTTCACATTGGATCAATAAGTATTTTGAATCCTGTACGCAACAGCTGCTATGTATTATGTAAAGTAAGGTACAAAGTGGTATGGGACCATAGTTGTACTTATGTCAAGTTAGCTAGCGATTTATTTGTATCTCCATGCACCATTTAAAAATAACTCTTTAGATGAGGTTCCAGTGTACCCTGTTGGGGGAAAAATGTATGTGACTTAATTTCCTATACTTCAATGGCCTCTTCTTGTCAGATACAGATTATATGTGTAATACAAAGTACACTAGCCAATTACAACATTTTTAAAAAACACTTCAAATACCACCCTCTGGTATCCAACAGGCCACTAAATTTTAACTATTATTCTCTTGGACCAAACCAGTCCCTAAACGCTTATCCACTTGCTACAAAATGCCGAAACCCATGGTACACCCAAAACCCCCCTTATACACACGCCAATGGAATGACTCATTTACTACCCCAAATGTCAGAGGATGACTGGTATAAAACGTTCTACAGAATCACCCACTCTCACGTTAGTGTGCAACTCCTTGAAGCTAACTATAAACTTCTAACTAGGTGGTATATAACCCCAGTTGATGTCCACAAATACGCCCTGAACACTCCAGAAACCTGCTGGAGATGCAAGGATGCAAATAGCACTCTCCACCACATATGGTGGACATGTGCAGACATAACGCCATTTTGTAAAGAGGTGCACGACCTCGTCCGAGATGCTTTAGGTATCCACTTAGATATGGATGTTCCCTCCTTTCTCCTCCATAGAGTGAACATTACAGACAACAAATATAAATGTTCAATGCTTTATTTTATTCCTTTAGCTGCTTAACTGGTGGTCCCTAACCTGTGGCGATCCACTTGTCCACCCAGTATGCAGGCATTGATTCTTAGGGTATAACACTTCTGAATATTGGAGGAGATTCGATGGGCGACATTAGGCAAATACTCCCGATACAGAGACATTTGGCAGCCGTGGAAAACTTTTCTGGCCAAAAACACACAATAGATCCCATGATTTCTTATGGCCTGTCACTCTAATTGCAGGACCTGCTAAAACCCGCTACAATCACCACGCCTGCATACCTAATATTGTATATACATGGACTTGCCCCATATAGTCATCTGAGCCATGTCCGCCTCCCCCCAGGTGTTACTTGTACCTGTACTTACCTCATAACTTCCTGGTAATCTGTGTATTGGTATATTGGACAGCTCTCACACTAATTTGAACGGAGAGATCTTTCTTTCTCCCTACCCGACAACATATTTTATATATATCAAGCACTTGGCACTTTGTTTCACCTGTTATTATTTGTAGTTGTATTTTGTTCTAAACGCTAAGCTGACACTATGCATGCAGGGGACACCTAAAAACCAAAGCTCCTTCCCGGTTCATTCCGCTGCAGAATTTGAAATTAGGACACCCCACATACCTGGAATATCCGGTGATTATACCGCTTGTGTCTTTTTAAAACATTTTTTTTTTTTTTTTTTTTTTTATTAACTACTGCAATGAACACAGTTTGAATCAATGCAACATGTATTAACTGTTACCACTTATCCTGTATGTATGTTCAGAATCTTTTACTTACCTGACGGAATGCAACCACCTCATGTTCTCTGATGTAAATGTAATTGTATAGGTTTCCTTACCTTGTGTGAAATCAATAAAACGATAATTAATTTAGAAAAAAATATACTAGCCAAGTCTATGGTACAGTGTGATCTGATGCTGTGTTGTACACAAAACCTTAAAGGGAAACTGTCACTATGCTGGAATTTACATAATTGAATAAAATATTGAAAATCACCTATATAACATGTTATTTTTTCTGTAAAATACTCTTTTTTTCCCAAATTTAAACTTTTAGTAAATTACAGTTTAGACAAGGCAAAGTCAGGGCAACCGTTGCACAAGTAATAACAACACGGCTTCATTTCTTCTTTTCCAAAAATTAATTCTCTATGCTGACTGCCAGGTGCCAACGATACAGTTTGTAACATTGGACGCTCCCACTTGCAGAATAAAAAGGTGTTTATTTCCACGTTTCAATTTATTTTTCACAACTCAAAAATACAGGTACGTATTTGTTAAATATAGGGGATAAGTTAACATAATGTTTAAAATCCTAAGATGTGAATGCTCCCATTTAATTTTTAACATGCCACCTATCATTTAATAATATACCGATCTCTAAGTTATGATCTAGTTCAAAAGAACTTTTGCTCTTGGAAAAATTGCATACTTATTTTATATTTGTATGTGATTGCAATATATATATATATATCTATAAATGAGATACTACACCCTGTTCAAAATTATTATGCAAATTCTATTTAAGTGTCACAAAGATTAAAGATTTTGTTTTTCAGTTTAACTCATGGATGGCATTGTGTCTCAGGGCTCTTTTGATCACTGAAAACAATCTGGGATACCTGTGATAATTAGATTGCCAGGTGAGCCCAATTTAAGGAAAAACTACTAAAGGAGGGTGTTCCACATTATTAAGCAGAGCACCATTTTCATGCAATATGGGTAAGAAAAAAGGATCTCTCTGCTGCGAAAAGAGTGAAATAGTTCAATGCCTTGGACGAGGTATGAAAACATTAGATATTTCACGAAAACTTAAGCGTGATCATCGCACTATTAAGAGATTTGTGGCGGATTCAGAGCACAGACTGGTTCGTGCAGATAAAGGCACATTGAGGAAGATTTCTTCCAAATCCATGCATCGGATCAAGAGAGCAGCTGCTAAAACACCATTACATAACAGCAAACAGATATTTGAAGCTGCTGATGCATCTGGAGTCCCACGGACATCAAGGTGTAGAGTCCTCCAGAGTCTTGCAACTGTGCATAAACCTTCTATTCGGCCCCACTAACCAATGCTCACAAGCAGAAATGGCTGCATTGGGCAGAAAAATACATGAAAACTAATTTTCAAACAGTCCTGTTCACTGATGAGTGCCATGCAACCTTGGATGGTCCAGATGGATGGAGTAGTGGATGGTTGGTGGCGGCCACCCTGTTCCAACAAGGCTACGACATCAGCAAGGCAGTGGTGGAGTCATGTTTTGGACCGGAATCATGGGAAGAGAGCTGATCGGCCCCTTTAGGGTCCCCGAAGGTGTAAAGATGACCTCTGCAAAGTATGTGGAGTTTCTGACTGACTACTTTCTTCCCTGGTATAGAAGGAAGAACTATGCTTTCCGTAATAAAATCATCTTCATGCATGACAATGCACCACCTCATGCTGCAAAGAATACCTCTGCATCAATGGCTGCTATGGGGATAAAAGGAGAGAAAATCATGGTGTGGCCTCCATCCTCCCCTGACCTCAATCCTATTGAGAAGCTTTGGAGCACCCTCAAGCAAAAGATCTATGAGGGTGGGAGGCAGTTTACATCCAAACAGCAGCTCTGGGAGGCTATTCTGACATCTTGCAAACAAATTCAAGCAGAATTCGCAAGACTTGTGAAGCTGCTATCAAATAAGGGGTTGTATGTTAAAATGTAACGTGACCTGTTAAAATGTTAAAAAAGTTAAAATGTTGTTATAAGTTTGATTGCAATAGCTTTTGATTTCAGTAAATATGCTGCAAACACAACAAATGACAATTTTCAGTTCTTTACAACCTATAAAGTGTTTTGAAACTTACTGTGCGTAATAATTTGGAACAGTGCATTGTAAGTTTTTATGTTTAAAAAAATACTGTTATCATTAGGAGGTTTGTTCAATAAAATTTGAATTGTACTCTTAATAGTTGATAACATGAGAATTATGCTCACTGTTATTTACATCAATTATTTAGGTAATTGAGAAAAAAAAACTATTTGCATAATAATTTGGAACAGAGTGTAGTTCACTCAATGGTGATTCATCCACAAAGAAAAGCACCGTATTTATGGGCTCTTAATGAGTTACGTAGCTTGGAATCATCAGAAACTAACACAAATATATATTTGTGTTAGTGAACACAATAAATTGAAGTAACCACTTCAATTTTACAACACGACAGGAGGTTTCGTATTTTGCATCTCTCTCTTTAATAACTCCATACAGCAGTAGAGAAACACAGAAAAAAGAACCAATCACAAGAGAGTAGGATGTACATAATGCAATGTGACCTCATCATTTCCTCTTTCTTTACTGCTCCACCAAGCAGACAGGTCAGAGTATTACTCTTTTCCTTACTTTAATGTTTATATTGCCTCTTTTGAGGTTGTTTCTGTATTATATTTTTTTGATATACGTTGCTGTTTGTTCTTGCTGTGCTTTTGTACTATGTGCAGCTGTGTTATTTATTGTGTTTCTACCTTATTCTTGGTTTCTGCCCTCTCCCCTCCTTGCTCTCACGTCTCTGGGGTTTGAGGGGCTTTTGGCTCTTACTGGGGTTGCATGTTAATGTTGAATTAGGTCATTTATATAAGCTGTTTAAAGGGATTTCACCCATAAACTTGTATTAACTATTAGAGCATGGATTAGTGCTCTCTGTCAGGACTGTGGTCTACACTCAAGGGGTAAACCCACTACTGTATTTTTACTGCACTGTGATACTGTATGAACACATGCTGCTACAGCCTCTGTGAACTGCTAAACAGGATTTCCAGGACATACGGCATAAAGGACAGAGTATTACTCTTCTCCAATAATTTATATTCATACTCTGTTTGTGACTGTATTTAATAGATATTATATATATATATATATATATATATATAAATATATATATATATATATATATATATTTCATGTTATACTTACTTCATACCCGTTACGCGATTTATATCACATGTATTTTATAGATATTATATTTAAATTCTTTATTTTTTGTGTGCATATAGAAAAAGCGGGTCGCAAGAGTATTCTGAGAACGGACAGCAGCTAAAATAGCCTGCCCTTCGGTGGGTCCCTGCTCAGAACTCAAGCTGGTTTTAGCTCATCTTGTGCCATTACAGAGAGAACATATCTGAAGCATATCAGACTGGTCCCACCCATACGGGCAGTCCAGATCCGAAATGCCAGCAAGTTCTCTCTGCACGAGAGATACAGCAACCCCAGACGATCGTTTCAGCCTTGTTAGGCATCGTCAGTGAGGCATAGCTGATATGTCTCTAGGCACCGTGAGCAAGGGTCCACGTCTGGATTACCCTTTAAACTAATGGAGAGCAAAAAATGGGCCGCAAGAGTATTCTTAGAACGGACAGCAGCTAAAATAGCCTGCCCTTCGGAGGTTATGGGCGGTCATCTTGCTACTCGCGCACGCCTGGGCTGCCAGCTGAACTTTAGCCGCTCGCATGGCTCAGGCTGCTTTGACACGGTTGTTGGATCACAGGGTTCCTGGTTCCAATCCAGGTACGGGTAAGTATTCTAAACTGTCCTATATTTATGGGTTTATGTTGTACCCTTGTGGTTTGAAGGTACTGGACCCTCAAAGGGATACCACCCTTGAACTCCTTCAAGAGATGCCACCCTGGAACTCCTTCAAGGAATGCCACCGGAAGGGCGGCGCTGGTGAGGGAGCACTGATTTGTGAGCTCTCTGCTCAGCTCCCTCCCGCGCCGCAGAATGATGCCGGGAGTGTGTGTATGTCTGTCAGTGTGTATCCAAGTGAGTGATTGTGTTTGTCTGGCTGTCAGTGTGTATCTGAGTGATTGTGTGTGTGGATGTCTGTCAGTGAGTGAGAGTGTGTGTGTCTGTCAGTGAATATGTGTTTGTTTCTGAGTAATTGTGTCTGTGAGGACGCTTGTGTGTGTCTGTGAGTGTCTGTCAGTGAATGTGTGTGTGTGTCTGAGTGATTGTGTATGCCTGTCAGTGTGTGTGTCTGCATGTCAGTGATTGTGTGTATGTCAGTGATTGTTTGTGTCAAATCAGTGTGTGTATGTCAGTGTATCTGAGAGTGTGTGTCAGTTAAAGTGTGTGTTAGTCGTTTAAAAGGAAGAGGTGTGACATTGACAGGAAGGGGTGGGGCGGATGTAAATTAGGGGGTGCCCGCGTTCCGTCACACCTAGGGCTGCACAGAAAATAAATACATCACTGGGCGGAGCCATGCACAGATCAAGCTCTTCAGACTGAATACAGTGATCCCAGAGTCCTGGAGCCACAGAAAACAACAGATACTGGGCACAAGGTAGAGACAGTACTTTTACCAGGTCGAGTAGGCCCCTATATTAGATCTGTAGGTGTTTACTCTGTGTAATGGGAAATCAGTCCCTTAGGCCAGTCACGTTGTCTACAGCGCTATCAGCAGGACACCGTATGATAAGGGGCATCATACCCAGCCAATCTAGCACGTACACAGCTCCAGTGCCAGATAACTGCATGAACGAGACCGGGGATAGGAGAGCCCAGGACATGTAGAGCAAAAATGCTCAGGGAGGGTTTATGGAGATCAGCCATGCTCAGGGATGGATTATGGAGTATCAAAGGGAGAAGAGAGAGTATAGTGTGATGAGTGGGAGCAGAGTCAACAAGAGAGGGGTGCAGGCTGCATAGGAAGGGTAATTTTTGTATTATTATATTATTAATTATTTTTAATAATAATAAAACACAAGGGATCTGCAATCTATTTTGTCATGCTTCGCCACAAATAAACATTGTCCAATATTGACTCAACAATTTAGTGGCCTGATAAGGACTGCATTTCTATATACTCTGCCCTAATTACAAACTTGAAACAAACAGATCTACATTACAGTGAGGTTGTCAATTTTCAGCCATTTCAGACAGTAGCCAAGTGTATTCCCTTTTGTATATAGTTTGGACATAGATTTGTTGTGTTGGCCAAAATTAGTGTGAATTTTAAAATCCATCAGATGCTTGTAGATTGGAGTTTTAAAATGTATCTACAGAAGCATTTGAACGTACAGATGATAAATGCCAAGATGTGAATGAGGAGGTCAGATCTATTGTCCTGTCTATATGTTTTGCCCACATCAGTAGAAACGATCTGTATGGCCTTTCTGTTGACATAATTAACTAACATGGCAATGGAAGTATCCTTTTAGAATTAATATTGCCTCTACCAACTGGATACAACAACTTACTGGGAGTAAGTATCCAATATTAGTGTTGGCCACATGCCGGTTTTAGCTCAGGCACAGAGCTTCTGGATGGCGGTCGTCGGTAGTGGAGTCATAATAAGTCAAATGGTTTGACTACTTATAATAGAGGTCCCTGGGGTCTTCCTGACACCATAGGTTCTACAGCTGCAGTAGTTATTGTGCTTGAAATGATCATTTAACTGCAGTCACTTGTAATTTTTTGATGTTTATGTACCTCTGCTTCCATGCTGTCCAATCTCGAAGACCAAAGCTCCACGCCTTGATCACCTATAATCCTGTGAGTTTCCAATAAACAATCATTGTTAGAAGATAGGGATTCATAGCGTATGAATTTGTTTTATTTGTGCACGTATATAATTTAGATTTGCTAAATTTGTGCCAGTGTAAAACAATTAGGAATTGGGTGCACATGCTGTGTCAGGAACAAAAAGTGTGCCTTACAAATTGTTTAATTTAAATGTTGATTTTTAGTTTTTTGTTACATATATACTTGAGTGCAGATGCCCATAACATAGTATAGAAGTAAAATAGGATAGTATATATATATATATATATATATATATATATATATATATATATATATATAAACCAGACAACTAAGGAAACATGTTAATAATTGAAAATTATTGAAGATTGGGCTCTATGCCCATTTTTGGTTTTTAAATTTCTATTTATTTTCGGTCTTGCTACTTAGTGGGGGGCCGAGTAATGGTGCAGTTTTTACTTAAGGGGTGTCCTCGAAGGAACGTTAGTTTTGTACTGATAAGTTCAGTCTAGGTACAGGGACGTGGTATTTTCCTTTCCGTTACCAACTATCATCTATTGATCTCTGTGAATCACTCCTATCAGGGATCTCCCCTTCTATATAATTTTTTTTCATATTATACACTTTTTTGGCACTCTTTTACTCCTATTTTGGTGGAGTTAAGCGATTTGTATATACACATTCTGCCTAATTGAGGCAGCTCAACTATCTGACTGGACTCTTTCTGCAGCAGAGTCTAGTTATTGGGAATAGTTATCGCCTCTCCCCCTACCTGTATTGTATATATTGTACAAATAGATGCTGTTCATCACAAAGTTTTATTTTTCGATACATTGTCTCTTTCAGGTAGTCATACTGATTAAGAATGCTTAGTGTTGCTCTAGCAAGACTATAATTTTATTAAGACACGGAGGCGAGTATTATGCTGCACTCTTTCTTTATTTACCTGAGCAGCAAAGAAAAATAACATTAAATCAGTATAAAAGAAACAAGTAAATAACATGAGTTATATCTTCCTAGCAACAGGAAAAGCCAATCAGCATCCTCTTTATAGCATAATAGGCAGTGTCCAGTATACTACTTCCTCTTTCTTTGCTGCTCCCTCAGTTAAGTGACACTGGGTCCCACGGTTCTTAACTGTGGGATCTTTTACTTTACTTTATTCATATCATTACTGTGCTTAATATAGTTATTATAGTTATTACATTTTAATTATAATATTTTCATGTTTATAAATATATTTAGTTACTTCATTTTAACGTAATTTGATTTATTTACTTCATTTGCTTCAGTAATATGCTTTATTATATATCCTTTGATAATGTATTTCCCCTCTGACCTCCCTGGCCCCAAGATTACCATCAATTGGGGCTCAGGGACGTCTTTGAGGATCTTTATCCCCTGAATAGTGGCATTGTGCTGTTTTTTCCCTTCATTTATCTGTCTGGCTGCTGCTCTGCCACGAACTGCCTGAAATCCAAGATGGGGTGTAGTGGTAGTGGCAGCCGGGCAGCTCCTTTGTTTTTATATTACAATTGCTATTTTTTCACTATTGTGAGTAATTTCATTTCTTTATCCTGTTTAGTTATTTATTTATTTTTTACTTGAGGGTTACTCAACCCTTTACTTTTGGTATTATTTTGCTTTATTCATCCCCTTAGGTTTGTTTGTATATTTATGATGCAGTCTGACAGGATCTTTCTGTGCCTTCTGGGTCTACAGCAAACATGCAGATTAATGTAGAAGCCTCTCCAGGTATCTCTGGAGATGAGGCTGAATTTCTGCTTTACTGATCCTGCTGACATGCAGGCTTTAATTGACACTTCCATGGCAAAAGCAATGACAAGGCCCTGGTGTCAGGCCGCAAGGCCTCATATAAGGCTAAACACTCCTCCAAAACAATAGAGATGGACAGTTCCATACCTGTCATGGATGGTGCGATTAATTTACCACCGCGCAAAAGAGCTACTAGTCGGGCAAAATCGACTAGACTTTGGAAGAGGGCAAAAGCCCAATTAAACTCTGAATCCAAGTTCAGTGATATTGAGGAGAAGTTCCCCGAGTTCTATATGGAGGTGTACCTGTACTCACACCTGCGCTGCTTCAGCCTGGCCACAAGGCCTCATATAAGGCTAAACACTCCTCCAAAACAATAGAGATGGACAGTACCAAACCTGTCACGGATGGCGCGATTTACCACCGCGCAAAAGAGCTACTAGTCGGGCAAAATCGACTAGACTTTGAAAAGGGGCAAAAGCCCAATTGAACTCTAAATCTGAGCTCAAGGATATTGAGGAGGAGTTTCCCTGAGTACTATATGGAGGTGTATCTGTACTCACACCTGCTCTGCTTCAGCCTGGCCGCAAGGCCTCATATAAGGCTAAACACTCCTCCAAAACAATAGAGATGGACAGTTCCATACCTGTCACGGATGGCGCGATTAATTTACCACCGCGCAAAAGAGCTACTAGTCGGGCAAAATCGACTAGACTGGAAAAGGGCAAAAGCCCAACTGAACTCTGAATCTGAGCTCAGTGATATTGAGGAGGAGTTCCCTGAGTCCTATATGAAGGATTCAGAGGATATTTCTGATCCTGATTATGAAATTACTGATGAAGAGGATGCTAATCCCGTTTGGGATACACGTCCTGTTAAACCTACCAAGATTTAGGTAGATTATGCGGACTCAGGGACACCGATAGGATCTTGGACACTCAATGTGAACCCCTATTCAAACCTGACGACCTATGTCACCCAGTGGTCTCCTCAGACCATGTAGCCAAGTATATTGCATCCAGAGTACGCAAGCCTTTTGAGAAGGCAAAGTGAAATAAATTGCGGGGTGAATGGCCACGCCGAACAGTCCCTGATGACTCATGTTAAACGCCATCAGTCAATCCTAAAATCATTCAATTCCTGAGTAAGACAGGATGGAAGCCATCTAAAGGCTTAGATTTTCATTGCAAAACTGTCAGGATAAAATCCTGGGCATCTTGGGCTCAGCAGCCAAGATCTTTGAAGCAGTGGAGGATGATCTAGAATTAGATTGCGCCATCTTAAGTGGTTAGATCCAGAGAGTGATTTAAGTTGGCAACGCCAACAATGCGGTTGTCACAGAACGCCACAAATCGATCTTGCTCAAGATTGAGCCCAAACGTTTATCTATGGCTCTTAACGAGCCAGATAACACAGGCAAAAGGTTTTCTCTTTGGGGACAACTTTGTAAAAGAATTGGGCTCCTTTGTCCTGCTAAACAAACAGAAGTTCTTTTATACAGAACCAAGGCTCTTATACTTGCTGAGCCGATTTCTTTGAACAATGCACTATACCAACCTCCTTCTCACAAAGTGGCCGACCCTGGATTGTTAGTGGCCTAAGAGGTGCTCCTAAGACGTCTTCACAATATCCATTCTTTCTTACTGATAGTGGGGGGCAGGCTCACACATTTTTCCCATGTATGATCCCTCATTTCATCAGATGCTTACGTTCTTCACACTGTGAAAGGGTATTGCATAGACTTCCTTTCTCTACCTGTTCAATGTTCCCCATCAAGGGAAATTGTTTTTTCCCAATGAGACACAGACCTTGTCTCTGTGGACAATCAATTGTAGAGATTCTGGCGCATACCCTGGGTTACGTGAGCAACCTTTTCTTGTTTCCCAAAAAAGGCAAAGGTATCCGTACAGTGATAAATTTGAGATTGCTCAATAGTTATGAGCATATCAGCACTTCCAAGATGGAAGGAGAGCATTGTTTAAGGGATCTTCTCCAACCAGCAGATTGGATGGCCAAATTGGATCTGCAGGATGTATATCTCACAGTGCTTATCCCAGTACAACATCAAAATCGAGAACTTCCTGCAATTTAAATGGTAGGGCAGTAAATAGAGGTTCAGGTGCCTCCCATTCGGACTGTCTTCGGCTCCATGGTGCTTCACCAAGCTCACATCTTATAATATATTTAGATGGCATTTTCATTCTGGCTCAGTCTATTCAATTAATCCGGACATACCTTGCATTGACTTTGACTCTGTTAGAGAACCTAGGCTTCCTGACCAATTGGGAGAAATCCATTATCGTTCCCACGCAACAAATACAATTTCTGGATTATATTGGATTATTGTAGATTCTACCCTTCAAACTCTACACCCTCCGGTGGCAAAATTAGCCAATATAAAGAAGGAGATAGGCGAACACTAGCAACCTCTCAACTCTCTCTCAAACAACTGTTGAGAATGTTAGGCCTTCTAGCGGCATCTATACAGGCCATTTCTATCATTGTTAGAAGATAGGGATTCATAGCGTATGAATTTGTTTTATTTGTGCACGTATATAATTTAGATTTGCTAAATTTGTGCCAGTGTAAAACAATTAGGAATTGGGTGCACATGCTGTGTCAGGAATAAAAAGTGTGCCTTACAAATTGTTTAATTTAAATGTTGATTTTTAGTTTTTTGTTACATATATACTTGAGTGCAGATGCCCATAACATAGTATAGAAGTAAAATAGGATAGTATATATATATATATAAACCAGACAACTAAGGAAACATGTTAATAATTGAAAATTATTGAAGATTGGGCTCTATGCCCGTTTTTGGTTTTTAAATTTCTATTTATTTTCGGTCTTGCTACTTAGTGGGGGGCCGAGTAATGGTGCAGTTTTTACTTAAGGGGTGTCCTCGAAGGAACGTTAGTTTTGTACTGATAAGTTCAGTCTAGGTACAGGGACGTGATATTTTCCTTTCTGTTACCAACTATCATCTATTGATCTCTGTGAATCACTCCTATCAGGGATCTCCCCTTCTATCGAGCCCTACAACGATTACAAACTTAATCTCAAGGGCAGCGCATCATACACAGATATGGTAACTCTGGACTCAGAAGCGGAGGATGAACTCCAATGGTGGCTTCTTCACATGGAAGCTTGGAATAAGCACACCATATTTTGTACAGCTCCAGATTTGATAATCAAATCCGACGCAAGTTTGCACGGTTGGGGTGCTCAATGCGGAACTATTTCCACCAAGGGCAGATAATCAAACCTGGAATCAACACTCCACATCAATTGTTTGGAACATCTGGCCGGTTCCTTTGCAGTCCATAGTTTCTCCCCAACTCAAGCCCAATGCGCTATCCTTTTGAAGATGGACAACGTGTCAGCAGTCCGCTACATCAATCACTTGGAGGCACAAAATACAAAATTCTGACCTACATGCCTCGTGATTGCTGGCAATTTTGCCTGAGACACGGCATTTCAGTCACGGCAGAATATATTCAAGGTCTCTCCAACACTACGACGGACTGGTATTCACGCCAACTCAGATTCCAGCGACTGGCACTTGGATTCCATGGTCTTCCAAGACATCTGGAACCTATAGGGTCTATTGGAAATAGATCTTTTCGCTTCTCGTTTGAATGCTCAACTTCCCCGTTTTTTTAGTTGGAGACCAGATCCGATAGCACTGGCTATGAATGTTTTCTCCAAGGAATTATGATTTTTTGCCTTTCCATCTACATCGCCAGTCCGGCACCTGTTGATCGTGGCTCCTCTATCGCCGTCCCAACCATAGTTCTCTTCTCTTCAGGAGATGGTTATCGACCTTCCATCTATCGAGTGCCTTCTTCAGGATCCAGATGGTGTACCTCATCCTCTTGTTCTCCAAGGTCTCTTGCATCTCATAGTGTAGTCTATTTCAGGGAACCTTGGTCGGTCAAGGGAGTTTCGCAATCAACTCCCCAACTTATCAAGGGTGCACCCAACACGAGACAGGCTTATAAATCTGCTTGGAGCAGATGGCATAGTTGGTGCATGAAATTAAATTTAAATCCCATATCGGCTCCTTTTATGTCTGTCCTCCATTTTTCTGACTTCTATGATGAAGGTAAAGCCTATCGCACTGTGGACCTTACTGATCGTCCATTTCTGCTGGCCATCAAAGTTTTGATTGGACGCCTGTCGGTTGACATCCTGTCATATATTGACTTCTCTGAGGAATATGGTTTGCTCATTCACCCTTACCACGATACTCTGTCTCTATTGTCTTGAATTTTTTTCTTGCAAGAGGTTTTTCTGAGGTACGAGCTCGTGAGGTGGTTGCTCGTTCCTTTACTCCAGAAGGTGTCCTCTGACATTTCACGGAGGACAAAAACCTCCTCTAAAATCGCTTACCCAGTTTTCCCTGATAGATCTCTCCTTTGCCCTGTTGCATACTAATGGGTGTGTGAACATCGTACTACTACGTTACAGAATCCTTTGAAACAGGAACTCTTCATCTCCTTCCAAAAGTCGCGTCTTCTGGTGTCTACTCTAGCCTGGTGGGTCAAATACATTAATGTCTCTAGCAGGTATTGATACCTATGTGTCTGTGCCTCATTCGGTTTGTAGGGCAATGGCTTCTAAGGCTTCCTCGATTGGTTGTCGCTTGGAGGATATTATGAGAGTGGCTGGTCTTCGGAGTCTACATTCCATGATTTCTACTTTAGACCTATTCAACACTTCACAGGAGACATAATTTCACAGCTTTGAACTAGCATAATAGGAGCCTCCGTGTCTTAATAAAATTTACAGATTTTACTATTAACATGACGTAAAGTCATGATTTTATTAATGACACGGAGGCGAGTATTATCCCTCCCTCCCATCCCTGGAGGTTTGGTCTTCTCTGGGTAAGTTGACTTCACGGTAAGTCTTTTTTGATTACTGGGTTTTATCCTTGTTAATGACTGTCAAGAGCTTAAGGTTTGACTAAACTGATGTATATATATCTGATATTTCATGTAATACGAATTTATGCATACATCCAGTTTTATACTTGGATATTACCATATTCTCCTTTCTCTTCCAGCTTGACTTCGAGATCCAGTTTAAGGTTCGTATACCCTCTAATTGGAGCCCACTTTTTATTTGGATTTGTTGTCTTTGTTCGGGATCGCAAGAAAGAGGAAGTAGTATACTGGACACTGCCTATTATGCTATAAAGAGGATGCTGATTGGCTGTTCCTGTTGCTAGGAAGATATACCTCATGTTATTTACTGGTTTCTTTTATACTGATTTAATGTTATTTTTCTTTGCTGCTGAGGTAAATAAAGAAAGAGTGCAGCATAATACTCGCCTCCGTGTCTTAATAAAATCATGACTTTACGTCATGTTAATAGTAAAATCTGTAAATTTTCATTTAGGACCAAATATCTTGGTCTCTACTTTGTTACTTTATCTTTATTTAAATCACTTTTAATAGATAATTTTAAAAGCCAAGTTTTACTTTATTTGTTTTGTTTGGTGACAACCTCATCTGTGATAACCACATTACAATCTTTACAACATATTTACTTAGAGACACCTATTGTTAGTGTGTTTGTTTTTCCCTTTTTTTTAGTTTCTCAATTTAACCATTTAGGGGTTACCCCCATTTTCACACTATCATTTTCTGTCTCATCTCACTATTTAGGCTCCTTTTTTTCTTTTTATTAATTGAACTGTGTGAATATTCGCAAGGCATGGAGTCGCCTACGAGCCCTCTGAGCGTATCGTCCTCTACAAGCATGGAGGTTCCAGTCGGACCTCGGATGAACGTGAGTGTTGACAAGGTTTCGGTTTCCTGGATTTATCTGAATTAAACTGTCCAGGATGATAGGGTCTTGTCTCCGTCACCTGTATTCGTCATTGTTTTCGGTTGTTTATCGAGGCCCTCCAGGCTCCGAGCCGATGGATCGGGAAAAGGAGCTGATGTTTCGGAAGCGTCTCCATGAACCTGGGTAAGGTCGCCGAGAGGGAAGGAAAGCGACCATCATGACGTGTCTTTAGGTCCATGAACGCAAGTCAGTTGATTATGTGAAAGGTGTCCTCCTCAGGTTTGAGTGAGTGTCTTCCATCTAGATGCGGTGGGCTCCCCTGTGGATGTAGTAGAACGTAAAATGATGGTACCCTAGTGGTGTTCCCCTGCGGCAAAACGCAATGTATCTATGCGTCCCGTGTTCACAGTCCACTTATCTAGTAAGTAATGGGTGCCGGCAAGCATCCAACGAACTGCCGGGTGCAGAGTTGGGCTGCAGTCTGAGAGGGCAAGGGCAGGAAGTCCGGCCGTCCCCGACTGGAGAGCGGCACGTCGTGGGGAGGCCGCGGACATGCTAGGGACAAACAGGTAGTCGGGAAGGAAGGGGTCAGTGCCTGGGAACTGCGGGCGGGAAAGTGCCAAGCCCCAGCCAGGATGCCCAAGAGACCCTGCGGAGAAAAAGCAAAGCAGGGGGAGGGGTCCCCCAATAGTATAATACAGATGGTATAACATACATATACCCTTAAATCCACATAATATCCTTACATCTTTACATAGAGAGAGAGCCAGAGAACCAAGAGCCAAGAGACCTCGTGTCTCTTTGTTCAGTTACTATATAGAAGTGCCCATACTGACGTCAGAGCATAACTCTAGCCATATAAGGACAAAACCCCCAACTTACATTCCAGAGTTCTCAGACAAAGAAAGCCTCGTGACTTAGACCATCCGTTACTTATGTCAATCCAGACATCCATATATAATCAATAGAAACATATAATATGCAATATTCTACAGATATGCAAAATACGAAGCCTCCTGTCATGTTGTAAAACTGAAGTAGTTACTTCAATTTATTGTGTTCACTAACACAAATATACATTTGTGTTGGTTTCTGATGATTCCAAGCTACGTAACTCATTAAGAGCCCATAAATTCTGTGCTTTTCTTTGTGGATGAATCACCATTGAGTGAACTAGTATCTCATTTATAGATATATATATTGCAATCACATACAAATATAAAATAAGTATGCAATTTTTCCAAAAGCAAAAGTTCTTTTGAACTAGATCATAACTTAGAGATCGGTATATTATTAAATGATAGGTGGCATGGTAAAAATTAAATGGGAGCATTCACATCTCAGGATTTTAAACATTATGTTAACTTATTTCCTATATTTAACAAATACATATTTTTGAGGTGTGAAAAATAAATTGAAACGTGGAAATAAACAGCTGCCACAAGGTTAACAATGTATTTACCTGAGCATTTGGGGGCGGCATTTTTTGCCATCCCCTGGAAAGTGCCGCCCAAGGCAAATGTTTTGTTTGCCTCGCGGCAAATACGTCCCTGGCTCCGCCCCCTCAGACTGTAGAGTGATCAGTGCATGTCTCCGCCCCTCAGTATGAACACAATTATCTACGCTGGCCCCACCCCCTCAATGAACATAGTGATCAGTGCATTGCCCTGCCCCCTCAGACTAAACAATTCAATGCATCTCTATGAAAAGATGCTGATTGGCCAGGGTGGCGTTTGGTTCTGCCCCTGGCCCGTCTCCTAGGCGGAGATAATCAGAATTGACAATCTCAGCCAATCCAATGGTTTCCTATGGGATTATCACTACTGATCAGGTCAGCCAAGGAGGCAGATCAGGGGCAGGGCCAGCACCAGTAGACTGGAATAAAGTTAATATTTTACTATATTTAGTGAGGCGGGGGGGCGAGATAGTGTTAACACGCTATAGGGTCAGGAATACATGTTTGTGTTCCTGACCCTATAGTGTTTCTTTAATTTTGTTTATTTTAGAATTCAATTTGTTAGAATTCAGAGTTTAGTGAATAACCCATATATTACAATAAATCTGTATACTTTAAAACTCTCCTGTAGTTCTGCAGAATGTATAATGGTCACGGATATATCTAGTCAAAGTTTATGTACCTCCCCATCAATCACAAATGCAGTATCCTACAATACAAAAACAGCCTAAAAAAATCCAGAATCTAAAACAGAGTAAAGACAGAACACCCCAGATAAAGCAGCCAGTAAGTATTGGCCGCTCTGCTGCTGCAAGATCCCACAAGGCAGAAATGTCTTTGGATTCCAGACTGCAGTTCAGCATTTAAAAGGCTCCGGTCACATGACCCCTAATAGCCAATCCATGTGTGTGGGAGGGTAGAAAATCTTTGTTTCAGGAAGATATTGCTGATACTTGTATCGTGGTAAGTATAGAAGGGAGTGTATAGGGGATAATTTGGCACCATATAGAACAGTATGGACTACATCCATACTTTATGATCAGTTACAGGCTACGCCTACATGCCTCAATTCTGAAGTATGAGATAAATAGAACATAAAAAACAGGGATTTATTCACTAAACAGTAAGTTGACAGTGAGTTGAAATGATTATTACACAATAGCAGAGTTAGAAAAAATAATTTTCTGCCTCTGCAATGTTAACCTACATTTTGAAACTCTGGTATCAGCTCACGGTTTAGTAAATAAACCCCTAGGGAAGCAATGGATAGATAACCTTGGCATTAATGGTGCTTGCTTTTCTTGTGCCGTTTAATCAAATAGTAGTAAAGGGGGGGGCGGGAGGGGAAATGTAAAAAAATAGGCAACAGAATAAATAAATCTCCAACTCAGAGCTACACTTGAAAGCCTTACTCCTAAATATTTATATATAAAGGTAGCCGTTTATTTTCCTACATAATATTCAAGGTATATTATGACTTATGTTAATGTTTTTGGTTGCTTCTTTTATGCACACACGGCTCTAAGGTAGCATGAACTGGATTGCTGGATTGTATTACCAGCTGTACTATTAAGACATACTGGATTGTATGTTAAAGGGATTCTATAGTGCCAGGAAAACAAAGTATAGAATCCTACAGTGCCCCCTTCCCTCGCGCCCCCCCTCCTGCGGTGCTGAAGGGGTAAAAACCCCTTCAGTCACTTACTTGAACCCAGCGCCGATTTCCCTTGGCGCTGGATCAGGCTACGCCCACCCTCATCCACGCTGACTTCAGCCGGCGGGGAGACCTAATGTGCATGCGCCGCAATGGCCATGCTCGCATTAGGATTTATTCAATGCTTTCCTATGGGGAAAAATCTGACGCTGGAGATTCTCATGCAGAGCGTGAAGACGTCTAGCGTCGGAAAACAGACCAAAGGTCTGTTTCAAACCAGAAAGCCCTCTAGTAGCTGTCTGGTAGACAGCCACTAGAGGTGGAGTTAACCCTGGATGGTAATTATTGCAGTTTCTCAATAACTGCAGTAATTACTATTGCAGGGTTAAGGGACATGATATATTGCACATTGCATCCAGACCACTTTAATGAGCTGAAGTGGTCTGGGTGCCTACATAAATAAAATAAAAAAAGCTAATTTCCAACTCAGATGTAGTCACAGCTTAGGTATTTTAGCCCAAATTTTCTATTTGGCTTTCAGTTTAATATGATATGACCAGGATACTAGAACTGATACCATAAGGTTTTTTTGTCTTCATTAGTTCCAAAAAAATCTACTCAGTTTATGTTCAAGACACAGTGCAATACAATGGGGGAACTGGGTAAAGTTCTAAAAGAAGAGTGGTCACTATTGAAACCAATAGTATTTTCCAAGGGCTTCACTTAAAAAAAAACAAAAAAAACAAACAAACAAAAAAAAACCCTTTCCCCCCAGAATTAGTCTTTATACTGCACATTACAGTTCAGCAGCTGATCAATAACGTTTGTTTATGGCCGGTACTACGCGTGAGTTATCAAAATCACAATCCTTATTTCTGATGTTATGGTTTTAAAACCAGGTCTAAACAGTAATCTCATTGATAGTCTTGCATTGATGAGCTCCACAGGGTTGAAACAAAAACTAAAGTAGAGGGGGCCCTGGTGCAATCATTTTTGTGAATTAGATAAGAAGGATACAATACAGATGTTTTAAGCAATGCTCATATTGGGCACAAAAAAAAATAAAAAGGCTATCAAAAATGTATCGTTATTTATAAATCTCCAACATAGACTACAGTGCAGTATAGTTGAATAAGCCACATGCAATTAATTGAAATAAAAAAAGTTTGACTTTTGACATAGTAGTATTGAGGTGGAGTCCTGCCCAGGGGTGCTTACAATCTAAAGGTTTGTATTTATTTCTCCAGTAACAGTTAAGCAGGAAGCTGCAGCCATTGTAATAATTCTATAAACAGGTGTTCAACATTGCAGCAACACCTTTCATTTACAAGTACAAAGTCGATTGAACCATAAAACCGGCCTGTACGGTATCTCCTCCCACACTTTACTTACCAAAAGCATGACGACAGCTCTATTCCGGATTGTAAAGGTGACCTATTTCTGGATTCTAAATATTCTGTTCTAACCGCTCATACAGGGTCAGTTTGCTGCCAAGGAGAAGATACAATGACTACACAATGGGAGGACATGCCTCAAGAAATCCTTGCACAAATCTTTTACTACCTACCTCTAGGAGACAGACGGACAGTATCCCAGGTGTGCCAGTCCTGGGCATGTGGAGTGGCATCTCCCACAGTTTGGCACTACACAGAGATTAGGTATGTATGTATGTTCCTCAACACTATAATAGTTATAACTTGGGGCAGTTCAAAGCAAGCCATGAGCTGAAAGGACTGGATGTCCCACTCCCTGGTCACTGGCCATCTCCACATATAACACTACCCTCACCTGTCTTGAACGCTGCAGCCTCGCTCCAAACATGCACCTCGAGGAGGACACGCCCCCAACTGTGGCATACTAAATCAACACGCTACCTGCAAAGATGCTCCTGGAGGAAGCCTTGCATCCAGTCAGACTTTCTTCATTATAGATTCATATTGTGTTCATACAGCGCAGCCCTTGCCCTCTCCAAACAGTCATACTTTTCCTCTCATTAGTTCATGCTCTGCAATCCCAGGCATCTCTTTGACACCTTTAACTCTCTTCTTCGCCCTGCTGTGGCTACCCCTCAAACTAACCTTACAGCCGAGAGCTTTGCATGCTACTTTACCAACAAGATTGAACAGCTAAGAAAATAATTCTCCCCACCTTGCCCTTCTCTTTCTCAACCACACATAGATCATGCCTTTCCTACCCTTCAGACTTTCTTCCTGGCTACTGAACAAGAGGTGGCTGCGCTTCTCCTTTCCTCTTGCCCCACCACTTGCCCACTTGATCCTGTCCCATCTCACCTTATCACATCTCTCTCCCCTAGTCTTGTGCCTTCCTTAACACACATCTTCAACTGCTCTCTCTCTTCTGGCATTGTCTCTGCTGACATTAAAACATGCAACTGTAGTACCTTTCCTGAAAATCATCCCTCGACCCGTCCACCCCCTCTAACTATTATTCCATATCCCTCCTCCCTTTTTCCTCAAAACTTCTGGAAAGATTTGTCTTTACGTATGTCTCACTTTCTCAATTCCAACTCTCTCCTTGGCCCTCTTCAATCTGGCTTCCGCCCCCTCCACTCTACTGAGACTGTTTTTATCAAAGTTACTAATGACCTAATCACAGCTAAATCCAAAGGCCGCTACTACATACAAATACTTCTTGACCTCTCTGCTTCCTTTGACACCGTTGATGATGCTCTCCTTCTTCAAATCACTCAGTCTCTGTGACTCTGTCCTCTTTATTTTCCTCCTATCTCTCCCAATGCTCATTCAGTGTCTCCTTTTCTAATTATACCTCCTCCATTCATCCTGTCTCTGTTGGAGTCCCCCAAGGCTCTGTCCTTGGTCCCCTTTTATTTTCTCTTTATACTGCCTCTCTTGGCAAACTTATTACCTCTTTTGGATTCCACTACCACCTGTACGCTGATGACACCCAGCTATATCTCTCCTCCCCAGACCTCTCTCCTGCCGTCCTGCAACGTGTCACTGCTTGCCTTTCTTCCATCTCTGACTGGATGACCTTGCGCTTTCTAAAACGTAATCTCTCTAAAACTGAACTCCTTGTCTTTCCTCCTCCTAATACTGATCCTCCTCTCTCGCTCTCCCTTCAAGTTAGTGGTATCCACATAAGTCCATCCCTGCAAGCATGCTGTCTTGGTGTCATACTTGACTCTGGCCTCACCTTTGAGCCTCACATCCAGCATGTTACCAAATCCTGTAGATTCAATCTGAAAAACACAGCCCGCATCTACCCCTTTCTTACGCAAGATGCTACCAAAGAGCTTGTCCATGCTCTAGTAATTTCCTGCATGGATTATTGTAACCCTCCCCTAATTGAACTTCCCAAAAAACGTATTGACCCGCTACAGGCTGTAATGAATGCTGCCACCAGACTGATTTTCCTCTCTAGTTGGTCCTCTCACACCTCACCCCTTTGTGAGTCCTTACATTGGCTTCCTGTATCCTATAGTAGTCAAATCAAAATGCTAACCCATACCTATAAAGCACTGAACAATTCTAGCCCCTCTTATATCTCTTCACTGATCCATAGGTATGCCCCTTCTCAGCCTTACTGCTCTGCCTGAGACCTTCTCCTGTCCACTACTCGCACCCGTATGGCCAACTCACGCTTGCAGGACTTCTCGCGGGTGGCTCCCTTACTATTGAATAGCCTGCCTACCGCCATCAAACTCTCCCCTAGTCTTCAATCGTTTAAGAAGGGCCTTAAAACCCATCTTTTTAGGAAAGCTTATGGCCTCCCAGAGTAACATCTACCTCACATACCTGTCTCTTGCTCTCTCGTAAATGGCAGCACTCTACAGTTCTGCTTCACTCCCACCTTATTTTGATTGCAATTCCCTGTCCTATTGTGTTTTGCACAAGAGCAGGGTCCTCTTCAACTTATCGTTCAATTGTACGTTTTCTTGTAACTGTCCTATTTATAGCTAAATCCCCCCTTTCATAATATTGTAAAGCGCTACGGAATCTGTTGGCGCTATATAAATGGCAATACTAATAATAACAATACAAAGTCATTTATTTGAATTTATTCTCACTAATTCTGTGCTGGGTTTACTTGTCTTGGAGTTCGTCTGTTTTTGTTGCTTTGTTTTAGTTTTCCCCTGTAAAGAAGGTTCACTTAGTCCATTCACTTAAATGAATTTCACAGCTTGAACTCTTATTTTATAGATTCTTTATTTTTTTTTATACAGGGATTATGTTTTTTTTTTTTTTAATTCTTAATTTTTTCCATCTTGGCAGACACAGTGAAATATCATCCACATTTTGGCTTGTGCAGAAGCCAGAAAGCTAGTTATACAATTGTACAGTGGTTAGCTAACTGCTAGTCCATGACATTGCTTGGGTGTCACGTGCGGTTCCTTCATCACCGTCTGCCAAGGAGTGTTTTATTTTTGTGTAAGAACAAAACGTTAACAAAAACTAAAAGTTCGGTTCAGGAGCTTGAAACCTTGTGGTAGGATTGTCTTTGGTGTGTTGGGGAGTGGGGGCCTCCCCTGGTCCCCATGTCCCAGTCGTCCACCCACCGGTCAAGCCCCCCCACCCTACAGGGAACTCAGCCCATCATGGCTTCCCATGGTGTCCACACCCTTTCGAAGGTTTTAGTGGTGTTGTGTACTAGAGCGGTGAGCTTGTCCATGAGGTAGTTATCAATATGTCCGGGGGCCTGGGCTCCAGCCATTTTTTGGCTATAGCCATCCTAGCTGCCAGGGCGACCTTGTTTATTAGCTTTTTGTGCCTGTGCGGCATGCCGTCTATTGGTCTGCCCAGGACGAAAGCACGGGTCTACTGCAATGGGTGTTTCTAGTAGGTCTGTTAGCAGGTCTCCCACCCCTCGCCAGAGTGTTTGTATTTTCGTGCATGTCCACCACATGTGCACGTAGGTGCCCCGCTCACTGCAGCCCCGCCAGCAGAGATCGGTAGCCCCCGTGCCCATGTGGTAGAATGTGGTGGGTGTTGTGTACCAGTGCATCATTTTTTTGATCGCTTGCTCCTGGAGCCCAACACTGATGGAAACTTTGGAGGCCGCTTCCCATATGTCCTGCACCTCCCTGAGGTCCACCTTCCACCGGTCCGTGTAGGTCAAATTGCCTCATTCTGCAGATTGGGAACTAATCTTGTTGTATATGGTGGTTATGAGGCCTTTGCTTCCCGGTTCCTGGTCGCAGAACCTTTCAAAGAATGTTGGGGTTTGCTCTGCCGCCACTCTTACATTGCTTCGTGTCGCAAAGTCTCGCAATTGCAGGTATCGGAAAAAGTCCCTTGGCGCTAAGGGGTGGTGTGGTGAGAGTTCGTCAAAGGAAACAAACGAGTGGTTTACGTATAAGTGTTTGAACCTCTGCAGGCCAGCTTTTTCTAGGCCAGCGAAGTCCCTCGCTTGCATGCCAGGTGGGAAGGCCCTATTTCTCAGCTAGGAGGTCATAGGGGATGGGTCCGAAGTTAGGGCAAGCTTTTTCTTAGCTCTGTCCCATAAGCTGATAGACTTCAGTATGGCTGGGCAGTCAGTTCCAGGAAGAGCCCTGTGTTGTTTATCTGTCCATATGTAGAACTGCGGGAGATCCGCTCCCATTAGTCCCGACTCTAGATCAACCCACTTTCTCTCGTCAGGGGGCGAGTGCCACAGGGCAATCTGGGCCAGCTGGGCTGCCACATAGTACATATAGAGGTTGGGCAGTCCCAGGCCTCCCAGTGATCGTGGGCGATACAGTATTTGTCTGGATATGCAGTGTCTTTCTCCCCACCCCCCCCCCAAATGAAGTAGTTTATAGCTATTTGTAATCCTGCTAGGTCCCGTCTTATCAGTAATACCGGTAGCACCTGAAAGTAGAATAGGATGCGCGGCAGGACGTTCATTTTTGCCGCGTGTATCCTCCCTATCCATGCGATGGGCTTGGCTGTCCATCTCTCCACATCAGTCTTTAGGGTACGGATTATGTTGCCGTAGTTTCCTGGTTTTAGTCTGGCTGGGTCTGAGGTCAATTGTACGCCAAGGTATCACCAAAAATAATTGTAACTAAGCTTGTGGATGCTGTTTTGGCTAGACAAGCCTGTATTTTTGATCTCGGCACAATAAAAAATAAAGAATAAAAAAAAAAATAATGAAATGTATAGTGATGATTAAATCATCAGTGAAAGGCAAGTTTTTGTGTGAAAAATGCAAATAAATAAATATAAAAAAAATAAATAAAAAAAACTAACTTTGCCCAGTGTCTGTGACTAAGTAGCTACTAAAAATTTTGAATACCCTGTGTTGTCTACTTTTGCAAATGGTATGCCATGATGGGAGTAATTTGACCCAATAACTTTCCAAAACAACATAAGAGAGTACAATCATGCGGGGCATCATAGCATACAAATATGTGTGTTTTATTGCATTAAAAGCTAACACTATTATGACATCCACAGTTAAATTGCCATGCAGAACTTGGTAAATAGCAAAAATGTCTTAATTTCTCGCACTCTAAATATTTTAGTTATATTAAATTGTGTTCCATATATAAATATGTGTTATGAAATGAAAGCCCTATTTCTCCTACACATAATTATATACAAGTGTGGGTGCACTTAATATGAAAGGTAAATTGGTGTTTAACAGACATATAGCTCAAATGCTAGGTTTTGTTTTGGTCACTATTGCCTCTGTCCTTCTGGGGTAATGTATGAGTAACTTGTGGGTTCTTTTTTGCAAAATATATGATTCTGAATTTATCTGTATTGAATCTCATCTGCCACTTTCCTTTCTAGTCTGTCAATTTATCCAAAACCCTCTGTAGAGAAGTTAGATCAAGTTCCAACTGCATTGTCTTTTCTAGTTTTGTGTTATCTGCAAACAATTTATCATAATTTTACTTTATGTACCAGCTGGATAATTGTTCTTTAACAAAATCACTCATTAAAGGACCACTATAGTGCCAGGAAAACATACTCGTGGGTCCCACTCCCGCCCGGCTCTGGAAAGGGGAAAGGGGTTTAAACTTACCTTTTTCCAGCGCTGGGCGGAGAGCTCTCCTCCTCCGATCCTCCTCTTCTCCGCCCCGTCGGCTGAATGCGCACGCATTCAGCCGGTCGCATAGGAAAGCATTTACAATGCTTTCCTATGGACGCTTGCGTGCTCTCACTGTGAGAATCACAGTGAGAAGCACGCAAGCGCCTCTAGAGGCTGTCAATGAGACAGCCACTAGAGGCTTTGGGGGAAGGCTTAACCCATTAATAGACATAGCAGTTTCTCTGAAACTGCTATGTTTATTAAAAAATGGGTTAACCCTAGCTGGACCTGGCACCCAGACCACTTCATTAAGCTGAAGTGGTCTGGGTGCCTAGAGTGGTCCTTTAAGAATGAAAGTAATTAAATACATAAGTAATAAAGTAAACTAAATTTATAAGGGTACAACGAATGGAAAAACTAATAGAGCGCCTGTCCCTTTCTTTTTGGTTATAGTTTCGGATCAGAAGAAGATTTACTAACACTCGACGGATTGGAGCACTTTCTGGTCCAGATAAAACAACTAAAAATAGTTTTTGACCAATCCAAAGAAGCAAATCGCAATAGTGTATCAAAAATTCTAGATTGTCTTGCCAAAGAGAAAAACAAACTGAAAAGCCTGACTATTGTGTGCTCTGGAGAAAACCCCTTGTTTTATTCTGGGCAGGAGATTTTGGAAAGCATCATGAACCTTTGTCGTAAGGAGAGTCATGGTGACCTCCAAAACATTGATCTACGAAAGCTTCCTTTTACTTTTAGTGATGGCTTTGTAAGACTTATTGCTAGAGGGAACCCAAATCTACGTAGTTTGCACATAAACAATGGTACTTTGGTTTGCAAAATAACCCCTGAAACTTTGAATGCAGTTTTAGAGTTCTGCCCCAAACTCACTGTCCTTGGCACCTTCTGTTCCAGTCTGTCTGAAGATGTTTTCCGTGAACTTATGAAACCATGCAGACCACCACTTATGTGCCTGGACATCTTGTGTAAAAGGCTGGACAAATATACACATTCCATATCTGATGACGCATGGGGTGAGCTTTGTATACGTCATCCCACACTTCATGTGGACCTAGAATTTGATCACACTATCCCTGCTTGGAAAATCCGTCGAACCTTACAACCAAATATTCCTGTGTCAACCTTACAATTTAATGCCTGCAATGAAATGATGAATCACATTAGATTTGTCACCAGTCACTACTGGCGCACTCTAAATAAGCTAGTTATACGCACCATCTCATCCAGTGATCTAGACTCTGCTCTTATTGATTTGGCTACAAAATGCGGTGTATTGGAAGAAGTTCATTGCTACTGTTTAGTGGGAACTCAAGTGATTCAAGCTTTCCTAAAACACTGTCCCCGCTTGAAAAAATATACTCTTAAAACCATCAAAGAAAAACACCCATGGAAAGCAACATGGACCCAGCCATCTACAGACTAATTAAAAATGTACTTATGCTCCAAGTATGGATACAAAATATTTGTTACAAAGTGACAAGTGCACCTTCATCTATGCACACTAAATCTAAAAAAACCTAAAAACTAATGCACTTTCATCTATGCACACTAAATATTGTTCCACATTTCATGTACTTATGGGAAAAATGCGGTAGATGTAAATCTCAAGGCACTGGTTCTTAAACCCCGAGTTGGGACTAAAATTGGTCCCCAGGTTATTAATGCATCCTCAACTGATTTACAATGGCATCACTGCCTCACACTGTGTGACGGAAAGGCTCTGGAGACGAATTCAACATTTTTATTTTATATAATTTGTTTTATATTTATATCTTTTATTACAGCTAATTTTATATTTGAAGCATGGTTAATGACATGAGCTTAGTTTTGGTTATTAACACAACTAATGTTAAGAACCACTGCGTTAAGGTTTCAAATTCTGACTATTTGTTCTTCACAGGACTAATCATCTTCATAAAGATATTTGCATGTAAAACTTGTAAAGGTATTATGAGTTTCTAATTCAAAGGATAATATATTGTGGTCGTCTTCAGGGTTTACAGTTCAGAACACTGGTCCAAGCACTTTTGTATTTTCTGCCTGACAACTTTTGAAATTCACTACATCCAAAAAGATGGCCATGCTGCTTCACAATAGCCTGAGATGTTTAACGGAATAAGAGTCTGAGCTACTGAATATATTTTTAGACATGGCATTGGTTTTCAGAATAGTCCATAACCAATTTCCAACACTTCAGGTTTAGTTATATACTCTTTTTATCAGTACTGGTGAGTTTCCTAATCAACAGAACCTTAGCGAATCTTGTCGACTAGTTTTAGAATCATAAATAGGAGTTAGAGTTATGCTATAATTTAACAAGTTCAATATAGGAATATAGAAATATTCAATGAAAGTGGAAATAGGGAAGGTTTAAATCTGTTTATAATAGGATAGTCAACACATTTCTGAAATGCATACTTTGCAATTAAAGTGACACAATAGGCAGCCAGACCACTTAATCATATTTAAGAGGTCTAGATGCAGTGTCCCAGTCCCCAAAACCCTGAAAGTTTTAGAGGAACGGCATTGTTTACATTAAAGGGCTAAAGGGATAGGACTCCCTCTAGTGGCTGTCTACCAGACAGCCACTAGTGGTGCTTCCTTCTGTTTCACAGAGTTTGACTGCGTGAAACGACACTGGACGTCCTTATGCTTTGTAGGACAAAACTCCATAGGTAAGCACTGAGTCAATGCTTTCCTATTGGAAAGGGATATTGCGCATGGACACTCAACGCATGCGCATTAGGATCCTGGATTGCTCTGACTTCAGTGAAGGAGCAACCCGATCCAGTGCAGAGGGACATTGGCGATGAACAGGTAAATGTTTAAAGGGTTTTTTACCCTTTACATGGTTGGGAAGAGACAGAGGGAGGGCCTAAAGGGGAAGAGAGACACTATATTGTATGGGATAAAAATACTATATAGTGTTCCTTTAATTTTCAAAGGAAGTCTTTGGAGTCCTCTTGGGCTGCGAAGCGGCGTTCATGCTGCTGGGCCCGCAGTTGTAGGTCGTGCACTGCCTGCTGTAGCGTGGTAATGCTCTGGGCGTTTGCTTGTGTGGATCCCTCCAGTGTGCCGATGGTGCCTGTCAGGCCCTGTAAGTCGTTTCGTAGTGCCGTGACATCTGCAAGGATGTTTCTTTGCAGGTCTGCCAATAGCGTTTTTAGGATCGCCGTGGTGACCTGCTCAGAGTCTGCTCCCTTCTTGCTGTGCTTTGCCATCTGTGTTGGGGCAGGAGCAGGTTTGTATTCTTCTTCTGCATCGAAGCTACATGCACATGCGACCGTTTGCGTCGGCGTTCAGATCAGTGGTTCCTTAAAGCACAATTGTCATCTTAAAACTATTTTTTTGTATAATAATCCTTCCATCAAGTTTAAAAATAAATAAAAATTATATATTTTATATAAAAAAAAAAAAAATTTTTAATGAACTATATGTCACGGGGAAAACCCATCCCTACCTTTCATTTATATCAGGATCCTTTAGCCATAGACATGCACCTTGAGTCAGACAGTGTTTGAAAACCGACAATTCTCTCTGATCTTTCCAGGCATCCAGGCCATTTCATGTCATTGAAGTGTTAGGGTGCAGTGTTCCTGTTCCCTTAACCCTGCCTACACAGGCTGATTTCTAAACACATTTATGAGTATTGTTGCTGTGGAGCTCTGATATACACTCAGATACACCAACAATAAGGAGCTCCTAGAACCAGTGGTGGATCCAGAAAAGGGGGGGGGGAGCGTGCGCAAAGGGGCAATTGCCCCCCAAATTTTTTCTAGAGAGAAGGACACTAGGTGAGTATGGAAAAAGGGACACCACTGTAGAATGGGACAATATGGAAAGAGTTACAGAGGAATGCAGGATAGTAGGTAAATGACGATGTGATATGAGACTTACTACTGTAGAACTCTTATGTTCATATACAGTAAGTATTATATTAATGAGTCCTGCAGAAATGCCAACACACACACAGGGTCCTTACTAAATTCTGATTTCTAGTAAATTGAAAGCAGAATTGCAAAATTAATGCTAAACTATCCAAGCTGCGGCTATAGCACCGTTGAAGACAAATTGACGCCATTATACAGGCTGCACACTTACTACTTTACATTGCAGCAAAGTGTCATTTCTTCAGTGTTGTAACATGAAAAGACAGAATAAATATTTGCAAAGGGGTGTACTCACCTATTGAGAATATATATGTCATGCTCCTGATCAGGTCAGAGAGGAGACGATTGCAGGGGTTATTGGTTAAAACTTTATTTGTCGTATTAGACATAACAAATTTACTGAAATAAAGGGCAGTCTGCCACAAACAGGATACTTTGTGAGAAAAACAGGGTTTAGGCGACATGCCACAAACAAGATCTTTGGAAAGTAAATGAATAAAGTCTTTTGTATACAAGCAGGCTTGAAGCTATAGCAAGTAGTTAAGGATTTCCAGGATACTTTGCAATGCAGCTAGTTATAGCTAAATACCTTTTAGGATAAGACAATACAGGATCATGCAGAGTTGCAGAGGTTGAAACCGGTAGGAATATTGCAAACTAATATAATGCAGGTTGCTTACGAGATCATGCAGTGATGCAGCAATTGAAGCAGTTAAGATTCTTCAATGAAGGCAATACGCCACAAATCAGGATTCTTGGAAGCTGGTAAGGAAAGTCTTTCGGTAAGATGTAGTTCAGGATGAAGTAAAGCAGGTTAGTGCCTTTCAGTATGAGAGCTGTGGTCAGTGTTCAGGGTGCACATGTGAATACCGATCAGAGATTCTGACCGAAGTTGCTAGGCACCTGTGTTCCACTGTGTTGCTGAGAGACCTGTGGAGCGCAAGCTGTCAGCAGGTTGCTAGGTTGACTGGACGGCAAACTTAGGGCTGATCGGGCTGTGTATGCTGATCGTGAAGCAATTCCATTGATGCAGATATGCTTCACATACAGTTATATATCGTTTAAACCGATTATATATCAAATACTGCTGCATTGCCCCCGTACCTAGGCTATCTGCTTCTGTAGAATAAAACGGAAAAACCTGTTACACTATACGCTACTACATATTAGAACAGTGCACTACCGCACTGTCAAGATCATATATTGAGATAAGGATTGACAGAGCACCGGTTCTCACATCACATTCTGCCAAATGACAGCTCCCAGCCTATTATCACTGTACATATTACAATCCTACCCCACATGAGGCTTTACTTAGTGTGAATTAGTACCACAGATCCGTGCACTCCCGTACTGCTGTATTAGCATCCTGATACGGCATGCATTATGGCAGAGTGTGGCTACTCTCATCACACTCTGCTAACTTAGGTGCTGCACATAAGGCTAATTTGTTAAAGAGATTCATCAGTGCACTAGCGTGCTGTGAAGGAGACATCACTATAAAAAAATAAAAAATTGACACTTAGCCAGGTCACATCTCCCAACCTTGTAAATTAAAGGGAGATTCTGGTAATTGCTCATTATGGGGAGTGTATTATAGACAGAAATGATCTTTAATGTGAGGTCTGTAGTTTAAGAGGCTGTTCTTGATGGCCATATATGTGTATAATTAAACACTAGTATATATTTTGCAATTTGGCTACTTTCTATATACTAGGGCTAGCCAACCACCCCATAGAATTGGGAAAAACACACAACCTATATACATACTCCACCATTGGAGTTCAACCCAAAAAGAGAAAGACTGATTCGCAAAGGAGCAAATAATATAGTGAAATAGCCTTCGTCTAGAAAGCACAACAGAGTGAAGGACTCTCACACATGAAGTCGGATGAGAAAATTTAAAAACAATGTTGAAAAAATATATTAATAAAGATCAAAACAGCCAAAACATAAGACCTAAGGGGAAAGCATTTCTACACAACATGATGAAGGGACGTAGATGGAAGATAGTTAGTGTTATAAAGTTTGATATAGTGTAACAATGTGTAAACTTAATGAGAAACAGTTTCACTAATATTATTGTAACGGCTACCCAGATGGTGAGGGGGTATCCGCCGTTGGAGACCTCCTTTCCCTGGCAAGATGCTGTATAATAATGGAGTTGTTCTTATTCCCATCCACGAGATCCAAGGGTAGAAGCAGGCATAGCTGGAAAACGGAGCATAGCAATGGTGTAGTAAATCCCCTTTGAAGAACGAGACGAGGCTACGTTTTGAAGGGTTCGTGCGCTGAAAAAGCACAAAAATCCTGCCATCCGCATATAACTTGGTGTTCGCTGGAATCCCCATACATAATATATCCTTTCTACCGAACGGCCGACCGTTCAGTAGTTTCAGCACGAAATTACGTTGTTATGGAGGTCTCAGCGGTGTTCGCCTACTCGAGTGTCCGTTTTTAGTTCCAGACACTCGATGGCAGATCACTGCTGTTCGTGCGTAAGATGGCCGCGAACACGCGCAAAGTCCTGAAATGGCGGCCACCTAGATTTTACACAAAGGATTCGTGCAGTTATCATGCGAACGGTATATGCCGGTCTGGGAGGTAAAATACCACTTAACTACACAGCAGTGTGGTCCGGTGTTCGGCAGTTTGCAGTCGTTTTTAGTGCTATAACAATCCACATACACAGGCAAGTATGTTCTTTTGAATTCCCAGGCTTATGTCTTGTTAAATATGTCCAGGCAGAGATTATAGTTCTGTTACAATTATCACTGGTATAAAGAGTATGCATGCATATATACTGTTGTGAGCATAATAAATTCATATTTCACTTGGCATATGGGAATACATTCTTGAATTATGTTATTAAACATGTTCTCATAATACTTACAGATTCCAAAAAGAAATCAGTGAAAATCCCCAAATTCTATGATAATAGATGGGGATATTATCCAGAGCTTTATATTGAGAAAAATGTGAAAAAAATAGTTATACCATAGAAACATAGAATGTGACGGCAGATAAGAACCATTCGGCCCATCTAGTCTGCCCAATTTTCTAAATACTTTCATTAGTCCCTAGCCTTATCTTATAGTTAGGATAGACTTATGCCTATCCCACGCATGCTTAAACTCCTTTACTGTGTTAACCTCTACCACTTCAGCTGGAAGGCTATTCCATGCATCCACTACCCTCTCAGTAAAGTAATACTTCCTGATGTTATTTTTAAACCTTTGTCCCTCTAATTTAAGACTATGTCCTCTTGTTGTGGTAGTTTTTCTTCTTTTAAATATAGTCTCCTCCTTTACTGTGTTGATTCCCTTTATATATTTAAATGTTTCTATCATATCCCCCCTGTCTCGTCTTTCCTCCAAGCTACACATGTTAAGATCCTTTAACCTTTCCTGGTAAGTTTTATCCCGCAATCCATGAACCAGTTTAGTAGCCCTTCTCTGAACCCTCTCTAAGGTATCAATATCCTTCTGAAGATACGGTCTCCAGTACTGTGTACAATACTCCAAGTGAGGTCTCACCAGTGTTCTGTACAATGGCATGAGCACTTCCCTCTTTCTACTGCTAATACCTCTCCCTATACAACCAAGCATTCTGCTAGCATTTCCTGCTGCTCTATTACATTGTCTGCCTACCTTTAAGTCATCAGAAATAATCACCCCTAAATCCCTTTCCTCATATGTTGAGGTTAGGACTTTATCAAATATTATACCCCCAAAATATATTTCAGAGTCCAAATTGTTAGTCTTGTATGGATCCTGGTGGATGATCCTGGGTCTGATTCTAAAAAAGGCTCTCTTTCTGGTGCTCTCGTGGTTGTACGATGATGTGTTCAGATTCTGAAGATGAATTGCCTGAAGTTTGATCGACTGTATACAGTCTTGGTTTTCTTATTGTTTTTTTTGCGTCTATACGGGAATGGTCTCTCAGTGTATATACATACATACACACACACACACACACCAATTTTAAACATTCAGTGCCCCTCCCGAGATTGGGTTCTGGATCTGCCCCTTCCTAGAACAGAGGTACAGTGGGATTTGATCTTTAATAGGGACACTTGGGAGGGAAGATTATGTATTTGTGTAAGATGGCATGTGTATGTATAAGTGAATGTGCCTGTGTGCAAGTGTACAAAGCAGAGAGAGGTGTATATGTCACAAAGAGAGAATTAGTATCTGTGTGCATGTAATGGAGAGAGAGCATGTGCCCGTGTATGTAATGGAGAAACTGTGCCTCTGTGTTCATGTGTGTAATACTGAGAGAGCATGAGCGAGTGCATATTTATGCTGGTATATAACAGAGTAAGACAGCATCATTGTACATATGTGTGGCGGAACCAGCCTCGCCACTGGGCATTGGAGAAGACAGCCTCCTGCCATGTGACTATGGCCCCTGGGTTGTATTGCCTGAGGTTTGCTACCAACTAGGTGGATTTGGCTATGGAGCTTGTCTAGTGCCCTCTGTTGGTAGCAACAGCAATATGCACTACCTGAATAGCAAGACTGGTTCATTTGCATATTCAGGTAGATTTGCATACTGCTAATTCTGCAGGCATGTGAGATATTTTCTGTTAATTATTGTCTCCCCCACCTCTTTAAACATATGCCATTGTGTTATAATAAGTCACTGTATGTTGCCTGCTATGATTTGACTGTTTGTAATTTTATTGAGTTTTCACAGCAATGTTAATGTAATGACCATATGGGCTAGTCCCAAGGAAAATAAAGTTTTAGACAGTTCTACTTCACCCTCAATTTGGAGTCCTGTCTCTTATTGGGGGAATTTGCTACAATGGATTGCTATGCTTGTCATACTCCCTTGAGCATTAATCACTTAGCTCTTTTAAGAGCTGTTCCATACGCTCTCCTGGAGGGGAGGTCTTCCCCACACGGTCCTGGAGGACAGAAGCCAATCCGGGGTGGACAGAAGACGGCAAGACTCCAGTTAAGCTACGGCGGTTGTGGAGTATGTGGTGGTTGTGGTGCTTGTGGTCCTCGGCACAGGCTAGGAAGCGTCCATCAACGGAAGGTACTCGGTCGGAGTACGGGGAGTTCTGTTACAATATGTAATAAGCAGGAAAATAAAAAGTGCATTTTGTGCACATGTGTAAAGTACAGTGCCTGTGTCTGTGCACGTAGTGTAGAGAGTACATGCGTCTGTGTGCATTAAGTGTAGAGAGTACATGTGTCTGTGTGCATGTAGTGTAGAGAGTACATGTGTCTGTGTGCATGTAGTGTAGAGAGTACATGTGTCTGTGTGCATTTAGTGTAGAGAGTACATTTGTCTATGTGCATGTAATGTAGAGAGTACCTGTGACTGCATGCATGTAAAGTAGAGTACATGTGTCTGAATGCATTTAGTGTAGAGAGTACGCATGTGTCTGTGTGCTTCCAACCTAGAAAGACTTTGTGCATCATCTGTTTGGATCTGTATGTATGCAAGTGTACTGGAGAGAGTTTGTTTGTGTACACTGATGCAATGTGTGTAAAAGAAACTATGTGTATTCAATGGAGATAGCGGGCATTTTTGTGCATGTGTGTAAAAGAGAGGTACTGTATGTCTTTGTGTGTAATAGTGAAAGAGTATAGGTGTTTACTCACTAAACATCAAACTGCAGAAAATCCAATAGAAGAATTTTTACAAATTAGCACTTTTATTTTAGCCTAAATTTACATACTTTTTAGGATTACAACTCTTTGATGTTTAACACTGCTGCCACATCTCCTTACTCCTAAGTTCTGGAAGCAGAAAGTGGTGCTCACTGTGTGTTCCGCACTGGACACTCAGAGTTGAAGAAATTTGGGTGTTTGATTTTTTTTACGAAACTTAGGCAGTTTATTAGTTTTATATACAGGGGTATTGAATAGGGGCAAACAAATTCATTGTTCTAGGGGCCATGTCTGAATCCTTGGGCCTCACACAAGTGGAGCAAGTGAGGATTATAAATTTTATTCTAATGCATGCTTTCACTACGTTATAAGGTTTAAGAAATGTGAGTACCGGAGGCAGAATTAAAGAATCAGAACTGACTCTTAGAATTGGTGCTGACTGAGTGAGCTATGTGAATGAGCCAAGAGCGAGTGCAGTGACAGAGCTGAATCTTTTGCACACGTCCCTTAGAGATGTCACAATGCAGCCAGACGTCTTCTAGTGACTCATCTTCCTGAATGGGCCGTGCTCACAGAAAAACCACCAACTGAGCTGAGTGAAACACTGACCTGGGCTGGGTATTCCTCTAACTTAGACAGCTGAATGGATGGACGGGACATTCTACACCTGAATAACCAAGACTGGATTATAGTAAAACAGTTATTTATGGGTCAATTGAAATCTTATGGCCCTTTATCAATGTAAATAAAAAAAGCTTACACAAAAACATAAAAATAAAACACTTGTGTCGGGCTGAAAATTTAAAGTAACCTTAAAATTCCCTAATGACCAAAGATATTTTCTGCGATCATCACAGTCTGGCCCCTAAATGTCTTATTCAATTATTGCACGTTTATTCCATTCTAAGAGGCAATGTGGGGGTTATATGGCACGTGTGACATTTACTTGAATGGGGGCAAAGGTGGTGAATAATGTGGCAATGAGAGACCAATGAAGTGCTAAGTATGAGAAGATCGTGGCATAAGGAAAAGAAGTGATGTTGAAATTGCGCTAAATAACTAAATATGATGTATTGAAAACTGTATCAAACCAAAATCATTTTCATGAACATATAGGGCAAAAACAAATATAACATTTAATAGTGTATCATATATATTAAATACATGGGATATATTTTGTGAACACAAATGTCAGAGTTACATGGTTTCCCCAGCCTTTATTACTGACCCTACATTGTACAATTTAAAGTGTCATTTCAAGTGACACTATCTTTTTATAAACCAACTAAAGTAACTAAAATAGGTACTCTATAGAAATAAAGACTATACATACACACATTAATTAGGACTCAAAATTTCTACTTACCGTTGATGAGTTACATAGTTACCTAATTATATAGACTGAAAAAAAGACGTGTCCATTAAGCGCATCCTTTCTTACAACAGTTTTTGCTGTAGATCCAAAAGAAAGCAAAAACGCAGTGTGAAGCACTTTGGAATTTTGCAACAAACTAGAAAAAAAAAATATTCTCCCTCGACCCAGAATGGCAGGCAGATCTCTTGGATCAAGAAGCTGTTAACACCAAACATAAAAAAGGATATCGCTGAACATTATGTTTCTGTAAGTATTCATCCAGTCACCACTTCTTAAGGCAGATAATTCCACATCCTTATTGTTCTTACTGTGAGTCAATATTTAGCACTACCGAGTGGAAATTCACCCGTGATGAGTGGACACACGGACTCTCCAAGTTTGCAGTGGCGAGCAAGTTTTAATGCCTGGCTAGTAGTAAGTTCTCCATTTGTTTTTTTCAGGTGGCCTTTACTTTATCCCAATCTCACAAACAGCACATCTCTGCACCCCAGACACACCATCCTAGCATTCAAATCATACACCAATATTCTCCATCCCAATTCACACACATTATCCCTGTCCCAACAACTAAATACTGCACACCAGTATTCACCCCAGTCCCACACACACATGCCTTTTTTACCTTAGAAAAATGAACATCAATTATTCATAAAAAAAAAAAAAAAATTACAAAGTTTTATTCACCCAACAAAAATGTATTTTTAAATAATAAAAACAAACTTTAAAAATTAGGCACAAAAAACAACGTTTACTGTACTGATAAGTAGTCAATTTTCATGGTGTTTATCTTCGATTGGGTTTGAGGAACCAAAAAAACCCTCAAAATTTAGGGAAAAATACCTATATGTGGGAGAAGGAGATACAAATCAGTTCTGAATTATGGTGGCCAAGGGCACACTCCTTGTTCACTCAATCCCTGTCTGAAAACCGGATCACACACAAAATCCCACACACCCCATGTGTCCGCCCCAATCAATCACATCACAAAAAGACACACAACAATCACCCAGAGGGACACACATACTATTAATGCAGCCAATAATCTTGCCTGGTTTTATTAGTATTGTGTGTCCTTGATTTAACTATTAATTACTTTAGCTACTTTTGTACACAAATGCACCAAACGGATTGGACTTTCTTTCACTATAACACAATAGTCTCCTATCTCAAATGGGACTTAGTGAAGATTGTAGACTCATTCCGTGTGACTCTGCCCTTTTTCTCTAAAACCAGTTTGTAATATTTGTTATTGAATTTTACACACGTGGCTGTGTGTGTGTCACATGGTACAGGGGGTGTGTTTGTGCACTTGTCTGTGTTTTGCACTCAGTCCCAGCTCTGGTATATATAGGATCAGCCCAGCTTTGTCTTTCATACAGCTTCACAGATCATCCAGAGAGCATCACTGAGATTCTGTTACTATAGCAACAAGCATGGACCCCCAGGACTGTAACTGCGCAACAGGTATGATATAAAAACTATTTGTATATAGCGAGAACATACCTCGATAATCTGTATACCATGAATTAATCAAGAAAATCTGAATAGCATTACCTAAAAAGTACTTGAGAATTAGCAAAAAATAAGTACCTATTCTGCTTAAGTAAATTTAAATATTGCTATTTTAATAGTAATTTTTGGACAATTGATCTAAAGTCTACATTAAACTTCTGCACAATGAGAACATTTGGCTTGGAGGGAACCATTTATCCATAAAATACAAACATTTTCAGGACACATAAATTTCAACCATATGTTAGTTTGGCTCGGCAGAATTTCGGTATCGAAAACTGATTCAGGAGCTAAATCAGACCTACCAAAAGGGCATGAAATTGTTATATAGTGTATATATTTTGCAGTACACTGCATTTTCTCACCATTTAGTGACTGTGCCCTATCATCATTTTGTCCTCCCATCAATTCTCTCTTTTTTGGCATTAAGGGCCAAATTCAGAATCACAAATCAAAATGAACATGGTCGTCCATTGCGTTTCTTGGTTGGTTCATATTTTGGGTACATTTTGGCTTGAAGTTTGAGAATGTGACAGATGAAAATACAGATGAAAGAGGCATATCTAGGTTATGTGGTAGCTTTGGTGGAATGGTCAACTGGCACACTCAACCCCTAAACTGTAAGCTTTAAGTGTTGAACCACGCCCCTCCCCATTTCTGACTCTCTCTCTGTATTTTTCAAATCCTAATTACCTCCTAACTCACCTTTCCTACTTATGTGTCTCTTAAACCCCTATCTCTGGTTACCAATACAATAGAGTGGCCAAGCAGGACCGCGAGAGAGGATGAAACTCTGCATGTCCATCTGCCCAATCTGTAATTGGACTATGATCGATGTGAAAGGAGTGGCCATGTAGGTGGGCATAAGACTTAATATGTTATACTCCACCCCCTTTCCTGAGAGCTTTCTTGATAGAACATGAAGAGCATCATTGTCCTCCCCTTAGACAGACTGATGGTAAATAAACATTCCTTAAAGGGACACTAGGTACCAAAAGGAGGGTGGAGTCATTAATTGACATCTGAACCGTGGGACAGTGCCAGGGAACTCCAAGTACCAAAGCCACGTCAATTAAATTAATTATGTTGCCTAGAGTGTCCCATTAATATGTGACATATGGACTTTAAATAGCATTTATATACCAAGATGGGGAAGTTAGGGAATAGTCATGAATTCAAAATGAATTTCAAATTTTAAGCCAAAGTAGGGGAACTGGAAAAAGTCTTCTCAAGCTCGCAAAGTTTTCTGTTTGGCTATATTGGCCTAGAATTTGAATTCCACATTGAGTCTGCTTTGAATCCCATATAATTCCCACATCTAATAACCCTGAGAGAGGAAGGTAGAAAATGGGTTGAAGCTGCTGATTAAGTGAACTATATTTTCTCAAATCTTTCTCTGTAAATGTTGAACAATCCTGGTGGCACTTCCTCACCAATGGTCTAATTACTCTATTGGTCTAGAATCCCCATGGAATAGAATTGGGAAATCCATACATTCTGGACTGTTGGTGTGCCCCAAGGACTGGGCTGGGAACCACTAATCTAGAACGCCAGGATAGGAAACACTGCTCTAGGGCACTCCTTTCCGACACGTTCAGGGTCTCCAGGTGGAAGGTGTCATGATATGACGCTCTATAAACCCTGAGACCCAGCACAGCAATAAAGCTCAGTGATCGAAACAATTTACTTCCTTCATCCATGAGGCCAGCTTGTATGATGCCTCCTCCTCTAATGTCAAGGAAGGTACGATATGAATGTTTATTAATCATTGAGGAGAACCATGGCCTGTTATAGAGTCCACCAGATAATATTAGGCAATTAGCACTGCCTCAGCTATACCAACAGCTCCCTTCATAACCCACCTCCATTATGTGTTGTTATCCGATGCCCGTCATATATCACTTACTCTTCTCTCCTTTCTTAGGATACAGCATATAACATATTGTTCTATCATTTCTTAGGGGTCCCCTGCTCCTGTGCAAATTCCTGCAGCTGTAAGAAGTGCAAATGCTGCCCAAAAAGTAAGTGCTGCCATCTAGTGTTATAGTATGATACACACCGTTTATAAAAATCCCTTGTCTCTTAAAATAAATTCTCCACTTGATAAGAGAATGTATTTATTTTAAACGTGGTATGGGTGTAAAAATATTTGGAACGCATACCTCCCAAGTGTCCGTATTAAGTAGGGATCGTCCCTATTTTGGTCTAAATCCCTCTGTCCCTCTTTTCTCTCCTAATGTCCTTCCATATTGGTGGTGTGTCTGAGTGTATAACAGCAATTATAATACTCCCAGTATAGGTCTTTAAACCACAACAAATGTGTTTAGAAATTAGCCTGTGTAAATAATATACATTGTTACAGTTCTAAATTACAGTTTAGTTGCATGAATTATTAGTAAGTCATCGCAAATTTTCCTTAACAGTCCAAACCCTGGCCACACCCCCACTCACACCTCTAAAATTATAGTATCGTTCTTTGTCTGTTTGAAAATGTAGGATTTTGGGTTAAGTATATTATTGTGTTAACTTATTTTCTATACAATAACAATACATTATTATTAGAAATAAAAAAAAACAACTATTAAGTCTTGTCCAATTTGTTAGACTCTGTTCTAGGCTGCCTAATGTCAGTTCCATGCAAACATGTCATCTGTTGTCAGCGCACACTCTGCGCTGTGAAATTTCATTCTACCCTTGCATGAAGCGATGGTAGCGCGACTCCAAGGGGAAGCTTCAGTGCCTTCACTCTCTTATTCCTCCACTCCTGCCTTTCTGGTTTTCCCAATGCGCATCAGTTTTTTTGGTTTTTTTAACCGTTTAGTTTTTTTAATATATCTGCTCTTGTACCTCTCTCCCCTTCCTCCCTCCCTCCCCCACCGGTCGCACTTGCTCTGAGCCAGTGATTTTGGACCAATCAAATGCTTCTCTACGACGCATTTGATGGGACCTTGCGAGGGAAGTAGTGATGTCGGACGAGCTTTGTCTGTCAATGGATTTCAGGAAAGTTTAAGCCTTAAAGGGACTCTATAGTCACCATAAACCGCTTAATGTCATGGTTCTGGTGTCTATAGCCTGTCTCTGCAGGCTGAGCACTGTAAACGCACTGCACGCTGCCTTTTCACAGAAAAGGCAGTGTTTACATAGCTGCCTCGGAACACCTCTAGTGGCAATCCATCATGAAGGCTTCCTAGTCCGGCCATGGAGGCGGAGCCCATCGCAGCGAGACAGGCGCAATGAAAGATGAAAAAAGGTGAATTTTAAAAAAGCTTTTTTAATAAGTATTGACTTTTTAGATACTATGGATACATATCGCTGAGGATTCTATAATCCTTTCCCCACTTACCTTAGCTCTAAGTTAGTTGTTACATGTTGCATTTTCTTTTTCACTCTCCCCTTCTTTTTATTAAAAACCAGCACTGAGTCCCTTTTTCTATAAGGATACATTCACTTTCGATTTAAATTTATTGTGTTGGGTTCACGCCCATTTGGTGGATCTGGTACCACCGTGTGTTCCTATTCTATCTATTGGTTTACACAGCTTTTTTCTTTTTGTGCATGTAATTACTAATGCCAAACAGGGCATTATAAAGAATTTTTTTTTTAAATGTTTGTTAAAATGGATTGCAGTCAGCTTTTAAGGGGATTAACTCTGCACTTCTTTGTTGTTGCAATAATTTACAAACTGCAATAGACTCTTTATCCTACACAACTCATCTCAACCCAATCTGGAATAGTGCCACACCTGTGATTGGGCTTTAGATCCACCCTTGTTTGGAAACCACTATTGAGGTATATTGTTAAGTGAGTAACCTGCTGTTTCTCCCTCCTCTCACACAGGTTGCTGCTCCTGCTGTCCAGCCGAGTGCAGTAAATGCAGCCAGGGCTGTCAGTGTGAAAAGGGATGCGAGAGCTGCAGCTGCTGCAACTGATTGGTGGATGTGTGTCTGAGACGTGATCTGTTACTCTGTAATATCTGTGTATGGTCTCATCTGTATGTTACTAAAGATCTGCAGTATTATTGGAAACGCTTGGCAATGCAAATGTCTCACTGATTTCATAATTATAGTAATAAAAGATTTAAATCATTGCCTTTGATTCTGTGAAATTGGAATACTAACTGGATAGCAGGGTGATAATGATTTGCTCATCCTGATAAAACAGATAGCACAGTCCTGTAATATTTACACTCATTAACCCTTGCTTTGCTGGAAGATATAAAATATTGTGTCAAAAGACCATTCCATGCACACTACTTGTGATCTGCCTATTTAAGAGGAATCCTCTAACAGTAAAGATAAGGTTTTAAGAAGCAAGTGACTTGTGTCTGTCTGGAATACTAGAATTACAATATTGGTGGGTCCTATACGAATTTTAACATGGGAGATAATGTGTTAAAATATGGATATATATAGTGTAACCGAATCCCCATATTTGTTTGCTATGATAGGTCATTTTAAGTAACTTTGTAAGCTTTACTATATTTTGTGTGTGTATGTGCGGTTTCTTGGTCTGTATTTTGACATCCACTAGAGGTGTGTTTTTGGACGAATGTAAATATTGTCATTTCTCAGAAACATTTTACATTGTCCAAAAATAGGGATAACATCTATGTTTTTGTGTGTTTAGAGTATCCCTTTAATAGATCTCATGATTGGTAATCAAAGAAATCTCAACATCCCTCAATCACTACTGGACTTTCTGCAGACTTATCTACCTTATTGATTTACAGATTGTGTTTGAATGCAAATGCATTTTTCAAAGAAATTAGAACTAAATAGACATTTAGTATATTTATATAACCATGGGTGAAATTGTTCACATTGGAGCAATAAGTATTTTGAATCCTGTACACAAGAGTCTTCTGGTATTGTGTGATCTCATTCTGTGTTGTAAACTAAACCTTAAAGGGAAACAGTCACCTCTATGGAATTTACACCGTTGAATAAACCACTGAAAATCACCTAAAAAAATGTTTTTGGGGTTTTTATTTTCATGAGATGCTCTGCTTTCTTTGAACGTTATATTAAAAGATTTAGTAAATTACAGCACAATCCAGTTCAGACTAGGCAACGTCAGGGTAAACATTGCAAAAGAAGAGGAGAAATAGAAGCATTGTTTAGTTTCTCATTTTCTAGGGAGGCTTTCTCTATGCTGACTGCTGTATGCTGCTGAATTCAAAGGAAAAAATTAGTAAAAAGGCATAGAATTCCACATTTCATTTTTCACACTTCTTAAATACATATTTGTTAAATACATGGGATAAGTAGACATACTATTACAAATCCCGAGATGTAAATGTATTCCTTTAATTACTACCATCTATAATTTAATAGTTTACCCTTCTATGCAGAGGGCTTATCTGGAAGGCACTCACTATTTGTTCTATGAGTGCAGAAAAATGTCTGGCAAGCCTTTGGCACATTTAAAGATTTATAGGGATCAGCTATGTCACATCACGCAGAGGAGAAATTGACATGTCAGCCGTGACACGTATGACTCTAGGAAGTGTAAGGGGCCACTTTACTAAATTGCTAACTGCTGTAGCAGGATGGGCGACTTCTGAAATAACAATATATCTGCAACATACTGGGCTAGGGACTGCAAACGTTTTCTGTGGAAAAATCCACTATCAAACATGTGGGTTTGTGTGTGTTCTAGTCTTAAATTTAACTAAAATAAATACAAAAAAGGGACATTATTGTGACCAGGACAACTACAGCTCAATATAGCTGTTTTTCAGTAAGTATAGTCAGTCCCTGCAGTGTTTTTTTCAGTAAACATTGTCTTTTCAGAGAAAATGCAGTGTTTACATTGCTCCTTAGAGACACCTCCAGGGCCACTCTTCTGATGGCTACTAGAGGTGCTTCCTGGGTCAGTGTTGTTCAGCATCTCCACACTCTGCATGGAGACGCTGGACTTTTCTCATAGAGATGCATTGATTCAATGCATCTCTATGAGGAGATGCTGATTGGCTCGGGCTGCCTTTGGCTCTGCCCCCTGTTTGCCCTACTTGGCTGTGATCATCATTCCTATGGGAAAGCATTGTAATTGGCTAAAATCATCACTTCTGATAATGTCAGCCATGGATGTGGATTGGGGGTAAAGCCAGTGCCAGCAGATCCACACGGTGCTGGAAATAAGGTAAAATTGTATTATGTTTAGGAAGTCAAGGCTGGCTAGATAGGGATTTTAACACTATAGGGTCAGGAATACATGTTTGTGTTTCTGACCCTTTAGTGGTCCTTTAACATTTTTTCAAATAAGGGATTTTGTAGGTCTCTAGTTAATTATGCGAAGTTACGGATTCCAATTTAAAAATAACTTATATTTGTAAATACTGCAGATTTATTTTATATTTGATTGCGATATATATGCATATAAATGGGATACTAATTTTTTCAATAGTAATTAAACTATAACTAAAAAGCACAGTATGTATGTGTCTCTTTAAGAGGTACGTAGCTTTAAATTAGCAGAAAGACACAAATATACATTTGAGTTAGAAATTGAAGTTTAACAAAATCAATTTAATGTGTTCACCAACAATTCTCTATTGTAGTTTAGTTCCTAAAAATGTATATACTTTTTCTTTCCTGCTTTGCTTCCCTAGCATGTGAAGAGCATATGCACTCAAGTATATAAGTAACAAATGAAGACTAAATAGTGACATATAATATCAACTACTGTATTTGTAAGGAGCTGTTTGGGCTCTGATACCCTTCACAGTATGTGTACCCATATAAATGGTACATCATTTCTCACAACAGACTTTTATCCACAAGGACAAGTTTAATATGTCCTGCCTCCAATAGATTTACATATCTTGATATACGGGAAATATTTGTAAAATCCATTTTATTCCACTATATTGTCACCTACTGGAGATTTGTAAAACCTCTTGACTTGGGATAGCAATAGAAATGGCCATTCAAATTATGCTCTGTGTTGTCTAGTTCCTAAAAATATATGAAAACATATATGAATGGAAATGGTAAGTGATCCTTCTCACTGTCAGATTAATATCAAATATGTAACAAATGGTGTGACAAACCTATAACATCAGTGAGAATTACATCTAAGAACTGCACCACATGTGCACTACACTATACCTGTATGTGTTTATGGTAGGCCAGTTATCTTGTCTTCTCCTTGTTGCTAATGAAACTAGTTTTTACACTTAAAGGGACACTATAGTCACCCAGACCACTTCAGCTCAATGAAGTGGTCTGGGTGCCAGACCCCCCAGGTTTTAACCCTTCAGATGTAAACATAGCAGTTTCAGACAAACTGCTATGTTTACATTGCAGGGTTAATCCAGCCTCTGGTGGCTGTCTTCCTGACAGCAGCTATAGACGCTTCTGCGACGCTGGATGCAACATTCGCATCCAGTGTCCATAGGACTGTTTGAATGTACGCGCATTTGGCTCCACTCAGGAGCGGACGTTGGGGGGGGAGAAGAGGTCACCAGCACCGAGGGAGGCCGGCGCTAGATTAAGGTAAGTAGATAAAGGGGTTTTAACCCCTTCAGCCCTGAGGATGATATAGTGTCAGGAAAACAAGTTTGTTTTCCTGTCACTATAGTTATCCTTTAACTGAAATTTTCTGCAAAATCTACAAAAAAAGGGAAAATGCCCCAATCTACAGGTTAAATGCAAATTCAGACCACATGAGTTATCACATTTCGGAAAAGTCGCTGATCCAGGGCCAGCAGTTTGTGTTTGTAGAACACATTTTGTTTTTCTGTTTCTCTTAAACAATGCAGTTTGATTGTGCAATGTGTGCTACAATGTAATTATATTGTTTGTCAGTACCATAGAATGTCCACTAGGTGTCCCTGTTTGCTCTAACAGCTGGTGGCAGACCAAGTTTCAGATTGGTTTTGCATGTTTTAGATTAATTTTCACCCATGTGTATATTAACACCTGTAGAAGAGAAAATGACAGAGTTGGCTTTTCTAGTCTGACTCACTGCTCTGAAAGGACATTCTAATCCAATTTTATAAGAAAAGTCTACTTGTTGGGTTTTGATCAGCACTTTTGCAGCTGTGTGGGTTACACAATGTCCCGAAAGCTGGTATTATTCACGATTTCATTCAATCCCCCCCTTCCTGACAAATCTGAACTCAGTGAGGGCACATGGAGCTAAAGGTGGCTCCCAGGTACCACCCCCACCCCCAGTATATTCTGCATTGATTTACGATTCAACATCATAACGTGGTGAAATACATAATACGACCCTGGTAGCCTACTTCAGATCCTAGCAGAAGAGTTGCTGTAACGTAATAATGTGTTAAATAGGGCAATACAATCTAACATACACATACATTGATGATATAACACCAGCATGCTCTGAAAAAAGAAAGAAAACACTCCAGCTGCCAATTACCTTTCTCTAGTACACAGATGTGCATATATGTCAGGGGTTCCCAATTAATTTTTTTTTCCGTGTAATGACATAGTGAATCAACATCGTGGAAAACAAATGTCATGCCGTTGCATAAACCTTTCAATTAGCAGAGCATAATGTCTTCTTTTTTGGCAATCTTTTATTTTTTGTTTACTATATAAACACACACTAATTTCTACAGATAACAAACAGATTGCAGTACTTAGGAGCAGGGGTGCAGCATTAGTGTTTGTATATCATTTTGGCATTTTAATACAGGGATGTGTTTGTATGTAATGTTTGCATTTGCGTGCAGAGGTGTGTTTGGATGTAGTGTTGGATTTTAAATGCAGATGCACATTTGTGTGTAGTATTGGTGTTTTAGTGTTTGTATATAATTTTGGAGTTACGGTTCAGGGGTGTTTTTTATGCCATGTTTGTGTTTGCAGGAGTGTGTGGTATGTTGGTGTTTGATTGCTGGGATGTCTGTACATGTACTGCCACATACATACTTACACATTAACAAACAGAAGCACACCGACACATACACAGTCATATACACACAAACAAATACATACACACACACCTTGACACAGACACACACCGAAACATACACAGATGCACACCGGCACATACACACAGACATACACACTTCACACTAGCACACACAGATACACACACCTTGACACACAGTGTGTATACGTATCTGTGTGTCAAGGTGTGTGTATGTGTCAAGTTGTGTATGTGTGCCAGTGTGTATCTGTGTTTGTATGTGCCGGTGTGTTTATCTGTGTTTGTATGTGCAAGTGTTTTTCTATGTATGTGTGTGTATGTATGTGACACACAGATACACATAGTGCACACAGATACACATACTGACAGATACACACACTGGCACACAGATATACACACACAGTGACATACACACACCTTGACACAGATACAAAGTGGCACATACACACACAGATTCACACACTTTAATACAGGTACACACAAATGTTTATATTTGCTGTTCACTTACCTTTTTTTCTTCCTTCAGGCTGCTGGCAGAGGATGGTGTGCCAGCTGCTCACTGCCCACGCTCTCCCTCAGGCCGGCGCGTTCTGTATGGGAGGAAGTACTTTCACTTCCTCCCAGCATCCCATACAACAGGGCACCTAACCAGACCCCTGTTTAGCGATACCCAACGGGCAGGTCACCGCAAAATCCTAATTTTGTTCTCGCGCAACCCTAGGGTTCCACGGAACACCAATTTAAACACGCTGCTATATGTAATCTAAGCAGTTTCATAACCCAGTGTTGCAATGGACTACCAAACTAACCTACTGTGCAACACTGTTCAGACGGAAGACTGCTCAGCCAGAGACTTACATTATGACCACCAATATTTCCAAAGGTCAAAGGCCTAATCAATGAAAGGACCACATTTCCCTTTATTATCCTATTGAAACCTACACCATCTTTGGAAGCTGAAAAGGTGCCATTTAACATGACAAGAACTCTTCACAGTGCCTATAGTATCATTCAAAACACATGTGTGTATACCATGGGCATTAAGCCATTATATTGTAGGAGTTGAAATGTCAGTGTAAGACTGGGAAATTAAGGTCCTTCCACTGATTAGACCCCTGTCTGTAAGCTACTCTGAGCCTTGCATTAGTTCCACAATAAAATCTAAACTGTCAATCAATCTCGATGATGCTGAACAATAGTTTCACTTGGAAGTCCATTGTAGAAATGAATGCTAAAGTTGCTCAAGGTGTTTACCCCTGGTTATCATTAGAGGACCAGATGTATTTTGTATCTAGTTCTATAGATTACTAATTAACTAAAAAAAATAATAAAGGTTTATAAGCATAGGTATTTGCATATTTGGGCAGATAAATACTATAGCCATTGCTGCTGCCTAGTAATAATGGGAGTTTAAGGACAGGGTTAATTTGTTTTTGTATTACGCTGCCATGTTATAGTACCACCACCAAATCCATGTGTGTCCTATTAAGAGTTAATTCGTTTGAAGAGATTCATGCCTTTCTGTCTCGTTACAGATTTTGACTTTAAACTGAAAGCAACAAGGTGAATTGTGAGATTAGGACTCACATAAGGGGTTTTGACTTCAAGACTTTACGTTGGCATGTGAGCTTACACTTCAATGACCATTTCATTGGTACCAAAACCTTCTGTTAAACGTACACAGGGATTTGGGTTTGTCTTCAGGTTTCTTTTTTTCCCCTCAATAAAATGAGTCTGTAGATGTAAACGCCGTTTAAAACAACATCCAAATCTATCCACACATAGAATATACATAACATTATATATATATATATATATTATATATGATAACCCATATGTAGCTGTCCTGATCTAGCTATATGTGTTTTTGTGATACCCATCCTGTGTGCTGTCTTTGCATGATGCTGCATGTTTATTCAGAGCTCTGTAGCAGGGGCTGAATGCTGCCTCACTTTGGCTATTGTTCTGCGATGGCAAAAGGTGCGAGGGGGGTTGTACCAGCGAATTAGTGCTGAGTGTTTAACAGTGTGACAGTGGTGTGAATCAGCTGCAGCTTCTGTCATTGTGACACTGTGACCTCAGTATATGGGTCCCTCTCGGCAGTCCCTAACACCGTACCACCTCAACGGCATGGAGTGTGAGTAGCAAGAATCTATCAACATGCAGGAATCTGCCAATGCCCTGGCGATGGATGGGTACTGTAACAATGTGCCAGCCTTCCTTACTAAGCTTTGGACACTGGTCGAAGACCCTGATACCAACCATCTGATATGCTGGAGTGTGGTGAGTACTTTGTGGAGGTATTAAAGGAGACACAGGAAGAGTCTAGTATACACAGGTAGATCTCCAGCTGTTTTAGAACGGCACCTCACGTGTCTAAAGGCTGCCAAAGCATTCTGGCAGATGTAGTTGTTCAACAGTTGTACTAGATAACAGGTCTGTGGGCCAAGTGAAATGTTCTCCAGTAAAAATAGACTTAAACCACATAGTTACAAAGGAGAATAGGTAGAAACATGTCTGTAAAACTCTGAACACTATTTTTGTTTGTGTTTCTGTTAAAATATGATTTTGCGTGTGTTCAGGTAATCTATATTTATCTTTATATAAATACCTTACCAGGAAAGGTTAAAGGATCTTAACATGTATAGCTTGGAGGAAAGACGAGACAGGGGGGATATGATAGAAACATTTAAATATATAAAGGGAATCAACACAGTAAAGGAGGAGACTATATTTAAAAGAAAAAAAACTACCACAACAAGAGGACATAGTCTTAAATTAGAGGGACAAAGGTTTAAAAATAATATCAGGAAGTATTACTTTACTGAGAGGGTAGTGGATGCATGGAATAGCCTTCCAGCTGAAGTGGTAGAGGTTAACACAGTAAAGGAGTTTAAGCATGCGTGGGATAGGCATAAGGCTATCCTAACTATAAGCTAAGGCTAGGGACTAATGAAAGTATTTAGAAAATTGGGCAGACTAGATGGGCTGAATGGTTCTTATCTGCCGTCATATTTTATGTTTCTATGTTTATGAATATAAGTGTATATGTAGTTGTGTATATATATTTATATATTTTTTATTTTTGCGTATGTATCTCTGGGTAGTTTAGCATTTGATTGTTCTCTACCTTTGTCGTTTGGATCCAGTTAAATACCATGTGTTGCATCATTGTATCATTATAAAGGACATTTCTAGGCCGTGGATCTCCTGTCACATACTGCTTTTTTCAGGTCAAACAAAAAAAAACCCCAAAAAATAAGTAACTTTACATACATTTATAGGATATATCATTTACAATTTATGGGCAGATAATATATCAATCTTATTGTCTCTATTTTTGCCTTTTTTTCACAGAATGCCAAAAACCTCCTTTTTTGAGTATTCTACACAGCTTGGCATCTCTTGTTGATTAATTTAATTAACTGGTATCTTATTCCCAATATAAATACATTTCTCATTCGCCTATCTTAGTTTTGAAAACAAATTCACTAGAGCCAGCTTTTTAAATTATAAACAATAAACAAACTGTTTAGAACAATGTAGGATTAAAATAGATCTTTGTCAACTCAGCTTCTTTACCTCTATGAAACCTTTTAAATATAAAAAGTTAATAAATTATAGGAACTCTGATAAAATATCATGAGGTCCCCCCATATATCAGGAGTGGCCAACAGAAGATCCCCAGATGTGGTAAAACAATGCTTACAATTCTATGCCAAAAATACGACAGGCAAAACAGTTATGTCAGTGTAATTTTACCACATTGCACTTTCCCAGATTTTGATGTTAGTCCTGCATAAGGGAAACGTATGTGTTATGATTTTAAAAATGGTACAAAGTTCAAAAAGCAGGGCAAACGCTACGAAAGCTGGTGGGATTGGCAGATACTTTTAGTTGGTGTTTATTTAACTTTTAGAACTCTACCAAATATTTTAATCATGATAGCATGACAGTGATAAATCTTATCCAAATATATCTAAAGACACCTAATGCAACAGTGGAACTATAGTCACTGGTGTAGCCAATTAAGAAAATCATTCTATCATATCATATTCCCTCTAGCATGTAAGCTCGTTAGCAGGGCCCTCAATCCCTCTGTTTCTGTGCGTCCAACTTGTCTGGTTACAAATAAGTGTCTGTTAGTTTACCCATTGTACAGTGCTACGGAACTTGTTGGCGCTTTATAAATAATAAAAATAATATTAAAGTAAGCATGACAGCCAATTCGTTCAACTTTTATATCCCAAAATGTCAAATTGTGAGGTGGTAAGAGTAAATCCACAATGCTATATCAGTAACCCAGCTGGTGTCACTATACGTAAGAGTAAAGCCGTAGTAGGTCTATATTGAGTTGCAGAAAGCATTAGAACAGTAGTATTCTAAAAATCAAAACAGTGTGAGGTGCAAAATAGAGTAAGAGTTAGGGTAACTTCTGTTTGACAGGTACCGACTTACAGATTGTAAGAAATTAAAGGGCCACTATAGTGCCAGGAAAAGATACTCGTTTTCCTGGCACTATAGAGTCTCTAGGTCCCCCCCACTCTTAGGGTTCCCCTCCCGCCGGGCTCTAGGGTGAGGAAGGGGTTAAACACTCACCTTTTCTCCACCGCCGGGCTCCCTCGGCGGTGGGGACTCTCCGTCTCCTTTCCCCGTCATCGGCTGAATGCGCATGCGCAGCAAGAGCCGCATACACATTCAGCCAGTCCATAGGAAAGCATTCTCAATGCTTTCCTATGGACGCTGGCGTCTTCTCACAATGAAAATTAGTTATATCACAGATCTGATGCTTATACTGCTCCTCACATTGCAGACCAGTGTAGTTAAATAAATATCTCACAAAGGAATACAAAGCTGTATTACTAACATTATAGTGTCCCTCTGCGCCAACCACCCCACCAGTGCACTTAAAGGATTATCCCCCTTCAAACACTTTCCTGACTCCAATGCAGAGGTCATTCGGCATTGTCTCCCACGTTAGGCCTTCCCCATAGGAGAGCATCTTATGGGAATTTGCAAGACATTAGATGACCTCATGCAGAGCGTGAGGACGTCAGCGTTGTTTCACGGAGTTAAACTCTGTGAAATGTCAGGAAGAACCTAGGAGACAGCCACTAAAGGTACTTACAGTTTCTCTAAAACTGCAATGTTTTCAGCTGGGAACAGGGGCACTGCAACCAGACCACTTCAATCGGGTAAAGTGATCTGGGTGTCTACAGTGACCCTTTAAGCCATAAATCTACATCTTTAGATTTTGGGAACCTGAAAATATTTTATTGTACTAACAGTTTATGTAATCTTATACTGTGACATAACTGCAGAAAATAATGGATTTTAAAAATTATTAATGCAGTTTATTATTGTTTATTTCCAGTTATATCATTTTAATGTGTTGACTATGAATTTGACTCGGTTTTTGCAGTGATGTGATGTCAGAGGACATTATAATTTGTTTAAATCAATCTGTTGATTAACAATCATGTGTTAGTTGGCTGCTTTTTAAGCATTTTTCAAAAGATCTCAACACATGTTAAGTGGTGTGTGGAAAAAAAGTGAGTTTTGTTTAGTTAAAGGACCACTATAGTGCCACGAAAACATACTCGTTTTCCTGGCACTATAGTGCCCTTAGAGTGCCCCCCACCCTCAGGGCCCCCCTCCCACAGGGCTCTAGGGTGAGTAAGGGGTTAATCCCTTACCTTTTTTCCAGCGCCGGCCTCCCTCGGCACTGGGACTCTCCTCCCTCTTCTGACATCCCTGGCTGAATGCGCATGCAAGAGCCGCACACGCATTCAGCCAGTCCATAGGAAAGCATTCTTAATGCTTTCCTATGGACGCTGGTGTCTTCTCACTGTGAAAATCAGACTTGGGCAATTTGCATGTTGGTCATGATGTAAATATATACTAACATGGAAGATGTAGCTATTGATGTCACAGGAGACCAGAAAAAAAAATTTGTATTTACAAATCAAGAAATAATATAAGAATAAGAGATAAATGAGAGCATCGGAAACAGAATGGGAGAGGTTGGAATAGAAGAGAGTGAATGGAGTTTGAGAGAGATTGGAGTTGAGAGAGACGATAGAGTTGAGGAAGGTATTGGTTTGGAGAGAGAGAGAGAGAGAATGGAGTCACGAAGGTGGTTGGTCAGTGGGGAGAGCAAAAGGAGTCTGTGAAGTAGTTGGTTGGGAGAGAGATAACAGAGTTTGGGAAGGGGTTGGTTGAGAGAGAGAGAGAATGAAAATAAATGGAGTTAGGGGAAGTGCTGCATGAAGAAAGAATTGAGTTGGTGGAAGGAGTTGGATGGGAGAGGGAGAGAGAGAGAGAATGGAGTTAGGGAAGTGGTTAGTTGGAAGAGAATGGAGTTAAGGATTGAAAGATAATAGAGCTGATGAAGGGATTTCATTGAGGAAAGAGAATGTATTTGAAGGAAGGGGTTGGTCAGGAGAAATAGAATAGAGTTGGAGGAATGGGTTGGTTGGGAGGAAGAGAGAGAATGGAGTTGGGGAAGGAGTTGGTCGAGAGACAATGGAGTTAGGGAAGGGGTTGGTTGGGAGAGTATGGAGTTAGGAAAAGAAGTTGGTTGGGGCAGAGAGAGAATGGAATTGGGGGAAGGGGTTGGTTGGGAGAGAAAGAAGTTAAGGAAGGAAAGATAATAGAGCCACGCAAGGGGTTTTATGGAGGAAAGGGAATGAAGCTGCAAAAGGGGTTTCAGGGAGGAAAGGGAATGGAGCTGGAGATAAGAGAATGGAGATGGAGGAAGGAGTTGGTCAGGAGAGAGAAAATGTTGTTGGAGAAATGGTTTTGTCAGGAGGAAGAGAGAATGAAGTTGGAAGAGGTTGATCGAGGGGGAAGAGAACGGAGTTGGGGAGAAAGTTGGTCGGGGGAAGAGACAATGAAGTTGTGGTAAGGGGTTGCATGGAGGAAAGAAAATGGGAGTTGGGTAATAGGTTGCATGAAAGAAATAGAATGGAGTTGGGGGAAGGGGTTGCATGGAGGAAATGGTTTGTCAGGGAAGAGAGAGTGAATGGAGTTGCGCTCTATTTACAGTTCCATAATATCCTGCTTTAAAGCAGGTGCTCAAAACTGATCTGCTAATTCAAGATGGGGTTTCACGATTGATTTGATTTTGTTTTCGGTTCTCATTTCCACTATTATAGCGGTATAGTTAATATTAACATAGTGCTGTTAATTTATATTCATTTATTTACTGTGGTTTATGTTGGCGTTATAAAAATGAAAAGGTTAGCACGCAGTATTGCTAGAGTATACATCTTAGTAGTTTGAGACAGTATTTTTTGTTCATCTAAACACAAGTTACTGGTATCTCAGATACCACCGTTCCTAGACAGGCTTCCCCGTGAGATGAGACAATGTGGTTGTCCACTTTAAATAATCAGTCCGGAGAATTATTGGAAAATTTATGTCACTGTAAATTACTGGGCCAACTTTTTCCTAACGGTGAAGAGACTAGAATTTTCTGATTGTCCTTTTTTTGTGAATGTCCAATATCAGTATTATCAGTAAGAATTGGATGTAATGCCTATAAGGAAATGCTATTTTTCCAGCACATGGTAATACAGACACTATTGAATAAATATAAAAAAAGGTTACATGACAGTCCCCACCTCGCCCCAAAAACATGCTTACATTAAAAACAAACTATAGAATTATAGAAGGAACCTAGCCTGATCTATTTTGAGCTAAACCTATCTTGACATTTTATTTGTTGTAAATATACTTTCCTGATGAAAAGATTAACAGTATTTTAGGGTTTTGTTTTTTCAATCTACGTCTTAGTCATTATTTTTACAAACTGCGATCATATGCTTGAGGCACATATTTCAATTCAAAATTTCCATCTTCCGTGTTCTCTCTCTCCCTTAATACAGGAGAGACTTGATGATCGGCTTTTTTTCGCCATAAAACATAAAAACTCCCTGGGATCTATGCCATTATCTTTGTTGCCTTGTTCTGTGTTTAGTCATTTTACTATGCACTTCATCAAGTTTTTCAACGTATTCTAAGATCGCAATTATTCCTTCCGTGTGCATCAGATATTGCATTTGGCTAGAGGTTACTAATCTAAAGAGACTGCAATAACAAATGTAAGAGACAGCCAATCAGAGATGCATTTTTTTATGTTGGGCTTCCTCAGGCCAAGCTATGTCATTAGCCCTCCCACCACCACACTCTCTGTCCCTCTCATATCATCAAGGTCACACACATGCAAATTGAACAAGCCACATTCGGACACAGTCACTCACAAAACTATTTACTTACAAAAAAAATTTACCAAACACACTTAGATAGCCAAATATACACACATACATATAAAAACAGCCAAACATACACACGTACATTTACAAATAGTCAAACACACCCACATATACATAAGTAAATAGCCAAACACACACTCACACTAATTGAACATACACAGATGTGTAAATACACAAATATTAAAGGGACACTGTAGGCACCCAGGCCACTTCAGCTCATTAAAATGGTCTGAGTACAATATACCTTTTGCATTGCAAAAATGTTTACATTGCAGCTCTAAGTCTGCCCACAGTGGCTTTCTGCCAGACAGTCACTAGAGGGCTTCCTGAATCGTAATGGACCTTTGGTCCGGCAGCGGACGCTGGACGTTTTCACGCTCTGAATGAGGACACCCAACGTCATATTTTCGCTATAGGAAAGCAACGGGAGGTCTAATGCCTGCGTGGCATTTGCTGAGCATGCGCATTAGCACCCACTCGTCGCAGGGCCGTCAGAGGTGGCGGAGCGTCGGCCGGGCACTGAGGAACATCGGCGCTGGGATAAGGCAAGTAAATAAATAGTTTTTACCCTTTATTTACCCAGACTGGGGGGGCGCAAGGGAGGTGGGAGGCAGAGGGAGCGATAGTGCCAGAAATACAACTTTGTATTCCTGGCACTTATAGTATCCCTTTAATTCTTTAATTTTCCCACTACAGCTTTCTCGTATAGCAGCGTAGAACAAGGTAGAGAGCATTGACTGGCAAAGCTGGTATATAGTGAGTGAAAAAGAGAGGCCCTGCCCAGCAATAGGCAGGTGTTTATAGGATATAACATTGTAACCTGGCTGGCAATTACTCTGGCTGCTGGTGCAAGCTTTTTTCAAATAGAGAACAGCACAAGGGGGTAGCAGAGGCATTTTTTTACCTGGTGCTTTGTAAGCTGAAAGATGTGGGTGCACAGGGAAGCAGCCACAAGGATCACTAAAAAAACATTACAATAATATTTAAAATATAAAAAATTAAAGAAATTATATAATATAATAATAATACCACCACAGGCATAGAAAGTTAAATGAATCCCTGGGCCCATTGAAACTATCTCCTAATATTATCCTGCTAACGGCTGTTAGCTCGTGAGTTAACATTAAATTAACTGAGTTAACATTAAATTAACTTAGACCACTCACGGTCTTTGGCCACTCAGCAATGCAAGATCTTGTTAGAAACTACTTAGCTGCACCAACAGCAAGACTTAGAATTTCTAGCATACATGTATCGGGCACGACATTAAAACCATTGACAAGTGAAGCGAATAACATTGATTATATTGTTACAGAGAGGTAGAGTAAGATTTACAGTATTTTCGTCCAAAATGTCAGGTTCTGTTGAATCTACTGCATTCCTGGGTGTATGGCTTGTACTACGATCATCGAATTCCTGGTTTAGTCACAGGTCAGGGTTATCAAAATGATGATCCAGGAGGTTTGGCAAGCCTCCCAGCTTAACTTTTCCATTCAACCCCTGGCTCACTTCCAACCATCTCAACAATTTGTTAGTAAATATCCTGCTCCTCCACCAAGATCCATTTCAAAGCCAAGTTATGTGAATAGCC
>OW240923.1:29915852-29932449 GCA_933207985.1 Pelobates cultripes | reverse complement strand
CATTCCCTATATATAACATGTATTCCCTTGCTGTACATTTCCTATATATAACATGTATTCCCTTCCTGTACATTCCCTATATATAACATGTATTCCCTTGCTGTACATTTCCTATATATAACATGTATTCCCTTCCTGTACATTCCCTATATATAACATGTATTCCCTTGCTGTACATTTCCTATATATAACATGTATTCCCTTCCTGTACATTCCCTATATATAACATGTATTCCCTTGCTGTACATTTCCTATATATAACATGTATTCCCTTCCTGTACATTCCCTATATATAACATGTATTCCCTTGCTGTACATTTCCTATATATAACATGTATTCCCTTGCTGTACATTCTCTATATATAACATGTATTCCCTTGCTGTACATTTCCTATATATGACAGTTATTGCAGTATTGTACATTGGCATTTATTGCAGTGCTGTACTTTTATATACGACATTTATTGCAGTTCTGTACTTTTATATACGACATTTATTGCAGTCCTGTAGATGTGCAGTCCTGTAGATGTGAATATTAACTTTATTTCAGTTTTGTACATAACCTGTATTCTACCCCTGTACATTAATTGTTATGTATCCCACTTCTGTAATTTATGAACTGCAGTTTCCTTTTACCAATATAACGATTTACTTGTGCCCTATTATATTAGTATACAAAATAGACTTTAAATGTAAAACTAATGCCAAAATAGCTGATCTTGGAAAATGATCAAATTTGGCAATTTTGCAGTCAGGGCAGGAAGTGGGAGGCCAGCTTTTGGGCATGACATTGATGTAAATTATAGAATTGGCATACACATAAAACCAAGACCACATGAACCCTAAAATTGCCACAGTCTGTATTGATTATTAACATGCCCTTAACCCCTTAAGGACCAAACTTCTGGAATAAAAGGGAAATAATGACATGTCACACGTCATGTGTCCTTAAGGGGTTAATAGTGAGTCAATAAGTTTGGAGAGAGCTGATTAAACTTCCCGAATGAATAATGTGACTGAATACTGCTTCAGGGAAGGAAACGGGAATGTCCTTGATATATTTATTGATTTCACAGCAGGCACCGTGAGGGTATTTTCTGTTTTTCTATCTACAAACTGTGGCTGTTGTTTTCACTGTGCAAATCTCTGAGAAGAAAAGAAATGCTGAGCCCACTAAGAGACAATTCATAGGAGTGTTACTGTTTTGCTCTTATCCTGTGTTGTTGCAACATATTCTCCCCCACCCCATTGATATCTAACCATTGTTGCCACATGCACTCTGTTTTTCTTGACTTGTCTCACTTCTGCCTGCTGTAGGGAAGTACAGGAAAAGTGCTACCTTAGGAAAAATGGTGGGGCTTATTCACTAAACACAGTTTCAAACTTAAAAAATAACAGAGCTGTGACAGTTTCAAATTTCAAGGCAATAAAAGCTGAGCTGTGATCAAAACTGAGTTTTTCCTTTTTTCCAAATTGCCTAATATTTTGCCTATATTTTGAGCTTTGGTTTTCAATTCTTTGTGAAGTGTTTAGTGAATAAATAATGTGAATGTGGCTAGTGATGTCCCGAACGGTTCGCTACAAACGGTTCGCCACAGACTCCAGTCAGTAGACACATTCCAGCCAATCAGCAGCAGACCCTCCCTCCCAGAACCTCCCACCTCCTGGACAGCATCCATTTTGAAGCTGCATTCTTAGTGAGCTGTCCAGGAGGTGGGAAGGTCTGGGAGGGAGGGTCTGCTGCTGATTGGCTGGAATGTGTCTGCTGACTGGAGTCCGCGGCGAACCGTTCGGCGAACAGTTCGGGACATCACCAGTGGCAACCCAATGTTCCATACTGTCTATAATTAGAGGTTTAATATCATTATTCTGTATTATTGGAGTTTGGGGCAGTTAACTTCCTATAATGCTTCATTGGCTTTCATGCTGAGTAGTCTACCTAATGACATAATTGAGGGGAAATTGCAAAAGAGTAGCAGTTGCCATGAAAACAATGGCACATTCCAAGGATTGGTTTTAAGGTTTAACTGACCTTATGGATTATCTTCTGCTGCTGAGAGTGATTCTGCCTGAGCGAAACAACCTCGCGCCAGAGGACCTCATTCTGCCTGAATGCAAGGAAAATTGAAGACAGGAAAAAAAAAAAGAAAACACTTGTAACTTTTAACAAAAGGCTTTTTTTTTTAAACACTGACACCAGTTAGTTTCAGATTCCTAAAGGATCTATTGCCATTCCCAAAATAGTTTCATTGTGTGCTCTGGGACAAAGATCAGTTTGGCATGGTGAAGGCCAAGGCAGAAAGACATTGAACATTTTTGGCAAAAGTAGCCTAAGTCTCCCACTTTCTTATATTATAAGCTTCAGTATTGTCTAATTACATGGTCACTTCCTGTTCCTGATTTAGTAGGTGAATCTGTAAATTTAGTCATTTTTGGTTTTATATAATTTCTAAAAATATAAAGTGTGAAGTCCAAACCGCAACAGGATTATTCACTACATTTTCAAATTTAAAGGGACACTATGGTCACCATAACAACTACACCTTAATGTATTTGTTCTGGTGAGTATAATCATTCCCTGCAGGCATTTCCATGCAAATACTTACATTGTCCCCTAGGGACACCTCCTTTGGCCACTCCTCAGATGGCCATTGGAGGTGCTTCCTGTATCAGTGCTGCACAGTGTCTCCACGCTCTGCATTGAGATGCTGAATTTTCCTCGTAGAAATACATTGAATTAATGCATCTCGATGAGGAGATGTTGATTGGCCAAGCTGCCATTTGGCCCGCCCCATGCCGCCTCCTTAACGATTCCAGCCAATCCAATGCTTTCCACTACGGGAAAGCATTGTATTAGTTAAAAAGCATAAATTCTGACTATGCAAAGTGGCGAATCGGGGGCGACGCCCAGCACCAGAGGACCTGTGCGGCGCTGGAAAGAAGGTACATTGTATTACCTTTTTAAGTGAGTTAATGGGAGGGGGGGAGAAGGGGCAAGCCACCTAAATGGTGGTTTTACCACTACAGAGTGTTCCTGACCCTATAGTGTTCCTTTAAGACCAAAATAGATAAATTGCAAGAAGTTTCATAGCTATGATCTTTATCTCTGCTATTTTGACCTAACATTTTTAACTCCCTTTGCATTTCCAACCATTTCCAATTCCCAATGCTGCACATTCAATCAGGCAAATAAGGTACATCCATGTACTTGAGATACTGTGGACAACAACTCCCAGCATTTAGTCTGGCTGAGCATGTTGGGAATTTCAGTTGAGATATCTGGATTCCAGATTGGATTGGTGAACCAGGGAGTATCTCCACTCAGGATAAAAACGTAATTCTCAGCCAGATGCCAGTCATCTGCATTGCCCACCCTGGATTATGCTATCCATAAATGTTAGGAGGTATACGACTGCCACCTGTGCTGCGATGTTGGGTTCATAAAACCACCCATGTCAGTTTTCAAGAGTCTTGTGTTTTAATGTTTACCTTGAAATCTTGACTAAAATGTTTTGGATGCAATCGTGTATCTTAAAGCATTAAAAATGTAGATTTGCTGGATCTTTTTACATAAGCTTGGTTTAATTTTTATCATGGTCATTAGGGAAACGTGCATCACAATAGATGAAACATTTGGGTTTTAAAACCTTGATTTGATAATCTATGCCAGAGGAGTGGGTACACTTTGACACTCCAGATGCTTTAGACTATATCTCCTCTGATCAGGGCCGTCTATAATATGATTAGGACCCTGGGCAATGCATTTTCTTGGGCCCCATGGGCCCTGTCCCTGCCACTGCCTCACCCCCCAATTACGTCCAACCCGCAATCACACTGACAGACGTACTGGCACATACACACACAGACAGACGTTAAAACATTCACAGATACATACTGACACACACAGTCACTACACACAAATATATACTGGCAGATATACTGACACACACAGACATACATACATACATACACAGACACATACATTAACAGATATACTGACACACACAAACACATACACTGACAGATATACTAAAACACACAGACACATACACTGACAGACACATTGACACACACACAGGCATACTGACATATACACAGACAGACGTAATGGCTGATACAGAAAGACATTAAAACATTCACAGATATATACTGACACACACATACACTGACATACAAATATATCCTGGCAGACATACTGACACACAGACACATACACACACAGACATACTGACTGACACACACAGACACACACAGACATACTGACACACACACAGACATACTGACACACACACAGACAGACATTAAAACATTCACAGATACATACTGACACACACATACACTGACACACAAATATATCCTGGCAGACATACTGACACACACATACACACACACACACAGAGACATACCTACATACACACACAGACATACTGACACACACATACACACACACACACACACAGAGACATACCTACATACACACACACAGACATACTGAGACACACACACACAGACATACTGACACATACACACACAGACATACACACACAGACAGACATACTGACACACACACACAGACATACTGGCACATACACACACACAGAGACATACTGACACACACACACACACACACAGACATACCTACATACACACACACAGACATACCTACATACACACACACACACAGACATACTGACACACACACACACAGAGACATACCTACACACACACACAGACATACTGACACACACACACACAGACATACTGACACACACACACACACACAGACATACTGACACACACACACAGACAGACATTTAGCCACCCTCCAGGTTCTTACCTTTTCCTGGAGGGTGGTTTACCTGGTCCAGTGGCAGGCTGAGGCAGATGGGAGTTCTCCTCTGGAACTCCCTTCCTCCCTGCCTTCCTCCTCCCGCGCGGCCATTATCTCCGGTGGGAGGAAGTGATGTCACTTCCTCCCAGCCGGCTGCAGAACCGGAAGATGGGCCCGGTCGCGCTGTTTAAGCGCCACAGCGCCCGACCGGGCCCCTGCTGACACATGCTCCCCGGGTGGCCCTTAGTGCATGGGCCACCCGGGGAGCCTCCTCAGTGTGCGGGAGCCACACCGCCCGCTCCATAGGGGCTGCGGAAATCGCGGGGCCCACAGAGCAGCTGCTCTGGGCCCCCAGGAGCAACTGGGCCCGGGGCAGCTGCCCCGTTTGCCCCGCGTTAAAGACGGCCCTACCTCTGATGCTTTGCTAGCATAATGGCTGTAAGAGCACTATGGGGGAAATAGGAGGGTGGCTTAAAACGTAAATTTTGTGTTTGTCAGGTGTATATCTATTTGTATGTGTATCTGTCTGTATGTGTATCTCCAAGTGTCTGTGTATATGTTTGTCTGTATGTGTATCTATCTGTCTGTATCTGTCTGTTTGTGTTACGGTCTGTTTGTGCGTGTATCTAACTGTTTGGATATGTATATCTGTGTTGCCGCATGTCTGTCAGTATGTGCCCCTGTGTATCTGTGTCTGTATCTGTATGAGTGTCATTTTGTGTGTCTGTCTGTGTATCTGTTTGTGTGTCTGTCTGTGTATCTGTATGTGTGTTCATTTATGTGTATTTGCATGGGTGTCAGCGTGTGTATCAGTGCATACATTCAAACGCTAACATTACACACGAAAATACTCCCCTGCATTCAAATATCAATGCTACATACAGACACACCCATACATTGAAAGGCAAACACTGCACACAAGTAAGCCACTGCTTTCAAGTGGCAAAGTACATAAAAACACACAACACCACACACACATACACCCCTACATTCACACGCACATACTTCATACAATAACATGCTTACATTCAAAAAACACACTGCTCTGTGCTAAACACAACTCTGCAAGGATGGGCAGCTGGCAAAGCCTTGCGTGAGTTGTATGGCGGATGAGAATCTACCTCTTGGCCATCCTTGTGATAGCGGGGACCCTAACTACTTTAGTTTCGCCACTGCTTATATCCCTACAATGTATGAGTCTGTCCAAACCACCCTTTCGCTATGAATGCTATTTTCAAAGTCCAAACTCACTGCTTCATATCTTGCATCTGACACTCTGTGTTCTCCTGCTGTCCACGCAAGGTTTGGACTTCGTATAGCAGTCGGCTTACATCCTCGTGTCTCAGCTTTGTTTCTTCACTCTTTACGACAGATACCTGTTGAAAGGAACAATTTAATAAGCACCCAACATTGTATGGTGTCATTTCACAGGGCATCTTCCGCTGCACCTTTTTAAGCATTACATATATTAGATATATATCATTCTTATTTTATTTTTTAAATTAAGGCACTTACTGTCAAATCAAAATTCATAAATAAATGCAGTAATGATAAAGTATACAAATACTAAAGGGAAACTCTAACCACCAAAACAAATTTATTTGAACAGTGATTCTGATGTCACTGCTCACTTTTCTGCTGTGTGATGTGACTAGGGCTGCATAAACAAAGTGCTTTAACTCATAAATGGCAGAGTATCGAGCAGTGGGACTGCAGGGGCATGATCTATACACCAAAACTGCTTCATTAAAGACCATTTTATCTCATTGAAGTCGTCTGGGTGCAGTGTGCCTGTGCCACTTGGTCCTGCAATGTAAATCATTGCAGTTAATGAGAAACTGCAATAATTACCTTGCAGGACTAAGCCTGCCTCTAGTGACTGTCTATCAGACAGCCACTAGAGGCACTTCCAGGATTCTAAGGGACCATTAAACAATGCTGGACGTCCTCACGCTTAGCATGAGGACATCCAGCGTCAGTGAAATTTTTGTGGAAAGCATTGATTCAATGCTTTCCTATGGAGAGGGCCTAATGCACTTGCCGCACATGCACATTAGGTCCCCACGTTGGAGGAGGCGGAGATTCTACCTAGCGCTGGGGGTCATCAGTGATCAGTAATTGTGTAAGTAAATAAAGTTGTTTTTTTTTTTATTTTTTTTTTACCCTTTTTCTGCTGGAGGCGGGCGTAAGGGATGGGGGACCAGAAGGCACTATATTCCTAATATTATAGTATTCCATTTTTAGCTAAAGTTGTTTCTGGTGCCTAGACTAGCTTACTAAAGGACCACTATAGGCACCAAGACCACTTCAGCTTAATGAAGTGGTCTGGGTGCCTGGTCCAGCTAGGGTTAACCCTTTTGTTTTATAAACATAGCAGTTTCAGAGAAACTGCTATGTTTATAAATAGGTTAATCCAGCCTCTAAAGCCTTTAGTGGCTGTCTCATTGACAGCCACTAGAGGCGTTTGCGTGCTTCTCACCGTGAAAATCACATTGAGAAGATGCAAGTGTCCATAGGAAAGCATTATGAATGCTTTCCTATGAGACTGGTTGAATGCGCGCACAGCTCCTGCCGCGCATGCGCATTCAGCCAAAGAGGAGGAGGAGAACTCCCCACCCGTCGCTGGAGAAAGAGGTAAGTTTAACCCCTTCCTCCACCTAGAGCCCGGCGGGAGGGGGTCCCTGAGGGTGGAGGCACCATCAGGGCACTATAGTGCCAGGAAAACGAGTATGTTTTCCTGGCACTATAGTGGTCCTTTAACATAGTTATTCATTAAATGTTGCTATAACAAAACAAGAAATTTGCTTTCGTATGTAAACTCTAATCCGATATAATGTCACAATTATGACATTTGCTGTAAATCTTTTTAATTTTAAAAAGTATTGCTTTTATGCTTTTTATCCTTATAGTATATATATGAGTGTTGACCATACCTTTCTCTTGATGTGCTCTAGGAGATGTTCATGTCCTTGCAAAAAGTACAAGTGCTGAAACTCTGTGTCATCTCGTTCTGGCTTTACCAAACCACCCTGCTCAATGTTTACCACTTTCCTGAATCCATCTGAAACACAAGGTGAGCAGTGAAGTACAACCATTAATACTCACATATAGTAATGCAAGCTGTATACACGCTAGATATTATCTGTAACATTCTAAATATACCTTCTAAAATCATGTTTTATATAATACACCTTTGTAAATAAAAAAAATGTCAGAACTGAAAATCCAGACAACTATTCCAGCCTTTCCTGGGACTTATCAGAATGGCTTGTATCTGTTTTTATGCCTTTACATTTAAAAGATCATTGTTAAAAAGGGCATGCTTTAAAGTTTAACCCCTTAAGGACCAAACTTCTGGAATAAAAGGGAATCATGACATGTCACACATGTCATGTGTCCTTAAGGGGTTAAATGCTCCTGCTCCAAAGGGTGATGTAATGATCTAAATATGCTATAATCATTTGATTGCAGAAACATTAAATGCCACAAAGAGATACGACTGAAAAAGATGTGGCTTGGGTAACATTAAAGGAGGTGTACAGTTTGCATTGTCTTTTAGGGTTGGTTTAGTGTTAAAGGAATTCTCCAATGGAAAGGAGGGAAATATTTTTTAAAAAATTGTTTTTATTTTTATTTGGTAGATAGAAACCCTATTAAAACATGCATGCATTTATTTTCATTAGGGTACATCTAATTACTGCTTTCAAAAGCCTTTTGAAAGCCCTCCCCTTCTCACTCATCCCATACTTTATGTCGCTGTCCAATCACAGACTTTAAAGTGCAGTCTTTGCAAGATGGGTGCTCTGAGCAATTTCCTGCCTCTTGAGTTTTGTTACAAATATAAAGACAAACAAACAGATACTAGTCACACTGATAAGTCCCAGGAAAGGTTAAAATACTTGTCTAAATTTTAAGTTCTGACATGTTTTTTTGTAATTTATTTATTTATTTTATTTAAAGCATTTAAAGAATACATGAGCTAATCTACCAGGGAGTAACCGACTCGGCTTTCCGACAGCCAGGGGGTGTAACAAGATTAATTTATAAAAGGGCACAATTTTACTTAAATCTTCACTTTTTGTCAGATAAAGAGAGGGCTCACTGTTCACACATAAGCAAGCTAAAGTGCTTTAGGTGTGTGTAGTGTTCCTTTAAAGGGTCCTTCTTTCATTGTGCTGTCGATTTGACTGTAACCCCAATAATTATTTACAATGCAAAGTGCTCTGTTATAGAAAGCAATACAGATTAATAAACCATGCACACATAAAAATAAATTTCTAAATTCTATGAGGCTTCTTAAAATCGCCTATCTCAGCAAACAAATATGGGGATTCAGTTACACTGCTTGGCCATATTGTATTAAGCCCACCATTACTTCACAGTAGCCATTACAGTGTCCTTTATCTTGTAATTTTTCACACATGGTCTGAAAAGTTTTTAGAAAAGCAAAAATGCAAGTTTTCTCACATACAATAGATGTGACAAATTGGAAAATATAAATGGTTAATGCCTTGCTTATAGATATTTATAAGTACCCCAACGGCATTATTTGCAGTGCAACTTACTAAATATTGCAACAGAATGTAAAATGAATATCTGCATTTGAGCGTTATATCCACATACAGTAAATACAGTTTAATCGGATCGTTCTAAAAAAAAAAAGGCATTTAAAGGTGATATAGCAATCTTTATCACTCTGGAATGCTAAGGTAATGCTGACAGTGAAATGGTAGAGCCCATTCACTCCCCCACAACCTTACGGTAAAAACAGAATGATCCATTAAAACTTCCTGTACTATTGGAAGCAGGGGGTGATCTTATAGTTTCAGCAACTTTGCAGGCATTAAATCAGTGACTAGAGGCTTCTGGCAGTGAGATGTGTTCCTTTACAGGCCGGTAGTTGTAACAAGCGTACAAACGAGGGTGGGTGAGGCGTCAGGAACTGATTTTATACGGCAAAAAAACATGAGAATGTTTATACAGGTTTTTGGTATTGAAGGGGTTAAACGTGCTCCCAGGTTGAACATTGGAAACACGTAGATGGAAATGGGATTAAGAGATTGAATGGCAGAGGTGAAAGCATACAGCTACTGAAATCTGAGGTTGCTGAGATGAAGTGACATAACTGCAAGATGGGGGAATAGAATGAAAGTTTTTGGGATGATGGCAGAAAAGATGGATTTAAGACAATTCATGGAATGAAAGGATACAGAGTTGGGGACCATGAAATGAGTGAAGTAATAAAATAAAAGGCATGAATGAGGAGGAAGAAAATTGAATGTTGGGGGGAGAGTAATAAGGCGTACTTTGAAATTTTTCATTTAACTATTTTATTACCAACTTCTGCCAAAACTATTGCTTACATGTAATATTTTTTATTTTCATATGCCTTTAAATTTTTTGTGGGGAATTTCACAAATTGCTAGGTTATTAACTAAAGTGAGAATTGCAGAGAATTCAAAATCAAATTCAAATGTAAGGCCAAAATAGTGGATTGGGAAAAATCCAGTCAGTTATGCTTCTAGTTCAGCTTTTTTTGTCTAAACTTTGAAATTTGCATTACCGCCTACTACTGGTAAATTACACTGTGTCCTACTAACATAAAGACCCGCAATGCATCACATTGTGATGCTATTTACAATCCTAGCTAAGCCTAGAGAAATCCATCCTTAACCAATGCTAGGCTTACTTGGGGCTAGTTATGGTTAACACTAAAGATAAGAGATTACTATTTAGTAGATTGGCCCCCAGACTATGTAATCACTGTGAGAGACCGGAGCACAGTAACTGCCTGTCACATCATTCTGATGCCCTGAGAGGGGTTTTGCCTATTTTCACTGCAAACGTCGAGATCTTGACAGTGACATACATGGTATGGTAGCCGGTACACAGGTGTTAACTCCTGGGTCAGGACCAAAATGGAGTCCCAGTGCTATTTCACTTGGGCCCCACCATATTAGTCAGAGGAAAAGTAGTGAGAAACTGTATCTAAATTGCAAAAATATCTTAAACCTAAAATGTGCCAATAACAAACGTTCTAATATTCAAATACCTGGACAATATCACTTTGTTTGTTGAATAGAAAACAATGGCTAGCAGGATAAATTGCATACTTTTTCTTTGCTATTATTTACAAGAGGACAAAAAAAATATTAGCTTTAGTGTTTGTTTTAATTTCACTCAATTTCTTCTGCTTATGCATTGTATTTATGTAAGGAAAAGTAATGCATAGAGGTCTAATTTTTCATTTCTTTTTTTTTCCAACCTTGTCTATATATGAAACTTGTTGTTTATGGAATGAATTATAAAACCGATTATTATTATTTTCTTACTCTTTTTTTTTTTTTTGCATTTTATGTGAAACTAGGGCAACTAAATTAAAGGCTGAATCTGACATTTTTACTATTATTTGCCAATAATATTTTTGCTTATAGTTTTGTCCTGCGTCATTCACACGTTGCATTAGGACGATGGATTTCGTGCACAGGATGTAGTTCATTGTAGAAAAGTACCCCAAACTGTGTGACTACACCAACTGAGAAATAAATTTTCACCCCATTAATAGTTAGAGTGCAGTTTTTCCTACATTATTAGCATTGACAACAAGCATTCAAAAAGTTACCATTAGGATAAAACTGCAATCACATTTTTGTCCCTTCTTCCTCCAGTGCCTAAACGTTTTTATTTTGCCTCTTACACTACTATTCAAGTTTTAATAAAATTATTTATTTTGCCAACATTGGCCCATCCAATCAGATGTGTGCCATAAGAAGTCTATGCTTTCATGGTAGGGCTGCAAGAGTAGCACAACAGCTTCTAGGATACAGGGGAGTCCTAGGCCTCTAGCATGCAAACGTTGTTGGCATCTGCCTCATACCATTCTTCTTGAAGTGTCTGCTGGCATATCATGGAATGAGTGATGGAGCAGGCAGGATTTGTATGGGATCCACAGTCTCCATGTTCTCCAGTTTATGTTTGAAAATCCTGCCAGACTATCACTAAAGTGAGATTTGTTAGGGATTCAAAGTGAATTTCAAATGTAAGGAAAAAAAATTGCTAAAATGGAAAAATTTTAAACTTGCCTTGAATTCAATTTAATTCGGGACAATATTCACTTTAGCGAATAACCCTGTATATGATGTCACTTGAAGTGTTTACAAATGACTACAGAGTGTGATCAGACCATTCTCGATGAATTCATAACACAAACCAGTTGTCATTAATAGCAGTGGAGCCATGGTAAAAAGAGCCCATATCTCCTTCAGATCTCCGTTTATGTACCATCATAATGTACAGGGCATACTGATGGACGTTAAACGTATACACATCACACTTTGCATCTCTAGGGGCCTCTGTCTTTCAAACCTATATATTGCATGCTCCACATGAGTAGAAAAATCCATGCAGATATTTGGTTTTCATGGGGGCAAAAATTAAAATATTTTGTTGTTGTCTTCTGGGCTATGCAACTTTCCACTGACTTCCTCAGACCTATCTGACCTGCATTTACATGCTGATGTGCTATGGATCTACAAAATGCTATCCAGGTAAACTCAAAAAGTAGTTTAGTTCACTTAATCACATTCCATATAAACTGTGCATAAGGTATTTCACACTCTTAAGAACTTACACATATTCAGTTGTCTCACAAAACTGGCCATGTTGTTGTGCTTGAAGTATTTTGGCAACACTTCCTTGGCAAACCTTCCTTGGTCGAAAACATGGAAACTGGTTCCGTTCTAGAAGAGATGGAGGAAAAACTGAGTGAAACGACTTGGGACCACAAGAAAAAAGGAACTGGAAAAAGGTGGGATGAAGCCATGTGGATGCAGAATACAGACTAAGGGGACTATACAAAGTTATTAACAAAAGTAGCAATTGTCAGGAATTTTAATAGAATTTCATATTTTAGACCAAAATACTCAAATTTGGAAAATCCTTCAAGGCTAAAAATACATGCACTTGAATCGCCACACTGCGTTAGCAAGACGTCTAGGAGAAGTATTGAAATCCATGGCTTTTCTATGATTTTTGTTTTCTATTTCCTCACTTAAGGGGTTTGGAGTCACCCTTTTAATTGGAATTTATCGTTACCCCCGCATTTTTTGATTCTAGGTTACACTGCTAGTCTGGGTCCTTCAACAGCTTCCAAACCTGTTTCATGAGCAGGGTAACTTGACTAAGGCAGTCAGAGGCAAAAGTCCTATTACAGTGACAAAACGCCTTAATATCGTTCTGTAAGACATCTATTTGTCTGAGTAAATATGGCTCAATATTCATTAAGACAAATATATGGTTTACATAAAGATATTTACAATAATAACGGTGCATAGTAAATCAGGTGGAAAAATACAAAAACAAACTGATACATTTCCATGTGCTTCAAAACGAAACAGATCCCTGCTCTGTATGTGGCAGTATATTTCTCCTGGACCAACAAGGCATTCATTAGTACTTTAACAAAAGCTTATCACGTCTATAATCTACAAATGTTTCACTTTGTACAGTTGTTACTGTAACAAACCCTTACAATAAAGATTCTTACAATTTTGTTGTTCTCTTTTCTTCTCTAGGGACCAAATTACATTCATGGCATTAGTTGGGCAGCCCATTCTATAAATTTAAAGTGACACTATAGTCACCAGAACAACTGCAGCTTATTGTATTTGTTCTGGTGAGTACAATCATTCCCTTCAGGCTTCTTTCTGTAAACACTGTATTTTCAGAGAAATTGCAGTGTTTACATTACAGCCTAGGGATACCTCTGCTGGACACTCCTCAGATGGGGCAATGCTGCACAGTGAGCAGCACTGCCATTCAGGGTCTCCACCCTCTGCATTGATTCAATGTATGAGGAAATGCTGATTGGCCAGGGCTGTGTTTGACCTGTGCTGGCTCTGCCCCTGATATGCCTCCTTGACAGTTTCATTCAATCCTATGGGAAAGCTTGTGATTTGCTCAGACAAACACTTCTGATGATGTCATCCAAGGAGGCAGATCAGAGGCAGCATCTGCATACTTGAATACATGTAAGAATGTACTATCTTTAGGGAGGCCAGGGGAGGCCAGATGGTGTTTATAACACTATAGGGTCAGGAATACATGTTTTATTAAGCATACAATTTGATTGACTGAGCAGCTGAAGTTCGGTCTTCTGCAATAACAAAGACATTGCCAAGTTCCTATGGCCTCAAGGCCCAGTCATTTTTTTAATTGCAAAATTTCTGTAGAAATACACTATTACAATTTACCTGCAATGTCACACTTCCATTTACCAAGCTCTCTCACATCACCAGCACGACAATCTTTGTACTACACTTTCATGATTTCTTGACACAACTCATAATTTTAATTACCTATAGGTATTTTAATTTTTTTATGACTCCTTTTTGTTTTTTTCCTTCAAACGGTGTTCTAAGATCTACCTTGATGTGTGGTTGAGTACACTTACTGTGTTTCCCTAGTTACAAATTGATCATGATCTAATATGTCACCAGAGGTCCCAGTTCCACTACATACCTAAGATTCCCATGTGTTCTGTGCTATTCCCAACAAACACTACCTTGAAGTGGCTCTGTAACCTGCTGGCCACCTTACCTGGAGCTGTCCCCAGTGGGCGTCATCCCGGTCAGACCACCTTACCAGTTTGTATCCTTGGCAAAATGCCTAATTATGTATATCCACCTACCTAAAATCCTCATAAACTGTAAGCTTGTTAGAGCAGGGCCTTCTTCACCACTACTCCTTTCTATAATTGTATAGTTTTGTGGAATATGTTGGTGCTATATAAATGCTGATAATAGTAATCCTCTGGAAGCTGTGTTAGCAGCAGGGGAGGGCTGGCAGCCTTAGGCTTGGGGGGCAAAACCAGTCAAGTGGCCCATTGCACCACCAAATCAGTTCACCATCCATGCCCACCTTTTCCTGGTTTTATAACGGATATTGACGTTATGCTAATCAGTAGCTCTTTGCCATACCCGCTCCTTCACGGCTCCAGGCACTGCTTGTTGTGAGTGTGAGCCACTGTAAATTAGGGGCAGAGGGCACTTGCACTGCGGTAAAGATGGGGCTGGACAGGAGGAGAGTGCAGTGCAATCGGTGCACTCCCCTCCTGTGGGTCACCAGTAGACTGGTGCACCTGCCCAGGATCAGAGCCGGTGCAAGGATTTTTGCCGCCCTAGACAAAATAAAAATTTGCTGCCCCCCCCATGTAACATCACAATGCCCCACCCATATGAACTAACGCCAGTGCTGCACACAGTGTGTGTTTACATTAAAAAGCCTGCAGGGGCCAGCTATAGACACCAGAACCACTTCATTAAGCTATAGTGTCCCTTTAATGTGAGGTACATTATAGATTAGTGTCACTAATATACTAGATTGCCTACTTACAAGCAGATGAGGATGATGATGGGCTGCAGTTTGGCTCCACTGGTCTGGTGTAGAACAGGATCTCTGGAGGCTGTTTGCAGCTGTGGTCACAAAATTCAATGTTCTGGGAGAATTGGAAGCAGCTCCATTTTTTGGGGCCCCTTACACAGCTCAAGGTCTGGGCCCCAGGACCTGACGGTGAGTATGCCCATAAGGCCCACTCATAAATTCCACCCACCCATGAGTTCGCTCACAGGGGAGTGGAGTGTGTAGGGGATGTGTTATGTGTTATTGTAGGGATCTAATATAGCGTGCTTATGGTATGTAGTGTATAGGATTTTTCAGTTTGTGCAGGTGATATGGGTGTGTTTGTGTGTAGTGGAAGCAGTGTGTATTTATTGTATAAGGGATGTGTGTATGTGTGTGTTTCTGGTTGTGTGTAAGGGGTCCATTGTGTGAATCTGTGTTTGTATGCATAAGGGTTGCAAGGTGTGTGTCTGTATGTGTGTGCATTGAGTGTAAGAGATGCATTGTGTTTCTGTGTGTATGTAAGAAAAGAAGTGTGTGTGTTTGCATATGTGTGTATGGGTTTGCATTGTCTGTTTCTGTGTATGTGTGCAAAGGATGCATTGTCTTTGTGTGTAGGGGTTGCATTGTGTGTGTGTGTGTGTGTAATGGATGCATTGTGTGTTTCTGTGTAGGGAAGCATGTTGTGTTTCTGTGTATGTATAGGGATGCATTGTGTGTATTGTCTTGTGGCAGCGTGAGTGTGAAACAGCTCCCTGTCTTTGGCCCCTGTCCTATAGAGCTGCCCCTTCTGTCAGTAGAGCTCTCCCTGCACCTTGAAGTGGTCTCTCCCTCTCCCCCACCACTCCCTAGCCGGTCTCTTCTCACACTCACCCACCCTCCCCTGTGCTCTTCTCACTCCCTCCCTCTATGTGTTCTCCTCACACCCCCTGTGTTAGATCTTACCCCCCCTCCTCCTGTGTTCTTCATGCTTCCCCTTGGTGGAGTCTTACTCCCCCACCTGTTCTTCTTAACCCCCCTTCTTCCCATTGCTCCCCTTCTTCTTCTTCCCCCCTCTTCTTCTTCTTACTCTCCCTTCTTCTTCTTACTCCCTCTTCTTCTTACTCCCCCCTCTTCTTCTTCTTACTCTCCCTTCTTCTTCTTACTCTCCCTTCTTCTTCTTACTCCCCTCTTCTTCTTCTTCTTCTTCTTCTTCTTACTCCCCTCTTCTTTCTCCCCTCTTCTTCTTCTTCTTCTTCTTCCTCCTCTTACTCCCCTCTTCTTACTCCCCCTTCTTCTTCTTACTCCCCCCTCTTCTTACTTCCCCTCTTCTTCTTACCCCCCTTCTTACTTCCCCTCTTCTTCTTCTTACTCCTTCTTCTTACTCCC
>OW240923.1:29904702-29915752 GCA_933207985.1 Pelobates cultripes | reverse complement strand
AGGAGACAGCTGCTCCCTGTACCCGCCGACTATACAGGGCTCGGCCACGCTACAGTGAGGGAGCTGACAGGAGGGAGCGCTGAGCGCTGCCCTCCTGTCAGCCCCTCTCCTCAGGCTGCGCCCGGGCGGTGCGGTCCGCCCTCATGGACGCACCTCCCGGGCAAAGCTGCAGCCGCCTGAGGCTCACTACAGAGCGCTCGGGCGGCTGCAGCATGGGGGGGGGCGGGGGCTGGCCATGGCACCCCCCACCCGGCTGGCACCCGGGGCGGACCGCCCCCTCCGCCCCCCCCTTAGTACGCCACTGGTCACAGGTGATAATTTTATTATACTATGTTGGAACCTAATTTATAATCAGCATTGTTATATGTTATGAAACAGCGATATTGTATAACATTGAAAAAAATGCATGCTCTGCAGAATGACTGCATGTTTCATTGAACTACAATATTTGGAAAAGGAATAGCAAAAAAAGAGTGCCATTGGCATCATTCTAGTAACTCATTCAATGCTCATCAGTGTGGGGCGAGGGGAGTGGAGACAAAAAACATACAGAAAATAATAATATAGAAGATGGGAAATTATGCTCCCCATTCATTAAAATCATTAGCAGTAAGAATTTAGCATTTTAGGAATGGATAAGAATAATGGCTGTTAGATGAAGGTCTTATTGTGGAGATCTTTCGCACTTGCAACTAAGAAGGAGCCCAGAGTCCTTCCTGGTTATCCGTAGAGGTATACGAGACCCATGCTGTGTATTTTTTTAACATTTTACCTGCTTCTCATTGGACGAAAAGATTGAAGGAAGAATGGGCTCCCTGGCAAATGTGTACGCAGAACCCCTGCACGGATAATACCGCCTATCTAAACACGATTAGGGTTAGCGACTTTCCTCCTCCTTCACTTTATTTTTACACAACCATGCACACAGTGTGATATTCCCACATTTTATTATTTTCTTTAAATTTTACAGCACAGGATTAGGAAACGAGAAGGGGGCACAGATTTATTTAGAGCCTCAAAATTATTTCCCCTAAATTTTCTCTTACAAAATTCAGAGCAAATACATAAATGACACCAATTACGGTAAGTAGGACAAACTGCACTGGATTAGCTCCATATCTTTTACTGGTGTTGGGAAAATAATGATTTTGGCTACTGTGAAGGAATGTACTAGAATATCTTGCAAAAAAAATAAATAAATCATGAAGGAGTATTTCAAAAAGTTTTTTTTGTCTTATGGTAAAAGCACAAGATTGATAAAACCTGACAAAAGGCAGAGCTTCTGCTACCAAGTATTGTCACTTGCAAAGGCTGGGGAATGAACGGCTGTAGAAATCAGACTTCTTCACGAAGATCACAAGTAGTAGTATATGGAGTCTTTTGTGATTTTGCGGGATTCTGTATAGACTGCTAACACAGCTTCCAGAGGATTACTATTATCAGCATTTATATAGCACCAACATATTCCGCAATGCTATACAATTATAGAAAGGAGTAGTGGTGAAGAAGGCCCTGCTCTAACAAGCTTACAGTTTATGAGGATTTTAGGTAGGTGGATATACATAATTAGACATTTTGCCAAGGATACAAACTGGTAAGGTGGTCTGACCGGGATGACGCCCACTGGGGACAGCTCTAGGTAAGGTGGCCAGCAGGTTACAGAGCCACTTCAAGGTAGTGTTTGTTGGGAATAGCGCAGAACACATGGGAATCTTAGGTATGTAGTGGAACTGGGACCTCTGGTGACATATTAGATCATGATCAACTTGTAACTAGGGAAACACAGTAAGTGTACTCAACCACACATCAAGGTAGATCTTAGAACACCGTTTGAAGGAAAAAAACAAAAAGGAGTCATAAAAAAATAAAAATACCTATAGGTAATTAAAATTATGAGTTGTGTCAAGAAATCATGAAAGTGTAGTACAAAGATTGTCGTGCTGGTGATGTGAGAGCTTAGTAAATGGAAGTGTGACATTGCAGGTAAATTGTAATGGTGTATTTCTACAGAAATTTGGCAATTAAAAAAATGACTGGGCCTTGAGGCCATAGGAACTTGGCAATGTCTTTGTTATTGCAGAAGACTGAACTTCAGCTGCTCAGTCAATCAAATTGTATGCTTAATCAAACATGTATTCCTGACCCCATAGTGTTATAAACACCATCTGGCCTCCCCTGGACGCCCTAAAGATAGTACATTCTTACTTGTATTCAAGTATGCAGATGCTGCCTCTGATCTGCCTCCTTGGATGACATCATCAGAAGTGTTTGTCTGAGCTAATCACAAGCTTTCCCATAGGATTGACTGAAACTGTCAAGGAGGCATATCAGGGGAAGAGATGCATAGAATCAATGCAGAGGGTGGAGACCCTGAATGGCAGTGCTGCTCACTGTGCAGCATTGCCCCAGGAAGCGCCTCTAGCAGCCATCTGAGGAGTGGCCAGTAGAGGTATCCCTAGGCTGTAATGTAAACACTGCAATTACTCTGAAAATACAGTGTTTACAGAAAGAAGCCTGAAGGGAATGATTGTACTCACCAGAATAAATACAATAAGCTGCAGTTGTTCTGGTGACTATAGTGTCACTTTAAATTTATAGAATGGGCTGCCCAACTAATGCCATGAATGTAATTTGGTCCCTAGAGAAGAAAAGAGAACAACAAAATTGTAAGAATCTTTATTGTAAGGGTTTGTTACAGTATTAACTGTACAAAGTGAACCATTTTTCTAAGGTTGTTTTAGCAGGCTTTGTAGATTAAAGACTTGATAAGCATTTTGTTAAAGTACTAATGAATGCCTTGTTGGTCCAGGAGAAATATACTGCCACATACAGACCAGGGATCTGTTTCTTTTTGAAGCACATGGAAATGTATCAGTTTGTTTTTGTATTTTTCCACCTGATTTACTACGCATCGTTATTATTGTAAATATCTTTATGTAAACCATATATTTGTCTCAATGAATATTGAGCCATATTTACTCAGACAAATAGATGTCTTACAGAACGATATTAAGGCGTTTTGTCACTGTAATAGGACTTTTGCCTCTGACTGCCTTAGTCAAGTTACCCTGCTCATGAAACAGGTTTGGAAGCTGTTGAAGGACCCAGACTAGCAGTGTAACCTAGAATCAAAAAATGCGGGGGTAACGATAAATTCCAATTAAAAGGGTGACTCCAAACCCCTTAAGTGAGGAAATAGAAAACAAAAATCATAGAAAAGCCATGGATTTCAATACTTCTCCTAGACGTCTTGCTAACGCAGTGTGGCGATTCAAGTGCATGTATTTTTAGCCTTGAAGGATTTTCCAAATTTGAGTATTTTGGTCTAAAATATGAAATTATATTAAAATTCCTGACAATTGCTACTTTTGTTAATAACTTTGTATACTCCCCTTAGTCTGTATTCTGCATCCACATGGCTTCTTCCCACCTTTTTCCAGTTCCTTTTTTCTTGTGGTCCCAAGTCATTTCACTCAGTTTTTCCTCCATCTCTTCTAGAACGGAACCAGTTTCCATGTTTTCGACCAAGGAAGGTTTGCCAAGGAAGTGTTGCCAAAATACTTCAAGCACAACAACATGGCCAGTTTTGTGAGACAACTGAATATGTGTAAGTTCTTAAGAGTGTGAAATACCTTATGCACAGTATATATGGAATGTGATTAAGTGAACTAAACTACTTTTTGAGTTTACCTGGATAGCATTTTGTAGATCCATAGCACATCAGCATGTAAATGCAGGTCAGATAGGTCTGAGGAAGTCAGTGGAAAGTTGCATAGCCCAGAAGACAACAACAAAATATTTTAATTTTTGCCCCCATGAAAACCAAATATCTGCATGGATTTTTCTACTCGTGTGGAGCATGCAATATATAGGTTTGAAAGTCAGAGGCTCCTAGAGATGCAAAGTGTGATGTGTATACGTTTAACGTCCATCAGTATGCCCTGTACATTATGAAGGTACATAAACGGAGATCTGAAGGAGATATAGGCTCTGTTTACCATGGCTCCACTGCTATTATTGACAACTGGTTTGTGTTATGAATTCATCGAGAATGGTCTGATCACACTCTGTAGTCATTTGTAAACACTTCAAGGGACATCATATACAGGGTTATTCGCTAAAGTGAATATTGTCCCGAATTAAATTGAATTCAAGGCAAGATTCAAATTTTTCAATTTCAGCAATTTTTTTTCCCTTACATTTGAAATTCACTTTGAATCCCTAACAAATCTCACTTTAGTGATAGTCTGGCAGGATTTTCAAACATAAACTGGAGAACATGGAGACTGTGGATCCCATACAAATCCTGCCTGCTCCATCACTCATTCCATGATATGCCAGCAGACACTTCAAGAAGAATGGTATGAGGCAGATGCCAACAACGTTTGCATGCTAGAGGCCTAGGACTCCCCTGTATCCTAGAAGCTGTTGTGCTACTCTTGCAGCCCTACCATGAAAGCATAGACTTCTTATGGCACACATCTGATTGGATGGGCCAATGTTGGCAAAATAAATAATTTTATTAAAACTTGAATAGTAGTGTAAAAGGCAAAATAAAAACGTTTAGGCACTGGAGGAAGAAGGGACAAAAATGTGATTGCAGTTTTATCCTAATGGTAACTTTTTGAATGCTTGTTGTCAATGCTAATAATGTAGGAAAAACTGCACTCTAACTATTAATGGGGTGAAAATTTATTTCTCAGCTGGTGTAGTCACACAGTTTGGGGTACTTTTCTACAATGAACTACATCCTGTGCACGAAATCCATCGTCCTAATGCAACGTGTGAATGACGCAGGACAAAACTATAAGCAAAAATATTATTGGCAAATAATAGTAAAAATGTCAGATTCAGCCTTTAATTTAGTTGCCCTAGTTTCACATAAAATGCAAAAAAAAAAAAAGAGTAAGAAAATAATAATAATCGGTTTTATAATTCATTCCATAAACAACAAGTTTCATATATAGACAAGGTTGGAAAAAAAAAGAAATGAAAAATTAGACCTCTATGCATTACTTTTCCTTACATAAATACAATGCATAAGCAGAAGAAATTGAGTGAAATTAAAACAAACACTAAAGCTAATATTTTTTTTGTCCTCTTGTAAATAATAGCAAAGAAAAAGTATGCAATTTATCCTGCTAGCCATTGTTTTCTATTCAACAAACAAAGTGATATTGTCCAGGTATTTGAATATTAGAACGTTTGTTATTGGCACATTTTAGGTTTAAGATATTTTTGCAATTTAGATACAGTTTCTCACTACTTTTCCTCTGACTAATATGGTGGGGCCCAAGTGAAATAGCACTGGGACTCCATTTTGGTCCTGACCCAGGAGTTAACACCTGTGTACCGGCTACCATACCATGTATGTCACTGTCAAGATCTGCAGTGAAAATAGGCAAAACCCCTCTCAGGGCATCAGAATGATGTGACAGGCAGTTACTGTGCTCCGGTCTCTCACAGTGATTACATAGTCTGGGGGCCAATCTACTAAATAGTAATCTCTTATCTTTAGTGTTAACCATAACTAGCCCCAAGTAAGCCTAGCATTGGTTAAGGATGGATTTCTCTAGGCTTAGCTAGGATTGTAAATAGCATCACAATGTGATGCATTGCGGGTCTTTATGTTAGTAGGACACAGTGTAATTTACCAGTAGTAGGCGGTAATGCAAATTTCAAATTTTAGACAAAAAAAGCTGAACTAGAAGCATAACTGACTGGATTTTTCCCAATCCACTATTTTGGCCTTACATTTGAATTTGATTTTGAATTCTCTGCAATTCTCACTTTAGTTAATAACCTAGCAATTTGTGAAATTCCCCACAAAAAATGTAAAGGCATATGAAAATAAAAAATATTACATGTAAGCAATAGTTTTGGCAGAAGTTGGTAATAAAATAGTTAAATGAAAAATTTCAAAGTACGCCTTATTACTCTCCCCCCAACATTCAATTTTCTTCCTCCTCATTCATGCCTTTTATTTTATTACTTCACTCATTTCATGGTCCCCAACTCTGTATCCTTTCATTCCATGAATTGTCTTAAATCCATCTTTTCTGCCATCATCCCAAAAACTTTCATTCTATTCCCCCATCTTGCAGTTATGTCACTTCATCTCAGCAACCTCAGATTTCAGTAGCTGTATGCTTTCACCTCTGCCATTCAATCTCTTAATCCCATTTCCATCTACGTGTTTCCAATGTTCAACCTGGGAGCACGTTTAACCCCTTCAATACCAAAAACCTGTATAAACATTCTCATGTTTTTTTGCCGTATAAAATCAGTTCCTGACGCCTCACCCACCCTCGTTTGTACGCTTGTTACAACTACCGGCCTGTAAAGGAACACATCTCACTGCCAGAAGCCTCTAGTCACTGATTTAATGCCTGCAAAGTTGCTGAAACTATAAGATCACCCCCTGCTTCCAATAGTACAGGAAGTTTTAATGGATCATTCTGTTTTTACCGTAAGGTTGTGGGGGAGTGAATGGGCTCTACCATTTCACTGTCAGCATTACCTTAGCATTCCAGAGTGATAAAGATTGCTATATCACCTTTAAATGCCTTTTTTTTTTTAGAACGATCCGATTAAACTGTATTTACTGTATGTGGATATAACGCTCAAATGCAGATATTCATTTTACATTCTGTTGCAATATTTAGTAAGTTGCACTGCAAATAATGCCGTTGGGGTACTTATAAATATCTATAAGCAAGGCATTAACCATTTATATTTTCCAATTTGTCACATCTATTGTATGTGAGAAAACTTGCATTTTTGCTTTTCTAAAAACTTTTCAGACCATGTGTGAAAAATTACAAGATAAAGGACACTGTACTGGCTACTGTGAAGTAATGGTGGGCTTAATACAATATGGCCAAACAGTGGAACTGAATCCCCATATTTGTTTGCTGAGATAGGCGATTTTAAGAATTTATAGAATTTATAAATTTATTTTTATGTGTGCATGGTTTATTAATCTGTATTGCTTTCTATAACAGAGCACTTTGCATTGTAAATAATTATTGGGGTTACAGTCAAATCGACAGCACAATGAAAGAAGGACCCTTTAAAGGAACACTGCACACACCTAAAGCACTTTAGCTTGCTTATGTGTGAACAGTGAGCCCTCTCTTTATCTGTCAAAAAGTGCAGATGTAAGTAAAATTGTGCCCTTTTATAAATTAATCTTGTTACGCCCCCTGGCTGTCGGAAAGCCGAGTCGGTTACTCCCTGGTAGATTAGCTCATGTATTCTTTAAATGCTTTAAATAAAATAAATAAATAAATTACAAAAAAACATGTCAGAACTTAAAATTTAGACAAGTATTTTAACCTTTCCTGGGACTTATCAGTGTGACTAGTATCTGTTTGTTTGTCTTTATATTTGTAACAAAACTCAAGAGGCAGGAAATTGCTCAGAGCACCCATCTTGCAAAGACTGCACTTTAAAGTCTGTGATTGGACAGCGACATAAAGTATGGGATGAGTGAGAAGGGGAGGGCTTTCAAAAGGCTTTTGAAAGCAGTAATTAGATGTACCCTAATGAAAATAAATGCATGCATGTTTTAAAATAAAAACAATTTTTAAAAAAATATTTCCCTCCTTTCCATTGGAGAATTCCTTTAACACTAAACCAACCCTAAAAGACAATACAAACTGTACACCTCCTTTAATGTTACCCAAGCCACATCTTTTTCAGTCGTATCTCTTTGTGGCATTTAATGTTTCTGCAATCAAATGATTATAGCATATTTAGATCATTACATCACCCTTTGGAGCAGGAGCATTTAACCCCTTAAGGACACATGACATGTGTGACATGTTATGATTCCCTTTTATTCCAGAAGTTTGGTCCTTAAGGGGTTAAACTTTAAAGCATGCCCTTTTTAACAATGATCTTTTAAATGTAAAGGCATAAAAACAGATACAAGCCATTCTGATAAGTCCCAGGAAAGGCTGGAATAGTTGTCTGGATTTTCAGTTCTGACATTTTTTTTATTTACAAAGGTGAATTATATAAAACATGATTTTAGAAGGTATATTTAGAATGTTACAGATAATATCTAGCGTGTATACAGCTTGCATTACTATATGTGAGTATTAATGGTTGTACTTCACTGCTCACCTTGTGTTTCAGATGGATTCAGGAAAGTGGTAAACATTGAGCAGGGTGGTTTGGTAAAGCCAGAACGAGATGACACAGAGTTTCAGCACTTGTACTTTTTGCAAGGACATGAACATCTCCTAGAGCACATCAAGAGAAAGGTATGGTCAACATTCATATATATACTATAAGGATAAAAAGCATAAAAGCAATACTTTTTAAAATTAAAAAGATTTACAGCAAATGTCATAATTGTGACATTATATCGGATTAGAGTTTACATACGAAAGCAAATTTCTTGTTTTGTTATAGCAACATTTAATGAATAACTATGTTAAAGGACCACTATAGTGCCAGGAAAACATACTCGTTTTCCTGGCACTATAGTGCCCTGATGGTGCCTCCACCCTCAGGGACCCCCTCCCGCCGGGCTCTAGGTGGAGGAAGGGGTTAAACTTACCTCTTTCTCCAGCGCCGGGTGGGGAGTTCTCCTCCTCCTCTTTGGCTGAATGCGCATGCGCGGCAGGAGCTGTGCGCGCATTCAGCCAGTCTCATAGGAAAGCATTCATAATGCTTTCCTATGGACACTTGCATCTTCTCAATGTGATTTTCACGGTGAGAAGCACGCAAACGCCTCTAGTGGCTGTCAATGAGACAGCCACTAAAGGCTTTAGAGGCTGGATTAACCTATTTATAAACATAGCAGTTTCTCTGAAACTGCTATGTTTATAAAAAAAAAAGGGTTAACCCTAGCTGGACCAGGCACCCAGACCACTTCATTAAGCTGAAGTGGTCTTGGTGCCTATAGTGGTCCTTTAGTATGCTAGTCTAGGCACCAGAAACAACTTTAGCTACAAATGGAATGCTATAATATTAGGAATATAGTGCCTTCTGGTCCCCCGTCCCTTACGCCCGCCTCCAGCAGAAAAAGGGTAAAAAAAACAACAACTTTATTTACTTACACAATTACTGATCACTGATGACCCCCAGCGTTAGGTAGAAGCTCCGCCTCCTCCAACGTGGGGACCTAATTTGTATGTGCGGCAAGTGCATTAGGCCCTCTCCATAGGAAAGCATTGAATCACTGCTTTCCACAAAGATTTCACTGACGCTAGATGTCCTCATGCTAAGCGTGAGGACGTCCAGCATTGTTTAAGGGACTCAGGGTCCCTTAGAATCCTGGAAGTGCCTCTAGTGGCTGTCTGATAGACAGTCACTAGAGGCAGGCTTAGTCCTGCAAGGTAATTATTGCAGTATCTCATTAACTGCAATTATTTACATTGCAGGACCAAGTGGCACAGACACACTGCACCCAGATGACTTCAATGAGATAAAAATGGTCTTTAATGAAGCAGTTTTGGTGTATAGATCATGCCCCTGCAGTCCCACTGCTCGATACTCTGCCATTTATGAGTTAAAGCACTTTGTTTATGCAGCCCTAGTCACATCACACAGAGTGAGCAGTGACATCAGAATCACTGTTCAAATAAATTTGTTTTGGTGGTTAGAGTTTCCCTTTAGTATTTGTATACTTTATCATTACTGCATTTATTTATGAATTTTGATTTGACAGTAAGTGCCTTAATTTAAAAAATAAAATAAGAATGATATATATCTAATATATGTAATGCTTAAAAAGGTGCAGAGCAAGATGCCTTGTGAAATGACACCATACAATGTTGTGTGCTTATTAAATTGTTCCTTTCAACAGGTATCTGTCGTAAAGAGTGAAGAAACAAAGCTGAGACACGAGGATGTAAGCCGACTGCTATACGAAGTCCAAACCTTGCGTGGACAGCAGGAGAACACAGAGTGTCAGATGCAAGATATGAAGCAGTGAGTTTGGACTTTGAAAATAGCATTCATAGCGAAAGGGTGGTTTGGACAGACTCATACATTGTAGGGATGTAAGCAGTGGCGAAACTAAAGTAGTTAGGGTCCCCGCTATCACAAGGATGGCCAAAAGGTAGATTCTCATCCGCCATACAACTCACGCAAGGCTTTGCCAGCTGCCCATCCTTGCAGAGTTGTGTTTAGCACAGAGCAGTGTGTTTTTTGAATGTAAGCATGTTATTGTATGAAGTATGTGCGTGTGAATGTAGGGGTGTATGTGTGTGTGGTGTGTGTTTTTATGTACTTTGCCACTTGAAAGCAGTGGCTTACTTGTGTGCAGTGTTTGCCTTTCAATGTATGGGTGTGTCTGTATGTAGCATTGATATTTGAATGCAGGGGAGTATTTTCGTGTGTAATGTTAGCATTTGAATGTATGCACTGATACACATGCTGACACCCATGCAAATACACATAAATGAACACACACACAGATACACAGACAGACACACAAACAGATACACACACTGACACACAAAATGACACTCATACAGATACAGACACAGATACACACGGGCACATACCTTAGACATGCGGCAACACAGATATACACATACAAACAGTTAGATACACGCACAAACAGACCGTTACACAAACAGACAGATAGATACGCATACAGACAAACATATACACAGACACTTGCAGATACACATACAGACAGATACACATACAAATAGATATACACCTGACAAACACAACATTTACGTTTTAAGAGACCCTCCTATTTCCCCCATAGTGCTTTTACAGCCATTATGCTAGCAAAGCATCAGAGGAGATATAGTCTAAAGCATCTGGAGTGTCAAAGTGTACCTACACCTCTGGCATAGATTATCAAATCAAGGTTTTAAAACCCAAAAGTTTCATCTATTGTGATGCATGTTTCCCTAATGACCATGATAAAAATTAAACCAAGCTTATGTAAGAAGATCCAGCAAATCTACATTTTTAATGCTTTAAGATACACGATTGCATCCAAAACATTTTAGTCAAAATTTCAAGGTAAAGATTAAAACACAAGACTCTTGAAAACTGACATGGGAAGCAGGGGTGG
>OW240923.1:29851226-29904602 GCA_933207985.1 Pelobates cultripes | reverse complement strand
TTTTATGAACCCACCATCGCAGCACAGGTGGCAGTCGTATACCTCCTAACATTTATGGATAGCATAATCCAGGGTGGGCAATGCAGATGACTGGCATCTGGCTGAGAATTAAGTTTTTATCCTGAGTGGAGATACTCCCTAGTTCCCTGAATAGTTCACCAATCCAATCTGGAATCCAGATATCTCAACTGAAATTCCCAACATGCTCAGCCAGGCTAAATGCTGGGAGTTGTCGTCCACAGTATCTCAAGTACATGGATGTACCTTATTTGCCTGATTGAATGTGCAGCGTTGGGAATTGGAAATGGTTGGGAATGCAAAGGGAGTTAGAAATGTTAGGTCAAAATAGCAGAGATAAAGATCATAGCTATGAAACTTCTTGCAATTTATCTATTTTGGTCTTAAAGGAACACTATAGGGTCAGGAACACCCTGTAGTGGTAAAACCACCATTTAGGTGGCTTTCCCCTTCCCACCTCCCATTAACCCACTTAAAAAGGTAATACAATGTACCTTCTTTCCAGTGTTGCGCATGTCCTCTGGTGCTGGGCGTCGCCCCCGATTCGCCACTTTGCATCGTCAGAATTTATGCTTTTTAACTAATACAATGCTTTCCCATAGTGGAAAGCATTGGATTGGCTGGAATCAGTAAGGAGGCGGCATGGGGCGGGCCAAATGGCAGCTTGGCCAATCAACATCTCCTCATAGAGATGCATTAATTCAATGCATTTCTAAGAGGAAAATTCAGCATCTCAATGCAGAGCGTGGAGACACTGTGCAGCACTGACACAGGAAGCACCTCCAATGGCCATCTGAGGAGTGGCCAAAGGAGGTGTCCCTAGGGGACAATGTAAACACTGCCTTTTCTCTGAAAAGGCAGTGTTTGCATGGAAATGCCTGCAGGGAATGATTATACTCACCAGAACAAATACATTAAGGTGTAGTTGTTATGGTGACCATAGTGTCCCTTTAAATTTGAAAATGTAGTGAATAATCCTGTTGCGGTTTGGACTTCACACTTTATATTTTTAGAAATTATATAAAACCAAAAATGACTACATTTACAGATTCACCTACTAAATCAGGAACAGGAAGTGACCATATAATTAGACAATACTGAAGCTTATAATATAAGCAAGTGGGAGACTTAGGCTACTTTTGCCAAAAATGTTCAATGTCTTTCTGCCTTGGCCTTCACCATGCCAAACTGATCTTTGTCCCAGAGCACACAATGAAACTATTTTGGGAATGGCAATAGATCCTTTAGGAATCTGAAACTAACTGGTGTCAGTGTTTAAAAAAAAAAGCCTTTTGTTAAAAGTTACAAGTGTTTTCTTTTTTTTTTTCCTGTCTTCAATTTTCCTTGCATTCAGGCAGAATGAGGTCCTCTGGCGCGAGGTTGTTTCGCTCAGGCAGAATCACTCTCAGCAGCAGAAGATAATCCATAAGGTCAGTTAAACCTTAAAACCAATTCCTTGGAATGTGCCATTGTTTTCATGGCAACTGCTACTCTTTTGCAATTTCCCCTCAATTATGTCATTAGGTAGACTACTCAGCATGAAAGCCAATGAAGCATTATAGGAAGTTAACTGCCCCAAACTCCAATAATACAGAATAATGATATTAAACCTCTAATTATAGACAGTATGGAACATTGGGTTGCCACTGGTGATGTCCCGAACTGTTCGCCGAACGGTTCGCCGCGGACTCCAGTCAGCAGACACATTCCAGCCAATCAGCAGCAGACCCTCCCTCCCAGACCTTCCCACCTCCTGGACAGCTCACTAAGAATGCAGCTTCAAAATGGATGCTGTCCAGGAGGTGGGAGGTTCTGGGAGGGAGGGTCTGCTGCTGATTGGCTGGAATGTGTCTACTGACTGGAGTCTGTGGCGAACCGTTTGTAGCGAACCGTTCGGGACATCACTAGCCACATTCACATTATTTATTCACTAAACACTTCACAAAGAATTGAAAACCAAAGCTCAAAATATAGGCAAAATATTAGGCAATTTGGAAAAAAGGAAAAACTCAGTTTTGATCACAGCTCAGCTTTTATTGCCTTGAAATTTGAAACTGTCACAGCTCTGTTATTTTTTAAGTTTGAAACTGTGTTTAGTGAATAAGCCCCACCATTTTTCCTAAGGTAGCACTTTTCCTGTACTTCCCTACAGCAGGCAGAAGTGAGACAAGTCAAGAAAAACAGAGTGCATGTGGCAACAATGGTTAGATATCAATGGGGTGGGGGAGAATATGTTGCAACAACACAGGATAAGAGCAAAACAGTAACACTCCTATGAATTGTCTCTTAGTGGGCTCAGCATTTCTTTTCTTCTCAGAGATTTGCACAGTGAAAACAACAGCCACAGTTTGTAGATAGAAAAACAGAAAATACCCTCACGGTGCCTGCTGTGAAATCAATAAATATATCAAGGACATTCCCGTTTCCTTCCCTGAAGCAGTATTCAGTCACATTATTCATTCGGGCAGTTTAATCGGCTCTCTCCAAACCTATTGACTCACTATTAACCCCTTAAGGACACATGACGTGTGACATGTCATTATTCCCTTTTATTCCAGATGTTTGGTCCTTAAGGGGTTAAGGGCATGTTAATGATCAAATACAGACTGAGGCAATTTTAGGGTTCATGTGGGTCTTGGTTTTATGTGTATGCCAATTCTATAATTTACATCAATGTCATGCCCAAAAGCTGGCCTCCCCCTTCCTGCCCTGACTGCAAAATTGCCAAATTTGATCATTTTCCAAGATCAGCTATTTTGGCATTAATTTTACATTTAAAGTCTATTTTGTATACTAATATAATAGGGCGCAAGTAAATCGTTATATTGGTAAAAGGAAACTGCAGTTCGTAAATTACAGAAGTGGGATACATAACAATTAATGTACAGGGGTAGAATACAGGTTATGTACAAAACTGAAATAAAGTTAATATTCACATCTACAGGACTGCAATAAATGTCATATATAAAAGTACAGAACTGCAATAAATGCCAATGTACAATACTGCAATAACTGTCATATATAGGGAATGTACAGGAAGGGAATACATGTTATATATAGAGAATGTACAGGAAGGGAATACATGTTATATATAGAGAATGTACAGGAAGGGAATACATGTTATATATAGGGAATGTACAGGAAGGGAATACATGTTATATATAGGGAATGTACAGGAGGGGAATACATGTTATATATAGGGAATGTACAGGAAGGGAATACGTGTTATATATAGGGAATGTACGGGAAGGGAATAGATGTTATATATAGGGAATGTACGGGAAGGGAATAGATGTTATATATAGGGAATGTACGGGAAGGGAATACATGTTATATATAGGGAATGTACGGGAAGGGAATACATGTTATATATAGGGAATGTACAGGAGGGAATACATGTTCTATATAGGGAATGTACGGGAAGGGAATACATGTTATATATAGGGAATGTACGGGAAGGGAATACATGTTATATATAGAGAATGTACAGGAAGGGAATACATGTTATATATAGGGAATGTACAGGAAGGGAATACATGTTATATATAGGGAATGTACAGAAGGGGAATACATGTTATATATAGGGAATGTTCAGGAAGGGAATACATGTTATATATAGGGAATGTACAGGAAGGGAATACATGTTATATATAGGGAATGTACGGGAAGGGAATACATGTTATATATAGAGAATGTACAGGAGGGAATACATGTTATATATAGGGAATGTACGGGAAGGGAATACATGTTATATATAGGGAATGTACGGGAAGGGAATACATGTTATATATAGGGAATGTACAGGAAGGGAATACATGTTATATATAGGGAATGTACGGGAAGGGATTACATGTTATATATAGGGAATGTACAGGAGGGAATACATGTTATATATAGGGAATGTACAGGAAGGGAATACATGTTATATATAGGGAATGTACAGGAGGGGAATACATGTTATATATAGGGAATGTACAGGAAGGGAATACATGTTATATATAGGGAATATACAGGAGGGGAATACATGTTATATATAGGGAATGTACAGGAAGGGAATACATGTTATATATAGGGAATGTACGGGAAGGGAATACATGTTATATATAGAGAATGTACAGGAGGGAATACATGTTATATATAGGGAATTTACGGGAAGGGAATACATGTTATATATAGGAAATGTACAGGAAGGGAATACATGTTATATATAGGGAATGTACGGGAAGGGAATACATGTTATATATAGGGAATGTACAGAAAGGGAATACATGTTATATATAGGGAATGTACAGGAAGGGAATACATGTTATATAGAGAGAATGTACGGGAAGGGAATACGTTATATATATAGGGAATGTAAGAAGCAGGACTGGAATGTAGGCTGGGCCCGATTTCACATTAGGCAGAGTAGCCACTTGCCTGCAGTCACCTGTCCTGTAGGGGGCACCTTTTCACAGCACTTACAATGTGCCTTTTAGGAGTTTAGGTAGGCTGGTGGGCGAGATATGTACCAGGAGCCTTGGCCAGTGTCCTCTATAGTCCAGTCAGTCTCCTAACAGTTATAGAGGGAGTAAAACTCAATGCTGTCCCAGCTCCTCCAGTGTCTGTGTGTGAGGCTGAACAGGAAGAGGAAGGGATCACTTCCCATGTGCCTCTCTAACAGGAAGTGCATTGCAGGATGAGCAGGGGAAACATTCAGTGATGCACACTCTGTACCTTCTACTGTAGTTCCACTATCAATCATATGAGGGTGATTACTCTACTAATAACCCTTCAAACTCCAGAAACTGTTTTATACAAACCCCCTTTACCCTAACCCTTAACTTAACCTCTCTCAAAGCCTAAATAAATAATTTCCTTACAGGGTTATTCACTTAAGTGAGAGTTCAAAGTGAATTTCAAATTCAAGGTTATAATAGCTGATATGAAAGCATTCTCTAAGTCAGCTATGCTTCCAGTTCAGCTACTTTGGCCTTAAAGGACCACTATAGTCACCCAGACCCCTTCAGCTCAATGAAGTGTTCTGGGTGCCAGGTCCCCCAGGTTTTAACCCTGCAGCTGTAATCTCCTACAAAGGGTTTCTGAGACTTTAAATGGCCTCTGTTTGGTTCAGTGGGAATCACAATCATGGGGAAGACTGCTGGCCTGACAGTTGTACAGAAAACCATCATTGACACCCTCCATAAGGAGGGAAAGCCTCAAAAAGGTAATTGCGATGGAATTTGGATGTTCCCAAAGTGCTGTATCAAAGCACGTTAATAGAAAGTTATGTGGAAGGGAAAAGTGTGGAAGAAAAAGGTGCACAAGCAGCAGGGATGACAGCAGCCTGGAGAGGATTGTCAGGAAAAGGCCATTCAAAAGTGTTGGGGACTTTCACAAAGAGTAGACTGAGGCTGGAGTCAGTGCATCAAGAGCCACCACACAGACGGATCCTGAACATGAGCTTCAGATGTCGTATTCCTCTTTTCAAGCCGCTCCTGAACAACAAACAGCGTCAAAAGCGTCTTACCTGGGCTAAAGAAAAACAGACCTGATCTGTTGCTCAGTGGTCCAAAGTCCTCTTTTCTGATGAGAGCAACTTTTGCATCTCATTTGGAAACCAAGGACCCAGAGTCTGAAGGAAGAATGGAGAGGCACACACTGCAAGATGCCTGAAGTCCAGTGTGAAGTTTCCAGAGTCTGTGTTGATTTGGGGAGCCATGTCATCTGCTGGTGTTGGTCCACTGTGCTTCATTAAGTCCAGCGTCAACGCAGCCGTCTACCACAAGATTTTGGAGCACTTCATGCATCCTTCCGCAGACTAACTTTATGGGGATGCTGACTTCATTTTCCAGCAGGAGTTGGCACCTGCCCACACTGCCAAAAGCACCAAAGCCTGGTTCAATGACCTTCGGATTACTGTGCTTGATTGGCCAGCAATCTTGCCTGGCATGAAGCCCATAGAGAATCTATGGGGCATTGCCAAGAGAAAGATGAGAGGCATGAGACAATGCAGAAGAGCTGAAGGCCGCTATTGAAGCATCCTGGTCTTCCATAACACCTCAGCAGTGCCACAGGCTGATAGCTTCCATGCCACACCGCATTGAGGCAGTAATTGCTGCAAAAGGGGCCCAAACCAAGTACTGAGTCCATATGCATGCTTATACTTTTCAGAGGTCCAATATTGTTCTATGTACACTCCCTGTTTTATTAATTGCATGTAATATTCTAATTTACTGAGTTTGTGGATTTGGGGTTTTCATGAGCTGTATGTCATAATCATCGCACTTATGACATATCATGGCTTGAACCAACTTGCTTTGCATGTAATGCGTCTATCTCATATATTAGTTTCCCCTTTTACGTTGAATTACTGAAATAAATGAACTTTTGCACTATATCCTAATTTTTCGAGAGTCACCTGTATACTGGAAAATAACTAATACTTGTGGCTTACAATCCCTTAAGCATGAGGTTTTAAAATGTATGATATGGCCATTTCTTTATATATCTCCATTTTATAAGCATGTTAAATGCCAGCTCAATGATAGTCCATATGTCCATGTATTATCTTCAATTTAATTTTTTTTTTTAAATTATAATTTTATTTTTTTTATAACTGTGCATGCTGCCATACTAGGATGTAAAAAAAAAATATTGTTAGTATTTATTCCCTTAAACCTTTACATTGCAGAGCTTTTCAAGGGAGCAGTACACATATGTATAGCGATTCTGGAGCTAAATGTAGGGAAATTAAAAGAAATTATTGAGTAGCAATTAAAAGGATAATGCATTAAAAAGAATGCAAAATATATATATATTTTAAAAAGTAATTTGCTTTCAAAATTTCCCACTGCTATAGGCAGAACTCTCCCTAATCAGACACACCCCAAACAGCAGAGGTTTATAGGATAAGTATTTTATCCCCCAGCCACGGTTCCACTCATTACTTAGGATGATTGGGATTGCTCTCGAAACTTACATCAGCCATACAGCTGTTGAGCCGGGCTATGTGTTGGTATTTGCACAATAACTTTAAACCATCTCAATTTGTTAATCCTCTTAACACTAAACACTCTATGTAATGCAACTATCTAACTGGGACATTAACCTCTTCTAACCTTAACACCCCCTAATCACTTCTAACATGTAATACGTGCATTTACACAGCTGTATACCCTCAATGTACTTAAACACAATAAATGTAGAAGAAATATACACATATTTATTTCAGTAATGCAACGTAAAAAGGGAAACTAATATATGAGATAGACGCATTACATGCAAAGCAAGATAGTTCAAGCCGTGATTTGTCATAAGTGCGATGATTATGGCTTACAGCTCATGAAAACCCTGAGTATCACCTGTGTGTGTATATATATACATATATATACATACACAAACAAGGTATGTTGGTTAAATGTGTCAAGATTTAAATATGCCTGCAATGTTCAGTTAATAAAACCATTAAATTCATTTTATATGCCTTTTTGTTTGGGGGACGGTTGAGCAGAGGGCCCCTTAGAATTATTTGCCTACATGAACCTGACATGTAAATCTGGCTCGGAATTCAGGCAACGTACACGCAATTCCTGGTCATGTGCACGGCTGGAATGCAATGTAATGTACACGGCTAGAAAGTAGTTTAAACAACAGGACTGGAAAACAGGTAATACTGGTAATATACAGGACTGGCTTGTAGGTAAAATACAGGACTGGAATACTGGTAATGTATAGAATGTAATGTAAGGAAAGCAGAGGACTGAAATTCTAAAAATGTACAGGACTGCAATTAAGGCAATTCGCAGGACTCTGATATGGGTATTTACGGGAATATGGGTATATATAGGATTGCAGCGGATGTAGTGTACAGAACTGAGATACAGGTAAAAAGTGTGGCTGGTAAAATATATTTTAATATAGAACACAGGACCGCTAAATGTATATAATATATACATTGGGAATGCAAGATGGTACAAAAACGTGAATCCATGCAGCCCACAGGAATGCAGTAGAAGACAGGCATAGAGGAACAGTACCAATCATGGATTTAATGGTGGGATGTCTCCACTCATGTCAAGTAAAGAGAGATCATTTGTTCTTAGGGTAATCTCTTCAGACAGAACAAAAAAAAAAAAGATATCTACACGTAGGACAGGCTGCTAGAACTGCGACTCCTACAATGCATTGCCAGCGCTAAAGCGACACGGTTACTAATCACTGTTTCATAAAGATCTTTATGAAAAAACAATGCTGACTGTGTTGGAATTACATTGAAATCCCATTGTAATCAAGATATCATAGGACAAAGCAGGTGATTATTTTTCTCATGGGCAATGCCAACATAGATAAATGTTGACAAAAGACAGAGCTTCCACCAACCACCATCAACTTTTTCATTACTCTGTATTTGTCGCTAGCAACAGTTGTTGGAAAAGAGATAATCTTCTAGATTGTATGAGAGGTTCTAGAGTGTATACTTGGAATCTGGACTTTTTTTTTGTACTATTACAAATGCATAATAGTAGAACACTTATGTGGGTTCCTGGCAGATGAATGTGCCAAGAACTGAAGACAACTCCAGAATTAAGATGGTGGCTATTAGCAGAGCAGTCATAGGAGACTACAGTTTGCACTTAGGTTAGGTGCATGGCTGAGCCTCGAGGTCTTCTAGTGCTATATAGTCCAGTTGGAGAGATATATAAATACCTCCCTTGACTGGACCCTATTATGGAACTACAGCAGGCCTTCTCCATACTGGGCAGTACTGACAGATCCTTTAACACTCCTCTACAGCAGTACTGGAAGGAAGTGATGTCATATTGTATGGTCACACCAAAAAATGAATTAAGAAACTAGCTATCGCGTCTATGTATGCTTAAATAAAGGATCTCGCTGTCGCGTCTATGTGTGCTGTAGGAAATGTTCATTTTGCATCTGGTGAATGTAGCAGCAGTATTGTCATTAGTTTATGCAAATAGCCATATCTTTTACATAGTATTCTTCCCACCCCATAAGTGATGACGTCACATCTGGGCTCGTTTGGAATTGTAAAATGATGGTCATCAGCTGTGGAAATGGTATACATTAGGATGGGGAGGTGAGCTGTCCCTTGAAAAAAGCACGTTTGCCAGTGCCAAAGTGTTAGGGGGTTGTTGTAGTGTGTCTTTGTGTTATTATTTAGCTGTTTCTATCTGTGTATGCATCTGGTCATGTATATTTGTATGACATGTGTACCTGTCAGTGTTTATCTATATGGTTGTATCGGATTGTATTTGTGTGTGAGAGTGTATCTGTGAATTTTGTGTTCGTGAGTGTGTATGTGGTAGTGTATGTGTGTGTGCGTGCATCTGGGAATGTGTGTCAAGGGAGGGGACAAAGTTAGTGTATTTATAAAGGTGCCCATGAGGGAGAGTGTCTCCCATTAGCTTCTCACTTCAGGAGGCCTGTCACTTGGTGGGTCTTTCCAAAAAATGTAAACACATTGAAAAAGACAACGCCACTTTTAGGTGTGTGTGTATGATGACATCATACCTATGCACATGTACACAAATATACATTTCATATGTACAGATGAAGGCCCCCCAAAACTGGTTTTGCCGTATAAAATAATATAACTTTCATGTAGCAGTATGACATACTGGGTATTTTTAGATTGAAATAAATGGGTGGGATGATTGGCTTAGAAAATATGATATAATATCCTGAAATCTTAAAACTCTATAGTTTGTTAACTATAAAATCTGCTCTTAGAAAAATAAAAACCGTTAAGATCATAAATTGTTAGGGAAAAATAAACTCAAGGGATTTATTCACTAAACGATGACTTGTAATGAGTTGAAAAAAACAAATTCAAAATGGAGGCAAACATTGCTGATAGGAAAAGCTCTGCTATAGAAACAGCTTGACTGTTTTTAGCCTAAAATTAACAATTTGGATTTAATTTCACTAAAATTCCCTGTTTAGGCAATAGACTCACTAATCCATGAATTGTCAGGAATTTACCAGGGTTCTGCAAATTCAATGCCAAAACAACTGAGCTGTAAACACAAAAGGGTTGGAAAATGTATCTAATTTGGCTAAATGATCTTTATTGTGTGGTTTGAAGGTTTTTATTAGCTTTGTGTACTGTTTGCTGCCTGTGTACAGTGATTATTTAGTTCTTATAGAGGCTGTCAGATCAGGCTAATGATACAAGAGATCTCTAATTAACACCTGATTCTGTGTTTTTCCCTAACAGTTAATCCAGTTTCTGTTTGGACAACTGCCCCCTGGCCCCACCAGCTCTGGGATAAAGAGAAAGATGTGAGTGCTTAGGAGGGAGGCCCCCCCCCCTCTCCCCTTTTATCAAACAAAACCGACTTACGAAGAAAACGACCAGCTCAGCACAGCCAGGGCGCATGTCACCTGAACTGGTCACCCTGGTGACGGTCACTGAATGGTTTTGCTGAGTCAAATATGCTGACCGGTGGCTTTCATAGCCCTCTGTGCAAAGTGCCCTCTCAGCTCCTAGGCCTATTGTGGGGGGGCAGAAAGAGGGAGGTAGTATTAGAGAAAGAGGGGCAGAGGAACTGCAGAACAAGGGGCTGAGAGTGGCATTCAGTTTAGATACTGGAAAATAACTAATACTTGTGGTCTTGTGATCACTGAAATGTGGCTGAGGTTTAAAAAGGTTTGATATGGTCATTATTTTTATACATATATATATATATATACACACACACACACACACACACACACACACACTCAAAAAAAAAAACAACGCAATGATAGTTTATATGTTTAAGTATTGTCTCCAATTGAAACTTTTTTCTTTTTAATATTATATATATACACTGTACTATGATATAAAAATGATTGCCATTCATTCCCTTTAATGTCACATTGCAGTGCTTTTCAAGAGACCAAGGGAGTGCTACAAATAGTACAAAGATACATTTTTTTATTTTTAAATGTATTCGCTTTCAGAATTTCCTTGATGCATTGTTAGGTGTGTCTGCCCACAACTGTAGGCATAGCTCTCTCTAATCAGACACGTTCTATACAGCAGAGTTTCTCGGATAAGTAGTGTATCCCCAAGCTACAGTTCCACTAATTACTTAGGATGATTGGAACTGTTCTCTAAACTGTCGGCAGCCATACACCTGTTGACCCAGACTATGTGTAGATTTCGGTGCAGGTTGACTCTCCTGGGAGAGCAAGCTCAGTGAAACTTGTGTGTGCACGTTTTTGCTGCTCCTCCTAAAACTTCCGAGGGCTTTTTGCTGGACTGAGAATTGTCAGAATTCAAAGTTATTTTCAAATGTAAGACCGAAGTAGCCGAACAAAGTTTCATGTCTGATTTGGAGAATTTTTCTAGTTTAGTTATTTTTTCCCTAAAAGGTTACTCCAAGCAAATACAGTTTCTTATGAAAACACTGGTTTTGGGTGGTGTAACCCTTGCTAGCTTGGTCTGCTCCCCCACTCCAAAAAACAAACAAAAAAAAAAAAACTTTTTTTTTTTTACCAGCTTAGAGGTAGGCCTGTGCCACCAGCATGTTGTCTGGCACCAGCGTTGTGGTGTCAGGTGCCCATTTTGCAGAGGTGATATTGGCCAGCCCAGCAACTATATAAAACCACTAGACCTATGTCTGCTCACGTGTCTGAGATGAATCTTTTATTAGGATTTAGGCAACGGATCCTTTAGTCTTAGGGCAGCATTGTGATATATCTTCGTTAACATTAATTCAGCCCCTCACCTGATACTAATATGCCCGGTGAGTGTCTCCTCAGCAGCTCCCCTACCCCCATATTGTCACAGGGGGAGGGGCAGAATTAAATGAACACTCCAATGTTTTGTTTTTTTACAATTTAGTAGATGTAAACCCAATGAAAAATGTGTACATTGAATTATGATTTGTTTTTCATTGGGGGATACATCTAAAACCAGCTTGAAAAAGAGTGTCCCTTTAAGGAAAGTTTGTCTCAATGCTACACTGAGATTAAAGAGGCCCTAACCCTTAAAATAATGTAATATGCACACTGGTGAAGCCTATAATATGGATAAAAAATGAATATATAATATAACATTGTCTCAAATCTTGAACATCAATGCCACTACTGTGCCAAAATCTGAAGCAAGTATTATCGGCTAGGAGATAACTGCTTGAACACATTTATCACAACACACAATCAATTTGCTCTGCTGAATAAGAACACCACAGTGAATTTTGAAACAAACTTTTTTTTGGTAAGTCTCTAATTGAGCCTTGACCCATAACCCCCTTTGATATTGTCCTACAACTATGCATGGATCATTTTACATCATTCTAAGAAATTTGTGGATTTTTTGCTGTTAAAGGGAAACTCCACAATGGAGGCCTATGTTACGGAAGACAGGATGTACCCTGTTTACAATGTATGTGTTAACTCTTGCAAACTGTGCAATGCTCTCGAGTTGTACATGTTATCTTTGTCAACATAAATAAAGAATAAAAAAAAAAAAGGGAAACTCCAGTGCCAAGAAAACAATCAGTTTTCCTGGCACTGCAGGTCCCCTCTCCCTCCCACCCCCCAATCCCCGGTTGCTGAAGGGGTAAAAACCCCTTCAGTTACTTACCAGAGGCAGCGACATGTCCCACGTCGCTGCTTCTTCCTCCACTGCCGCTCCTCCCAGTGATTACGTCGGCTGGTGGGCGAGACTGACCCCACCCACCGGCCTGGGAGACCTAATGCGCATGTGCGGCAATGCTGCGCATGCACATTACAGCTCCCCATAGGAAAGCATTGAAAATGCTTTTCAATGCTTTCCTACGGGAAAATGAGCGACACTGGAGGTCCTCACACAGTGTGAGGACGTCCAGCAACTCTCTAGCACAGGTTTTCTGTGCTATGATGCAGGAAGTGCCCTCTAGTGGCTGTCTATAAAACACTGCAATAATTACACTTGCAGGGTTAAGAGTAGTGGGAGATGGCACTCAGACCACTCCAATGGGCAGAAGTGGTCTGGGTGCCTGGAGTGTCCCTTTAACTATTGTGTCCCTTTTGATCTTTCCTTATCTGATCTATCTGACAGCAAATTATTCCGCAGTCAATAAGTGCATTCATTTATGTGACTCTTCAACTGAAAACAGCCTTATACGCCTGTCGTAGCTGTAACTTAACACTGAAGTGTGCCTGTCACACAAATATGCATGAGACAAAAATTTTACATACATGACAACATGCCAGCAAATGAATAGACTGTTTTCATTTACTACAAATTCCTGACAATTCACACTTTAATGACAATCCCTGCTAGTCTAGGCCTCCAACCTTGATTTATACTCTACAGTAGTGGTTCCCAAACTAGTCCTCATGACCCACCAACAATCCGGGATTTATGTATTTCCCCTTTTTATTTCAATGGAGATAATCACAAAATAAAAAAATGGGGGCACACCCAGAACATGTGTTTGCTGAGCGCTGTAAATCTAAAATCTATACAAAATAAAGTAAGTAACAGCACATATGCATAAACAAAAATACAGTTTTAAATTTTACTTAGAATCACCTATCATACCAAAAACATATGGGGATTCAGTTACACCATATTGAGTTAATCCCACCAATTCACCTCAGTACTTCAGTATCGGTTGGTCCTACACTAATTTTAACATGGAAGATTTACATTCTAACTTGCAATACTTACAACTTAAACTGCTTCCCGAGACTTTGCAATGTATGTTTTCCTGTGGTCGCCTCTTCAGAGGCACCTACACTAGATGGGTCTGGATTCCAAATCTACACTGAAAATATTGGGGTCACACCCAGAGGATGCATTTCTAAGCTTTGGTGCTGCAGTAAAGACTGAAATCTGCACAAAATACGGTTTAAAGGAACAGCACCCACACAAAACAAAACTACAGGTTTACATTTTACAAGGCTATTTAAAATCACCTATCTTAGCAAAGAAATATGAGCCACATGATGCTAATGAATCTTGATATTTGTTTGCTAATATAGGAGATATTGACAAAGCCTGGACTGTTGGTGGGTCGTGAGCAGCGGTGTGTTTACCGCGAGGCTGACAAAACATTTGCCTTGGTCAGTACTTTTTTGCCGCCCCCAATCACCCAGGCAAATGCATTGCCGGCCTCTTGTCCTGGGGGGCCCAGGAGCTGGCCGGCTGGCCACCTCAGGGCCCCCCCTGAGCCTGTCATTACCTGATGTTGGAGGCGGGGGGGTGAGGGATATGCCTCCAATATGAGCCCGCCTGCCCTACCATTTGCCCGCGTGCCTGCCAGTCCAGCTAGCAGCGACCCCACTGGACCCCAGGGAAGAATCCACACCAGCACTCCCAAAGGTAGGGAGGCTGGGTGGATTGAACTTAAAAAAATACATTAAATAAATGTAAAAAATTGTGAGTGTGTTAGTGTGTTTCTGTTAGTGCAGTGGCGTACACATCATCCATGGGGCCCGGTGCAGAACTGATCCATGGGCTTTCCCCCCCACCCTAAAAGACACACACACACATACATACATATACATACACAAAGGCACATACATACATAGATACACATACACACATACATACACACAGACACACATACAGAGGCACATACATATACAGACGGACAGACACTCAGACACGTACACACTCACACAAGACACACATAAATACAAAGACACATACATACAGACAAACACACACACACATACACACAGACACATACATACAGACACACATACATATAGACACACACACATACAGAGGCACATACAGACACAAAAAACATATACATACAAACAAAAACACACATATACAAAATGTCCCCCTCCTGTTTCCTACCTTTTAGGTGCAGGAGGGTGACTTTCCCTGGGGTCCAGTGGTGGCTCAGTTCCCACTCTGACTCCCTCTCCTTCCTCCCGCGCGGGCTCTCTCTGATAGCTGTGAGGGGTGACGGGCAGTTACTTCCTTCCAGCTGTGATGTCATCACAGGGGGCCAGATCACGCTGTTAAAAATCTGCAGCGCTGCCCGGCCACCCCCTGGAAATTCATCTACATCAGGTGGCCCTAACAGCATGGGCCACTCAATGGGCCCCTTCAAGGTTTGCCGCACGGGTCGGGGCCGCAACACATGGCGACGGCACCCAGTTGCAGGGGTCCGCAGGGCGGCCGGGCCCCCTGGAGTGACGGGCCTGGTTTCAGCTGCGACCCCTGCGCCCGCGGTATGTACGCCATTGTGTTAGTGAGTGTGTTAGTATGTGTTTGTTAGAGAGTGTGTGTGTCTGTTAGTGAGTGGGTTAGTGTGTGTTTCTTAGTGAGAGAGTGTGTCTGTTAATGAGTGTGTATCTATCACTGAGTGTGCATATTATTATTATTATTGTTATTTTATTATTTATATAGCGCCAGCAAATTCCGTAGCGCTGTACAATGGGTGGACTAACAGACACGTAATTGTAATCAGACAAATGGACGCACAGGAACAGAGGGGTTGAGGCCTGCTCAATGAGCTTACATGCTAGAGGGAGTGGCGTATTGTGACACAAAGGGTATAAGTAGGGGTAATGAAATAGGTTGCTAGAAAAGTATTCACTGAGAACTTAGTAGGTTATTTTTGACAGTTGCAGGAGAGGAGACATGGGGGGCGGGGGGGGACAGATGAAAACCTGCTAACAGTTTAAATTTAATGCTTTTCCTGAAGAAATTTGGTTTTTAAAGATTTTTTGAAGGAGTGGAGACTGGGTGAAAGTGTAACAGAGAAGGGAAGGGAGTTCCGCAGAAAAGGTGCAGCCTTGGAGAAGTCTTGGAGGTGAGCATCAGATGTGGGAGTACGGACAGAGGATAGACGTAGGTCTTCAGCAGAGCGCAGTGGCCTCAACGGGACATACTTTTGTATTAGGGAGGATAGGTAGGTTGGAGCAGCATTATGTAGGGACTTGTAAGCAAGCACCAGAATCTTAAATTGAGCCCTATGTCTAACTCAAAGCCAATGTAAGGACTGACAGAGAGGGGAGGCGTGGGAGGTGCAGGTGGGCAGGAAAATGAGCCTCGCCGCCACATTCATTATAGATTGCAGCTGTGCAATCTGGGAACACGTAAGACCACTGAGAAGGGGATTGCAGTAGTCAAGGCGAGAAAGAACAACGGCATGGACCAGCACCAGCATTTGTCAGTGAGTGTGTATGTGTGTTTGTCAATGAGTGTGTATCTGTCACTGAGAGTATGTGTCTGTCAGTGTGTGTATGCATGCGTCAGTGTGTGTATGCGTGCATTAGTGTGTGTGTGCATGTTTCAGCATGTGTATCCCTGTCTGTCAGTGTGTGTATGCGTGTCTGTCACTGAGAGTATGTGTCTGTCAGTGAATGTGTATGTCTGCTAGTGTGTGTCTGTCAGCTAGTGTATGTGTGTCTGTCGGTCAATGTGTGTGTCTGACACTGAGTGTATATATGTCTGTCAGTGAGTGTTGTATGTGTGTCAGTGAGTATATGTGTGTCTGACACTGAGTGTATATATGTCTGTCAGTGAGTGTTGTATGTGTGTCAGTGAGTATATGTGTGTCTGACACTGAGTGAGTGTGCGTCTGTCAGTGAGTATATACATATGGATTCCCCCTTCAAGTAGGTTTATTTATATATGTTTCACTTGTAGATTCTATCAATTACTATTATTAAAAACTAAGTGTTATATTCTTTGGATCATCCTCCATGAATATACAGAAATAGGAGATGACACTAAGATCAATTTGGTTATGCAGTATGGGACACAAGGGTTAAATGAATTTCGGCATCTAGTGCCTTCCACCAATCACATGGCAATACGTCTTAAGGGGGCGCGGCTAATCCGAACACCGGTTTTGGCGCGAATAGACGGGATACATCCCCGGTCAGCGATTGGCTTAGAGCTGTCATAAATTGAATCCTGGAAGGAAAGTCTGGTTGCCTTGCCTCAGATGAAGGCGCTTTAGCAGCGCCGAAACATGTGTTAGGTAGCTTAGGTTTTTTAACAGACAGGTAGTTAGTATATTATCCGATCGATTTCCTTTTGATTATTTTCATTATTCATTATCTTCTTTTTATTTTATTGTGAGTAATTGGGGTGTGCTATTGGACGCAATGGGGATTCCTATAAGGGGTGGTGGAGTTTTGGCCTGATGGATTGTGCTAAGGGTTTTTCCTCTTGTTATAGAGAAACTCTCCCCCCCCCACCCCCTATCTTGGTTTCTCCTATACAGCATTGGGCAATTTCTGACTTAGACAGCCCATGCTTGTGTTTCGAGCGAGAGACATACTTTGTAACATTATTAGTACAAATACCAGATTATAGTATTTTGTATCCATTTGTTGCTTTCATAGTGACTTAGCATTACAAGTATGTTATTTTACCGCTAATATAGTCCTTTGAAGTGGAGATTTTTTGTATCCACTAGTTGCCACAATATTACCTTAGATACACAAGCAGGTAATTCAAATACTCACACAGAACTATTAGTCGATATACTCATACACCTGTCTTTTTACTTTTATTTTTGTTTTCACATTTTATTTCTGCAATCAATAAAGGTTATATTTTAATACACATATATTTATATGGTGGATAGAGGGACTTCCTACCAGCTATTCCAGAGACATTGTTTCTGGAATCCCTTTTCTTTTTGTTTGTAACACGTTTCAGTGAGGGTTACCCCCTAGAAGGCTGTCCCTGACACACATTAATACTAGTTTCCCATCGGGGTACTAGTTTTTTCTTGTTTTTATGCATTTCTGTCAGTGAGTGTGCATGTGTGTCTGTCGGTGAATGCGTGTCTGTCAGTGAATGTGAGTGAGCGTAACTGTGAATGAGTGAGTGCGTATGTCTGTGAATGTGTATGTTTCGGTGAAAGTGTGTGTTGGTTAAACAGTGTGTGTGACAATGATTGTATCTGTAAGTGAGTGTATGTCAGTGCATGCATCAGTGAGGGCATGTGTCTGTCAAGAAGAGAAATTTGGATGGGGGGAGGGGCTGTCCTGTTATGCCTAGGGCAGCACAAAACCAGAATTCACCACTGGTCGTGAGGACTGGTTTTTAGAACCACTGCTCTAAAGCAGTGGTTCCCAAACCAGCCCTCAAGTACCCCCTAACAGTCCAGGATTTAGGGATTACCCTGCTGGGTCTAAAGTGTTTTTTTTTTTTCTTCTTTTTCTAAAGACACCTGTAACGGATCACCTGGCACCCCGACTAGGTACCTCCGTTGAAGGATGCTCCTAGTGCTTCCTGAGGGCTCCAAGCACTCCAGCCGACACCATAACCACTGTAGACTCCTTCAGAGAGCAAGACAGGAACAAGCTCTTACAAGAGCTTAGTAGTGATATAGCAAGGGAGTATGACAAGCATAGCAATCCCTTGTAGCAGATTCCCCCAATAAGAGACGGCACTCCAAATTGAGGGTGAAGTAGAACTGAAGCTTTTAATCCAACACTCTGCTTTTATGCCCATTTTACAAACATAGTACTGCCCACAGGGTTTTGAAGAACAACCAATCAATACATTGCAACACAACTAAACACTCCCATTCGTACCAGCAGAAATCCTCCCCTCTGCCTGTGATACAATTATCTCATCACAATAGACTAACTTAATTATCACAGGCAGGAAAATACAGTTTTGCACAATATTCATAACTCCAAATGTATACGTCACATTCACTTACATTTTCAAAATCAGCATACTCAAAATATACTCAAAAATCGGACAATTCCTTCCATTGGTTTAAAAGTTAGGTCGAAGTCCTTTGTGACCACTGAAGCATGGCTTTCCAGCCAAAACCAGTTCCACAGAGTCCTCTATACTGGAGATAATTGGCTTAACTGGGTGTGGTAAACCAACTATCTCCAGGTACAGAAAATGTCTCTGTTCACAACAACAGCAAAAATAAACAAAAATACATAATTCCTATTATACTGAACAGAACCCCCACATTCAACCTATTCCCAGATGGCTTGGATCTGAGCACTCAATATATCCAAACAGCGCTCAAATCCTACAAACACAGTCAAATCGCCATGGGGTTTAAGTCTAGCATGGGTTGATGAGAGGGTCCATAGTCACAGGGCAGGAGGCTGGCAATCAGTCTTCTCCAATGCCCAGTGGCAAGGCTGGTTCCGCCACAACACCTCAAACATGACTGGGGAATCCCTAAATCCTGGACTGTTAGGGGGTACTTGAGGACTGGTTTGGGAACCACTGCTTTAGAGCAGTGGTTCCAAAAGCCAGTCCTCACGACCAGTGGTGTATTCTGGTTTTGTAGACTGGGTTGGGAACCACTGCTCTACAGCTATGCAGTTCAATCCCAAAATGCTATGTGATACTCTTTAAATGTGGAGAGCATTATGGGATCTCTCCAAATGCAGCGCTAAAATGAAATTTAAGGTATGTATATATTTACATTATAAAATAGTAGGAAATCAGTAGTGAAAACCAAAGGAAATTTATTATGAAAATAAATAATCGGTATCTAAATATTTACCTAAATCCAACATTTTTTGGATTTACATTGACTCCAGAAGGAAAAAAAGAACATACGTTTAAAATTAACTCCTCATTTTCCTTTACAGCCCTCTCATGTTGGATGATGGTAACTCCGCCCTCCCACTCTCCAAATTCAGCAGACACCTTCCAGTGGATTCCCTCCATGTTCCGTATTATATTCAATCGGTGAGTCCCATTCCTCTCTCCATTTTTAACACATGTATACTAATAAAAATACAGTTTTCATGCTGCAAGACGATTTGCCCATTCTGTAAAAAGTAGGCTTTCTTGTGGCAACATCTCAACGTTAAAAGTCCACAAATGTTGAATCTTTCTTTTTTTTTTATAAAAGCTTTATTTTACTAAATATTGTGAACATGAATCATTATATATTTTAGTAGAATATTTGCAAATAACTGATAATTAGCACTGGATAGCAGTCAAGTTGACACGACTTGAAAATCGGTAGAGTCTAAGTAAAGTTATCTTTCAGTTGCCATTGAAATGTTCCTAATAGTCTACCCGTAAAATGTACCGTACAGAATAGCAAACAGCAGACATTATTGACTGAGGAGAACAAAATGGCTGCACCAAGAGGCTGAGATCCAGCACAAGAAAGAAAAGATAATAAATATAAATAAAGGAAGAGGGGGGTGAGCATAATCTTTAATTTAGAGGGGGCATAAGGAATGAAAAACCAAAAGAAAAAAAAAGATGACAAGGTTGTGTTAAGTAAATAATATATTCTAATAAAAGAAATTGATACTGTAGGTCTGGGTATCCTTGCTCATAAGCATGGAAGCTATCTAAAATGTCTTACAGCAATACTTCATGCACCTTGACCACTTCCCATCAGCCCGTCCTCTGGGGAGGGAAAGTTGGTTAGCGCGCAATCCTTTAGATTTAACACTAAACCCATTGTACAGCGCTGCAGAATTTGTTGGCGTTTTATAAATAATTATAATAATAATATGTGTTTTTATGCATGAGGATTATGAGCTATTGAAAATGTGTATAATAAATAGCCAACTAAAACAAATAGTTCCACTAGCCGGATGTTGTAATTGTACGATCTGTCTCACTGTAACCCTTACAGCCATCTGCAGATCCTGCGTCGTCAGTGGGCACTTCTGCTGTCAATGCTGGGCCGATCATATCAGACGTGACAGAGTCTACACCCACTAACACAGGAATTGCACCAGCCACAGCAGATGGAGAAAGGTAATGACATAATACGGGATGGGATTGTATTTGGACAAAGTCTTTAAAACAAGGAACACTATAACGATAGGAATCCCTAACACTCTGGTGTGCTAATTGCAGATTAGTTTTAGGCCCCCATTTTCATTAAAAACCTGGAGGGTCTTTTTTGCGGACTCCCTGGGCACTGCTGTCTGTTGCACTTCCCGCAAAGCCATTCTGTTATCTTGCATATTATCCAATTCAATGCTCTTTAGGGAGGAGTGTTGGGGGCTGATGCGCATGCACGTCAAACACTGTGTGCATCAAAATGCTTCTCATAGTAAAGCACTGAATTCACTGCTTTCTTATGAGCTGCAACATCACGTGACCTAGTTTTACGTGATTGTTGCAGTGGAAGTGCCTCTAGTGGCTGTCAAGATCACAGCCACTACAAGTTGATTTATCCCTTTACATTGCAGTTTCTAAAAACAAAAAGCAACTGCAATGTTTAACATTGCAGGGTTAAAATGACAGGACCTCTGTCCCAGACCACTTCATTGAGTTGAAGTGGTCTGGGTGTTTTTGTTGGTCATTTTAAAAGGCTCTAATTTAATTATAGGCACATCATAATTTATCATTATTGAAGCAGTTTTGGTGTCTAGATAATCACACCTCCCTGCATGTGACTTGCACAGCCTTCCTAAACACTTCCTGTAAAGATTCAGCTAATGTTTATACTTCCTTCATTGCAAATTCTATTTAATTTAAAATGTATTATCCCCTGCACTGTTGAAAGCTTGCTAGACCCCACAGAAGCATTCTGTGTATGATTAAAGTTCACTTTAAAAAGCAGGCAATAAGAACTTTTAAAGTAAGTTACATCTAATTGAAAGTAAAACCATTTTTTATGCATGGTGTGTGAGTCACTAGGACTGCATAGACAGAAACAAAAGGGATTTAACTCCCACTAAATTGCAGAGATTTGAACAGTGAGACTGCAGGATCATGATCTATATACTAAAACTGCTTCCCTCAGCTAAAGTTGTTTTGGTGACTATAGTGTCCCTTTAACATAGCCATTAGGTGGTTTCTGAATGCCTGATACCTCTGATACCCCTTAAAGGCGTTGAAGCAGCACTGTCACCTCCCTCCCCCCCATACAAATGTGTACTTTATAAATATTGAATCTTTACAAAATACTCATATTGACTCTATTGGAGTTTCACTAAAACTCCAACCTATTTAAGAGATATATTGAGGCAAAGTAGGGACTACAACTACTTTGTTTCAGTGTATTTCCAATGCCTGACAGTTCTAGACACTGGGGGGATCTCCTGCCATCTTGAAATGTCAATCCCTAAATTCTGCAAAGTCCCAAGATGGTGATAGTGCCACTTTAAGAAGAGCAGGTTAATAAAAATGTTAGCAGAGTTCAATGTTTAGATTCTTGCTAAGCTTCTTCTACTTTATTATTTAAAGTGCAAAGTGTATTTATCACTTTTATGATGGGTCTGAGTAAAATTTGTAAAATTTTGATAATTAGCATGAAAAGTATATGTTTGTTGCTTTTTTTTTTCATGAAGGAGTAAATGCCTTCTACTGATTAAAGAAGAGCCCATTAGTCCAGGAATGAAGGGATCCACGGAGGCGGATATGTCTTTGAGCAATTGCGGTGCTTGCTCAGATCCTCCTGTCCTTCCAGTTGCAATGGTCCAGTCTATATTGGAAGGGAAGGAAAGCTGCAATACCCCACAGCCCTCTGGGTCACAGCAATTGGAGGGACAAGGGCAAAGGAACCCAATGGAAAGGTGAGTAGAAGGATCTGAAGGTGAGAGTCACTACTTTAACAAATACGTTAGACTTTTAATGACCATATTCTGTCTACATTTGTTCATCTTCTCAGGCCTGAGCTCTCGGATACTTTGGATAGCACTGATGTCAGTTTGGAGGGTCTCCAGTTGCTATTGAGAAGTCAACATTACAATTTGGACTCTGCTGCTGTTCTGGATGTGAGTATTCTATCTGCATTAAAATGACTTATAGGTTTATTCTCTAAGTCCTGAGATGCGTTGAGTGAAACCGAGATTCGATTCATCATCAAAATGTAAGCGTTATTATCATGGACATTCCTACAGTCTGACTGTGCTGCTTGGTAGGAGTAGTATGTCCTCAACAATTAACACTTTCTGTAGCATGTATCAGGACAAATGGACCTGATCTGAGGTGGACGTGTGGAAGACTAACACATGATGTGGAAACATTTTCTACAGAAAGGGAAGTAGCTATATGAAAGAGACTTCCAGTGGAAGTAGTAATAAATAACAACTGAAATGACTAAATACCCATAAAGCACCTGGCACCATCCTAAAAAAGTAGTCAAACAATGCCTCTGACCTGGTTCCCTCTCCAGATATAATTAAAGACCCATAATAGAATACCAATTTTGTCTGTATTTTGATGGAATTCTCAGTCAATAAATAGAATGAATTTAGATGTAGGAATTTGCACTTTTTTGATATATTGGATGTGGGAACTGAAGCAGAACCCAGAGGATGCAAGTAAGTGTCAAACAGTTTGAAAGCAGTTACCTTATTGTGGGGTGGAGTCAGAAGACTCCTGGCACTATAACGACTTCAGCATCCTGTTTGGAGTTATGGTTCTTATAAACAAAGTAAAAAAAAAAAAATCAAGCGGTACCATTGTGATTAAAATTGTGTAAATGTAATTGCATTTTATGTAATTGTGAATGCAATTTTTTTTAGATATAATCAATACAAACCATGAAGATGGTTTCATCTTTTATTTATTAATATTGTTTTAGGTGTTCAGTGCTGGTCTATGTGTTAGTGAGTGGAACCTTCCAACGATGGACACGAGCCTATCACCGGTAAGAACATATCCAGTACTGTGTCTGTTTCACATAAACACTTGTAGATGCATGGTATAGCCATTTTTAAAATTCTACAATTAACAAATAACATTTGAAGAGCAAATGTAAGGCAAACATAGCTATAGTCACTGCCTGCTTATTTTGGTCTGAATTTTGTCATTTGGATTTTGCTGGAGTTATGAAATTATTCCTGTTACTTACAGATGTTTTAACTAAACAGTGAATTGAAAACTGAAATTTAAAATTCAGACTAAAATAGCCATGGTGTGACTATACTTGAGCAGGAGAAATTTTCCAAATCAGTTATTTAGGAAATACATTTTGCAGATGGTCATTCACTAAAATTCTCATTTTAGTTATTAACTACCGTAATGTGGAGGCGGATTTAATGATAATTCAAATTATAATTTATGCCTGCTCACCTCTTAGTTCATCTCTGAGAAGGACTTGCACAGGACCAGACCTATAGTGGACTGAACGGCAGTCAGGTTTATGTGGCCAGGGTCATCTCCCCTCTCCCCCCCTTCCATAAAAAAAAAATACAGCTGTATGTTTGAAACTATATTGATTGATTTAAATAAATAAATAAATACTTGTTACTCTCGCAAGCTAAAGTGATTTTGGTGCTTAGAATGACACTTTCATATAGTATAGGTACTATCATTAGTATACACAAGATGTAGTTTCTACATTATCATTGCCTTTTTTTGTTTTCTTTTGTTTTGCAGCAACTTCCAGGAGATTTGGAGAAGAATGTAGCTGAGTTGCCCTCAAAGTGCCTTAATCCATCGTTCAGCTCCTCCTGCCAAGGTAGCCAGATAGAGGAGATAAACGGCAAGTGCGCTAATTTTCAATTGCCAGTTACTCTCCAAATTGTGAATAATTATTATATTTGGACAATATTTCACTTATCATACTGCTAAGATACATTTAAATTGTCCAAATTACTATAATAAGGGCAAGGCAGTCTCTGTGTGCGAAATATAGAAGTAACATCTCCCAGTGTCATCATTTAATGTTAAAGTTGTAACTTGTTGATGTAAAAGAATCAACCTATCACTGTAACACTTATTTAAGACTAATTGTGACTGTCACTGTCATAAATGGCTTTGAATACATAAAAAGTATGGTTTGTGCATGGAATCAATGTGAATGCGTTGAGAATGTATCCCTGTGTGCATATCTCGAGGGCTGCACCGTTCCTGTGGAACTTGCTTCCCTCCTCCGTTAGATGCTCACCCAGTCTCCACTCCTTCAAAAAAATGTTAAAAACCCACTTCTTCATAAAAGCATATCAATTAAACTGTTAATAGCTCCTGACTGATTCCTCTCTTGCAACTGTCACTAGTCTGATAATTCTTTAGCTTTTTGTGTCATTTTACCCCACTCCCTCTAGCATGTAAGCTCATTGAGCAGGGCCCTCAACCCCTCTGTTCCTCTGTGTCCAACTTGTCTGGTTACAACTACATGTCTGTTTGTCCACCCATTGTAAAGCACTGCGGAATTTGATGGCGCTATATAAATAACATAATAATAATAATATCCCTGCGTATTGTGTGTGCATCAATGTGTATCAGAGCTTCTGTGTGCAGACTGTCAGTAGATGTCATTGCTCTTGTATGTGCATAATGCGTTGCTCTTTGGCAGATCCTTCTAGATAATACTGGCTCTTGTAAGGTTATGGTTAGCGTATGACCACATAATACCCATCTGAATCCAGGATAGGCTTTACGGTGAAGAACAAAAGACAGATCATTTTCCTCTTTCTGTTGTCCGTGTATAATATGGTGTAACTTTGGTCAAACTGGAGCATTGTTCCCATGTCATCTTGTAAAGAAAATGCTCATTCCTTTCAGTAATAATTTAAAAACCAGTTTAACATGTCTAACTGCCTTCATATCAGTTAGCTAATCAACATTAGTAATCACTGTCAAGGTTAATTACTAAAGTATAATTGTTGGTAGGTCAAAGGGACTTTCAAAGGCTAGTTTATTATTTGAAATTCACTTTGAAATGACATCAAAAGTTATTCGCTAATTATTGCATTTTGGCATATTAAAACTGAATGGCTACATTCAGGCTAAAGTAATCAAACTGTAATCATAGCTGATTTGCTTGATTTTCCAGATCAACTAGTTTAGCCTGAGTTTTGCTTATTTCCACAACAGCCACTGTGACACCATGCCACTATACAGTATTGGAATCGCAGTAAAATTAAAGCATAGATTGATTGCATAATTCTCCCTAAATTTCTCCAAGGGTTTTACCTGCTTCCTCTGATTATTTTTTAATAGAATGAAGATATGGTTAATATCTCTCAGCTTAGAATAACACTTTCTGGTTAATATCATAGTTCCATGGAAAAAATAATGCAAAATTTGCCAGTATAAAATACTATTAACCTGGCTTTGTTCTGATCCTTACAAGGAATAAGGTTTAAATAAAAGTGGCAACATAAAAGGTGTTCAGTTAGTTTAACGGTTCTTAAACTTATTTTTGGCAGTCTCTAATTATGAACATGGCATTAGCTTGGCAAACTACTTTTCAATTGTAAAGTTCCCTGAGTGACCTTTTATCAATTGTACTACAATTAATAGTAATACGTCCTTAATGCACATTTTGTGTACAGTTGAACAAGATCATTATACAGTTAAAAAAAAAATTCATTGACTGCTCTCCAGACTATTACTAGAGAGTAAAATGTTATTTTGGGCCTGGTTTATTAAATTCACATTTTGAAAGAAACGTTGAGTTCACAAAATGTAAAAGTAGATTTGTCAAGTTGTTTCTTGTTTTTTTTTTTTTTTTTGATGAATAAAAATAAATATCCACAGTGACTAAAAACACCTTAAAAAAACAAACAAAAAAACAAGTGCATGCCCCAACAAATTGAGTTGTGTACCTCTATAATAACGCATTGTTTTGTAATCTGTTGACTACTGCCGTCACTGGTCCTTCACCAACATATGTGACATATTAACTATCTTTTTGTAACCCTTTTGATTTAGGAAAAGATTCAGACCTTGAACATTCTGCGTCTTTCCTGTCTGAAGACATTGTGAATCTTACTGGTTCCTCCAGTCTCTTTGCTTCTGATGACGGTGTGGTTTCTTACCTCTCCACGGGGGTCATTCCCGGAGATGCCTCCCTGAGCCTGCAACCTACAGAGGAGAGGGACGAGTGATATATATTTATATAGAGGCTGCCTACTGTAAATGCAGTGCATACAGTGACTTCACATAGGGTGCTGCATGTTTGAAGGGTGAAAATGAACCTCCTGCACTGTATGGTTATATATAGCCTCTTGGAATAGACAGAGCTAGGTGTACCCCATTAATTAATTGGGCAGGGTATCAGAGGTAGGAAAATAGTCAGAACGTAATATTTACACAAGACGGTACTTTCTTTTATAAGTTATATTATCAAAATGTTGATTTGACGTGTGTTTATACAGAACTCCTATATATTGCAGAATGTTCATTTTCAACTGGGGAGTGGGATAACGAGGAGATTATTCACTGAACCGTGTTTTAGCGATTAAACTTCTTTGTGTGTTTACAGAGCACACGCAAAACTGAATGTATGAAAAGAATGGGATTCTGGGACTGCGCAGGTCAGTGTTTAAGCACCAGAGGCCTGTAAAGTTTTGCACATGCGTCATATGTTTCCCTGTCCCCCCCCAAAAAAGAGAATTCATTCTGTACAGACAGCTCATTTTGTGTTCTCATACCGATACACGAGTCACCTCTCCTCCTTTTTCCTTTTGTGGTGATGAATCGCAGAGCTGGCACTGAATGTAAGAATTATATGCTGTGTGTCGTTGAGGATTCTGGGAAAATGCTGGGGTTTTTTTTTGTATTTTTTTTCTTGAAACCAAAGTCAGATACAATTTTTAATTAACAAAGTTGAGCTTTGTTATTTGAGATAGATTTATACACACACACATATTTACATATATATTTAGCTATATGCACATATGTCTTATAGAAGTACATTTATAAATACATAGACACAAACGTACCCAAGACATTAATAGAGATATAAGCAAAAGCATAGTATTTGTATTTAGCATTTGTAAAATTATTAGCCTGTTGAGAACTTTAATTTATTGCAGTATTAAAGTATTTTAATCTCTTTTCCAAGTAACAGTGTATTTTAGTGACATTATAAAACATTTATCTTACATGCCAGATTATGCAGTATGGATTTAAGGGGTTGGCAGGCCACTTCTGTTCACCCACTATCTAGTTCCAGGGGCACATAAGATCATTGGTCCATTTTGGGTTCTTGTTTGGTCTTTGTTTTTATTTTATTTTTATTTAATTTTTACAAATCAAACAAGGGTACTCTTATAATAATTTGATTCCATGGATGGATATATTAGCATTAAAATCAACTGCAAAATTCACATCATGGCTCAGATATAAGTCTATAAATGAAGCCAGTTGAAATAAATAAGCCCACATTGGGTAATGTATAACAATTGTAAGATTGCTATACATGTACTACTATTAACTGCAAATTTGGTAGTACAATTTGTCCCATTGCATAGAGATGCTTTATATTTCTGAACCTTGTTAACTTATGACTGAATTTACACCCCAGACTTTGAATTACCTTTACCGGCACTGAGGCAAGGATATGTTATAACTAAAGTCAAAAGTTTTTTTTTTTTTTGAAAATCTGTTTATTGAAGAAAAGAGAGGGTTACAGAAAGAATTCGGCTCGCAGGCCTACTTAGAAGACAAGGGTATTATAGCGATATTTCCATATTTTGAGTCACATTTTTTTGTGCCCACATTACCAAGTCTCCTGACAGGATTTAATTACAGCGATAAGTTACGTAACTAACAGTAGGCGTACATAGGATAACAGAAAGGTAAAGTATGTAGAGTGACAACCGCCGTTGTTTTGGCGTACGTACATATGTATAGTATGTAACATCCTTATTGCTAGTAAGCGGTCTTTTAACATAAAGCGTGGCTCTAAGTCGGGTGCATTCATAAGACACAGTATACCTTGTAGCAGGAGTGCCTAATAATAGGCTGGACATAGTTATCTAGCTCCTAGCATGAAAGAAGCGTAGGTGCTTTGGTCTTAAGGTTAGGCTAGGTTATCCTATGGGTGTGTTCCCATGTCCCGCAGTTCGATGTACCGATAATAGTGCCAGTATTATGTATTCCTTTTTTGGTTTTCTTGACTCTTGGTTTCCCCCTCCTCCCCTCGTCCCCCAGGCGTGTGCGTTGTGTATTAGACATGTAAGAGGGGTCAGCATGGGAAAGAGAGTCGAAAAGGGAGAAAAGAAAGTAGCGGTCCTATCAGGTTCCCCCGTCGCCATATAACTAAAGTCAAAAGTTAACACTTTTTTTTGTATAGTACAATTATTCTGTAAAGGGACATTATAGTCACCAGAACAATTACAGCTTAATGTAGTTGTTCTGGTGAGTATAGACTATCCCTGTAGGCATTTTCAAATACACACTACCTTTTCAGAGAAAAAGTGATAACATTGCCCCCTAGGGACACCTCCAGTGGCTACTCCTCAGAATGCCACTGAAGGTGCTTCCTGGGGAAGTGCTGCACAGTGTGCATCACTGCCATTCAGTGTATCCACCCTATGCATGAGGACACTAAACTTTACTCAGAGAGTTGCATTGATTCAATGAATCTCTATGAGGAAGTGCTGATTGGCCAAGCTGGGGTTTGGAAACTCCAGTCCCACCTCTTGCCGATTTCATCCTATAGGAAATCTTGGTATTGGCTGAAATCATACCTTCTGATGATGTCAGCAAGGAGACGGAATGGGGCACGGCCACCTCCGGCAGACCCGTGCGGCGCTGGAAATAAGATAAGTTATATTACCTTTTAATATACAAGCCACCTAAATGATGGATTTAACACTATAGAATCAGGAATACATGTTTGCGTTCCTGACCCTATAATGTTCCTTTAATTTTAGGCTATAAGTTGTGTTTTATTAGAATATATCCTTTCACATTATCATTTTTAACGTAAATCTTACTTTATCTCATGGTCTCCTTTTTCTGGAATCATTGTTAGTTGACTGTGCTGCTTGGCAGAGGTCTGCCTGAAGCAGTGAGTAATGAAATTAAAGGGACATATGCACTGAAATTTAATAAACATGTTGATCTTTTTCTTGAAATTTGACCCAAGAAGCAGAAGCCCACAATGTTAAATAGTCTCTAAATGTACTTGATGACAAAATTTCATAAAAAATATATTTATTTTTAATGTTAGAATGTTCTTTACTTAGATTACATAATATTTCCCCTCCATAAAATTCAGATAAATGACCATAAACTTACTGGTAATCCAATCTCTGCTGTGCAGTAACTATTCCCTTAATGAGATCATCATACTGGCTGATATTCGTTCAATTCACATACTTCTAATAGAGGAGTTCTGGACACCTGTCAATCGCTGCACTCAATACAATGCTTCTCAAAAGCATTTCTATGATGAACGTGAAGACTTGCAGTTATAGAAAAAAATTCAAAATGAATTGCTTCTAGTGGCTGTCCGACAGCCACTATAAACACCCTTAGTAAAAATTGTAAACCGTTTTTCACAAACAGAAGTGCTTACATTTGTCAGACTGTATGTTTAGGAACAGCGTCTATGCACCCAAACTACTACAATAAGATGCAGTGGTTGTGGTACTTAGAGACTCGCTTTTAATGAAAACCATTAAAAATAAATAGACAGATGGATAAAAGGTGCAACATATAGGCACAAATTAATATCTGTTTTAGATTCAAAAATCTTTAAAACAACAGATCTGTATAAAATGAAATTTATTTCAGAAACTGAATGGTCAAAGGAAAATAAGTGAATTTTTAAGATGAATCTCAGTTAAAGGAGACTACACAGTGCTACCATCTTTGCATTTCTAAGATGATAGCGTCCATAAATTCCATCTTTGGCCTTTGCTTGGGCGTGAGCGTCAAATTACGTGCATGCCCAAGCTTCCACTGAACATGTATTGACTCTCATGATTTCACAAGAGTCAACGCAGAGGATTGTCAACACATAGGATCCTTGACGTAAGACTTCCCGAAAGTAATGCGACACTGGGAGGAGTTGAGTACAGGCTCACCAGCCAATGTCAAAGACTTGACTAAAACTCCACCCATTGTCAACTTTTGTCAACCTGCAGGTTATACTTAAGGAAAAGTAATCAAAAACAGTGCAGCACAAGCATTCATATTTGACATACCCATGGGGGGAGGGGAGGGAATAACATAGAAACATAGAAACATAGATAACAGAGACACTTTAAACAAATATAGAAAATATAACAATTGGGATCACAATCCACTTTAGTCCTGGCACAGCGAGGGCACATACCTGATTGAAGGTGGATAAAAACAGGGGTAATAAATCAAAGTGTTGTGATCTGAAAAGTTTGGCAATCACTGTAGAACCAGCAAACAAGCACCCTGTTTCAGAACATAATACTTTTTGATTTATCTCCAAAACTACCCTCCTTCACGTCCTGTGTTCAATAAGACAAAAGGGGTCGAGCCTGTAACAGGGAGTCAAGATGTCTAGAATAGTCTAGAATAGAGGTAAATAGGCAGTGTTGATTTTTACATTTTATTTTTCATACTTCACAAATGCATGTTTGTTAAATATTGAGGATAAGTAAATAAAGCATTAGAAATCTTGGAAGTGATAGTTACCCTTTACAGAGACACTGTAGGCACTATAACGGCCTCATCTCATTGAAATGGTCTGCATCACTGGCCTTCCACTTGGCATTAAAGCATTTTTATTTTTTTTTAATGCTAAATTTGAGTCCCCAGCACCGTAACCCTCTGTGTTTGGACTAATTAGGAAGCAAAGTAACCAGCTGTCCCATATCAGATGATTGTTCCCTTTTTGAGGCCTTTGGACCTTTGGAGACTATGTGTTCTTATGAATGTTTTCCTAATGCTTACTCCTTGTTTATATTGAATTGTTACATAGATTTAAATACAACACAAATCATAGGAATTGTTAACTGAAATAATACCAACGTAACTTGCCACGTTGCAGCCTGTCAAGTAACCATACTTTTGAAAATTAAAAATATTTGAAAAACTGAATAAAAACTTTTTCAAATGAGAAAAAAAAAATTAGATTGTGAGCTCTTGTGGGCAGAGTGGGGTAGTGCCACTTTGCTATACAAATTCAGTCCTTTACTGGTCACTTCTCAAACGTTAATACATTTTCCATCATTATTATTAAGTAAAGATTTTATTAAAACACAATGAATGTAAAACAGCTTGTACTTATGATTATTAATGTACAATGTTTACCAAGGCTCTGAACGAGTCCCTCTGGCACTCTCTCCTCTGTGAACTGCAACTCCAATCATGCTGAGTTCTCTGAGATTCTGTCTAAAACATGTCTTAATCTGCAAGAGCTGGAGGTGTTCTCTTGAAGGGTTTTAGCTTTCTGAGTGTCAGAGATCTATATTTATGCCATATAAATCACGTGAAGGATTTATGCCCACAGTCCTCTAATTAAACAACATGATTTTATAGGAAGGTCATTATGTGTATTAGACTAAAGAATACTTTTCGAACATCTATCATGAAGCCTACCACATGGCCACAGTAGAATGGTAGAATTTGTTTGTGTTCAAACAGATAACAATGTTCAGGGTAACTGTACAGCTTTGAGGTGAAGTGCTGTAAAAACAATTTCAAATTGTTGAATAATTAATCACAACAAATCTAGTTCACAGGCATCGGCAGTGTGGATTAATCCTTCACTGCTTTATTATATAAAGACACATTACATCTTACTACAATTGTTACATTGTAACTCCCCCTTCCCAGGCCCTGTAGATCAGCTATACACAATCAGAGAATTAGACCATCCTTTAGCCTTGCATGTATTGACTGACAAATATATATATAACCCTTAACTGTGCTTTAAAACTATATATAGGCCATTGTAACCCAAAAATGCAAACACCCCTTGACTAGAAGATATTTATGCACTGTGTGTGACATTGCCTGCTTGTTAAAGGCCATGTAGCAAAAAAGGGACTGCTCCCCTGGTTCCCACACTGTACCAGTGACGGAGAACTTCTCCAGATAGGTGCTCCAGAACAAGGGGCTGGCATGTCCTAATCTATATTTTCAATGCAAAAGAAGGTCCAGGCAATCAAAAATCTTTTTTTTGTATGTGTGCAGACGTTATTAGGAACTGCAGGTTGGCTGAAACGTTGTCACCAGCAGTTCCTACATTTTTGGAGTACCTGGATTTTCATCCATTTTACTTGTTAGAGGCCATCCATCTTTGTTCTACATCTTAATAGATGTCTAAGTCAGGCATCTTAAAACCTGAAATTTTCTGAGAGTTGCAATGGAATTAAATTTATTTCTCAATTTTTGTAAATAGCCCAGTCAACATTTTAATTATTACAGATATGCCATAACTATCTGACAACTTAAAATGCATTATTACTATGGCTTTACACACAATGTGACTGGACTTGGCTGCCATTAATACACAGTGGTTATGGTAGTATTTACATAGCTACGTTACCCTATAATACGCTTGCTGCCTGCAACTGTTTATGACTCTATTAGGTGGATCATAACTGCCTGACATGTTCATATACATTGTAACTTTGCCTGACTTCATATACACACAGATATGTTTGCTCAACTTGAATCTGATGCACTGATGAGACATATTTGCACTATGCTGTAAATTTGTATAGTTTTACAAATACCCCAAATTCAATAAAACATTTTTTTTCTCACCGATTTTGTCTGTGTCACCTTCTTTTCTAGCATTTAGTTTCCACCATTGATGGTTATAGTCCTATAGGCTGTAAGCTTGTTTGAGCAGGGTCCTCTTCAATCTATCGTTCCTGTAAGTTTTCTTGTAGTTGTTCTATTAATAGTTAAATCCCCCCTCTCGTAATATTGTAAAGTGCTATGGAATCTGTTGGCGCTATATAAATGGCGATGTTAATAATAATAATATATTCAGGGCCGGATTAAAATAGGGGCTGATGGAGCTGCAGCTCCAGGCCCATACCCATGGAACAGACCCATTTAAAAAAAAAAAAATTACACTTTTTTTTTTAATTTTTTTTTACACATTACTCTTAGATTTGCCACCTGCCTGGTATTTTAAGGCACAGCCGGTATTTGAGGCTGCCTGGCCGTGCCAGTATTGCAGTAATACCGGCAATACAAACGCAAATATTTTTCTCAGTATAAACAGAGATTACTCTGCAATACCCGCACCGGCCAGTAGGGGTCACTGTGTATGGAGAGAGGCAGGGATAGGAAGTTACAGCATCTGCCTCTCTCTAATCACTGATGCGCAGGGGAGCAGCTACACAGCACAGAGTCCAAACAGCAGCTCCCAGCCTGCAGAGACAGACTACAGCTCAGGTATGTGAAGGAGGGGTGGGGGAGGCAGCAGCGAGACATGGGGACACTGAGACACTAGGGGACACTGGGAGACGTGGGGACACGGATACTTGGGGACACTGGTAAACATGGGGACACTGAGCCACTAGGGGACACTGTGAGACATGGGGATGCTGAGACACATGGGGACACTGTGAGACATAGGTAGACACATTGGGACACAGAGACACTAGGGACACAGTGTCTCCATGTCTCCCAGTTTCCACATGTCTCCCGGCCAGTGTCCCTGGTGTCTCAGTGTCCCCATGTCTCCCAGTGTCTGTGTCCCTATGTCTCTGTGTCCCTAGTGTCCCCATGTCTCCCAGTGTCCCCAAATGCCTCAGTGTCCCCATGTCTCCCAGTGTCCCCATGTCTATGTCCACAAGTGCCCAATGTCTCCCAGTGTCCCCAAGTGTCTGTGTCCCCATACCTCTCAGCCAGTGTCCTTAGTGCCTCAGTGTCCCCATGTCTCCCAGTGTCCCCTAGACTCCCAGTGTTTGTGTTCCCATGTCTCTCAGTGTCCCTAGTGTCTTAGTTTCCCCAAATGTCTGTGTCCCCATGTCTCCCAGTGTCTGTGTCCCCATGTCTCTGTCTCCCTAGGTTCTGTGACCCCATTTCTCTCAGTGTCCCCATGTCTCCCAGTGTCCCCATGTCTTTATCCACAATTGCCCCCATGTCTCCCAGTGTCCCCAAGTGTCTCAGTGCCCTCATGTCTCCCAGTGTCCCCAAGTGTCTCAGTGTCCCTGTGTCTCTCAGTGTCCCCATGTCTCACTGTGTCCTCATGTCTCTCAGTGTCCCCTAGTATCCTAGTGACATGGGACACACTGAGACATGGGGACACTGGGAGAAATGGGGACACAGACAATGGGAGACTAGGGGACTGGGTGACATGTGGACACTGATGCCAGGCTGGCCTTCCAATTCTTTGGACAGACATGCCCCCTTGTTGGGCATTTTTGCCCCTTTTGGCAGTTCTGGTCACTTGATTCGCATCAGTGGCACACCCTTTTACCCCACCCATTGACTTCCTGCTTCACTGGACACTGCTTTTAGGGGTATGGATTTACTTGAAAAATGAAAGCATAAATTAGATAAAGAGATTAGCATAGAGGATGTGTTTTCTTATAGCTTCATCCTTTGAGTTTCCCTCCAACACCAACTCCATCAGATACATGACGCTTGGGAGGTATGACTGTTTTAGTGTTTTTGGTCGATAAAATTCTGTAGTTAGGCCCCATCATAATTGTCAGCACCAGGCCCACTGGGCTCTTAATCTGGCAGTGTATTTCTACGCACTGCACACAGCTATAGCCCGATGTCATGTTTATGGATTAGGCCCTTAAAACCTGCACTGTATCATTCTAAGTCTGACATATTCAATTTTATTAATATACAACATAAGCCCTGCGTTCAAACTCCCACTACAGCAATGACCAAAGTACACATCAGCCCCAATACGTACAATAAAAAACAAAGAAAAAAGTTACTTGCGCACCATCCCAAATCCCTACGTACATTTAAATAACTGGAGGCTTTTAGTATCACCCAGTGGCCACATGAGTGTAAGCTCACTTGCCAAGGCAAACCTCTTAGGTGAGTCCTACACTAACAATTCAACTTGCTTCTCTCAGCTTCAGGTAAGAATATCTCTAATGAGACAGAAAGAGGTATTATTCTTGGGACTCGGGATAGCGTTTGGTTTTTAATGTATGTATTGGGGCTGATGTGTACTATACTCATTGCTGCCACCCAGGAGTAATGAGTGTTTGAGCGTGGGACTTATTTTGTATGTTTGTATTTGCTTTTGTATCGCACAGCCATGTTACACTGCTGCCTCAAATCCCATGTGTCCTCTATTAAGGGTTAAAAAGTATATAGATGTTTAGAAAAATATAATTATAATTTGGTAAGAATCAGTTGTGAATGGAATGTAAAGTTTGACCAAATCTTACTGCAAAATCTAATCACCAGGTTCTTACTACTACTATGGGAAACTATGGGATACTAGAGGAGCTGTTGTGTCGTGGGAGGCAGGTTATCAAGGGAGATAAGGATGTGTCAATACACTAGTTCAGTTTAACCACAAGACATAGAATACGTCACAAAATAGTGTTGTGTGTAATAACCATGAACAATTGTACCACTGTGTAAAATTATATACCCAAAGAGGTTAGACAATGATTACAAATGTGGAGACTTGGGTGCAGTTACTCTATACTGAGTGACTCCAGGGGTACAGGGAAATTAATCATTGCCTAGTAGTTGTATCATATCGCTGATAGCTAACGGGACTGATAGTAATGTGGCATGTATTAAAGAGACACCATCTATTCATCCAGTGCCTGATTGCGGCCCTTTCTGAAAAAGACACGGTAAGGTGATGGATCAGAGAATATGCATGGAGCAGAGGAGTATTTAGGGTTGGGCAGAGGGTTACAGTTGTCTCCAGACACTGGTCTAATGGGGTACCCAATGGAACCACATTCCTGCAAGGAGATCAAAGAATCTCTCTGAATGGAACCGTGCCCCCTTACTATAAGGAAAGGGCATGCGATCTGCACCTTCTGCAATTATAGATCACTTCCTAAGTTCTTTCATAGTTTTGGCATGAATGAAGCATTCAGAAGCACCAGAAGAGAAGGAGATTGTACAGTGATCTAGACCCACCAGTGCAAAACATAAGATAAGCTCACCAGACCACTAGGGAGCAGGATTAAAGCCCTCATTAAACCATGAAGGAGCCATCTCACTCTCTCTGAAAGGTAAGAATGCGGTAGGCAAACAAATTCATTTTTAATTACTAATGAAATGGGTTGAGGAGCAGTTTTAAAATTGGCTCACATGACACTTGCGCAACTTTTTGTCCCTGCTTTGTCCACACAGATAACAGGAAATAGTTGTAAACATTCTAAAGACCCAGATCACACTCTCTAGTCTACTTTCGATGTACTGCTCTATGCTAGTACTTACTAGAGAGAAAGACAAAATTAAATCGAGAAATACCATTTTCGTAGCATATGTAGGGCAGAGACAACCATTTTTGTAACACATTCCTGACTATTGTTTACCACCGTAGTTCCAGGTATTTAGTGCAATGCTTCCTGATATAGATGCTTGTGTAAAAATGTATAATTGTTAGGTATGCTAGAGAATGATTGACATCACAGAGCTTTGGAACTCTGACATATCTCTTTTATTCTGAGCACAGTCTAGTCATCTGTAACAATAACATGCAAAGTAAGATTCAGTCTTGTATGTATGCCGTAATAAATACAAGTATTTTCTATCGGACTATTTTAAAGTCCTAGCGGCTCATGTGCCTGTTTTATTGATCGTCTGTAATATTTCTTAGGAGTTAAGGGCATTTCTTTGTTTTATAAAATTTGGCCACTTTCTTTAAGTTGGCCCCTGAACTGTAAATTCACATAATTTGTCAAGACCACAAGGTTTGTCATGATGTATACAAGACGAGGCATTGATTGCTGTTGGGCACTCAAAGAGATTCAGTGGCCCCAAAAATGATATCCTCTTTCCTATAGTAATATGAATGTGGTAGTCTTTTTTTGGGCTCCAGTGGGATGAGTCTTCTGTGAAATGAGCAGCACTAGTGTTGATGAAGTTATAAGTGTATGATGCTAGGTGGGTAAGTTAAACAGAGCTGAAGACTACTCCCTCATCTGGAGAACAGAATTTTGCTCTGGAGGCTTGGCTGTGATATGCCAGAGTGGAGACCAGGATATCTGTTTAACTGTACAAGTCTTTCAATATGTCTTCCTTTGTCCTGGCACTATAGCCCCAACAGCTGATGTTGTGAACCAATGAGAGCCCATGAATAGAAACCAATATCACAAATGTCACACACAGACAATACACCCATTAAAAATATCACACATGGACAGACGCGCAGACCAGATTCACAGCACTCTGGAACACCCGAGATCGACATGTCCCCTCCCTGCAAGGTAAAGACAGGGAAGGGGAAATTAATATTTGTTTTTTGTTTAAATAGTATTAATTTAATAAAGCCGATGTTCACACTACACCTCTATACAAACACTATACATGGATGATGGGGTGTGTCCAGCAAGGGGCACTAAACGCCCAAGTCCGGTCCTGTCTGTGCAGTCTGGGTAATAGTATGGATAGCAGCCTGTGTGAACCACCTGGGTGGCAGTATGTGTAGCTGTGTGTTTCATTTCTGAGTTAGCCATTCTTGACAGTCCTGTCCCCTACCTAACAAAAAAATTGCAATTTTCAGTCTGAGAGCATGGGGATCTGGGGCCATTCACAAATTAGGATCCTTTAAACTGAATACAGTGATCCCAGAGTCCAGCAAACAGTTGGCAGGATGACAGGCAGATTAGGCACCCCATCAGGCATGCGCATGCCGACAGCCAGGTACCTATTGCGCCTAATGAGAAATCTGGTCCTAGCTGCTTCCAAGTACTCAGTGGATGTACCTCCACTGGTTCCATTATGTTTTTATCTTATTCAGAATAAAAAAAAGCGGAATGCTTATGAGTAAGCGTTTGTTAAAGCAAGGAACTCTATAGTTTCTAAGTTGAATACTATGTTCTTGTAAGCCTACCATGCGGGGATGTTGCTCTTAGTCCAGACAAACTCCTAACTCGCCAATCTCTAGCGTTTATTTCACTTATATGTACATGTGTAATATGTGCATGTGAATTATAAATATTTTTTTGTATAGCTTAGATTGACAGGTTGCAAACCTGACATGTAACCTGGCTAGATGCAAAGTCTTTTCAGGTAGCCCCCTCAGCACAGGTATTCCCTGATGATTCTTGAAAGACTTATGTGAATAGTCACCATCCAATTTTTACTATGCCACAAGAATGCTTTGGCTGCTTATTACTGAATGAAGAACTGCAGGTTTCTTCTTATATTTCGTACAAATTTCATGAGGAAAGACACACTTCAGGACTTAATTAAAACTTTACACTTTAACAGAGGTAAAAGTCCATCATAATAAGTGCACCATTGAAAAAGTGCCTACCTATTTGGTTCCACACTCAATATTTCCCACCCATGTAGTTCACATGCAATCAGATGAGTTACGGGTAGTATTGGACAGCACATAACAAAGTAATGTTTTACATCTACCAGATCCTATAGTGCTTAAAGGGATTCTATAGTGTAATTAGTGTAAGGAATTCAAAGTTTTATTCCTTACACTACAAAGCCCTCTAGTCCCCCCCTCCCTCGCTCCTCCCGGCTCATAAAAGGTTAAAAAAATTTAATCGATTGTATGAACCATGCCTATGTGTATATATCCTCCTTACATGATTTGAGTAAGGTTGATGCCCGCAAATGTACGAAATTTAAGAATGTAAAACCTGAACTACCTGCTTCCCCCCCCAACCCTCCCCCCTCTTCTTTCTGTACCCCTCTTCCTTGTCTCATGAAACAATAAAATATTAATTTCAAAAAGTTTAAAAAAACCTTTAGTCACTTACCCGAAACCAGCGCTGATGTCCTTCCAACGCCATCCAGCAAGGGGTGGGTCGCTAATGCTACATTAGGCCCTCCACTTATGAAATCATTGCTTCAATGCTTTCCCATGGAAATTTAACTGACGCTGGATGTCCTTATGCAGAGCGTGAGGATGTCTAGAAGTCACCTAGGAACCAGAAAGTGTCTCTAGTGGCTGTCTGATTGACAGCCACTGGGAGCAGTCTTAGTCCTGCAATGTAATCATTGCAGTTTTTCTCAAAAACTACAATGACTTACATTGCAGGACTAAGTGGGACTGGGGCCCGGCACCCAGACCACATCAATGAGCTGAAGAGGCCTGGGTGACTATAGTGTCCCTTTAACGGCTCATAATCAGTTAAAATTTTGAAGCTATCTGAGTCCTGAAAATGGCATTGATTTGAGTGTGCTAATTCCCTATAAAAAATATGGATGGTTGAAGTTATAGACAATAGTTATTTTCTTCCTTTGCATACTTACTGGATAAGTTTGCGTGAGTGAAAAGCATGCGTAAACAAAATGTTACCATCAATTTTGACAGGTGATAAAATCATCACATGAAACATGACAAAGTGCCCCAAGGGAAATACTTTAAAAATGTATATTTCAAACATATAGAATTTTTTGTTAAATAGCGGCTTTGTAATTAAAGCAGTTCTGTCATTGGGTTATCTCATCCAACTATTTTTTTGCCCAGTGGACTGGTGCATCCTATCGTTTTTAAAGTTGTGCTTGTCCCGCCAGATCTTTTTTTAAGGCGTCACCACCTGTGTGTTTATAACACGGAGGAAGCCAGAAATCCAATCTTTTGTGCTTCAAATCATGCGCATGCCCAGTACACCAGCAACTGCTTCCACAGACCACGGTTGACTGCTGTGATTTCATGAGTGGCAACTCTGAGGAACTGTAACACACCAGGAAGCTGTGTAGTCACCATTAACCAAGTTGGCAAAAGATGTGGGGCTTGACTAAAGCTAAACCCTTTGTCAACTTTTATCAACAAGTTTGCACATAAGGAAGAGTAGTCCAACTTTCTTTTATTCCTTATGTATAAATTTGAAAAGCGTCATTTAAAAAGAAGGGGGCAGCTGAAGGGGATTTTGAACATGTCACTGAAAAAAAAAGCGACAGATCTGCCTTAAACTTACCGATAAAGGAATTTAATTTACAGATTGAGCATACAAAATCTCAAAAACTCTTATAATGAAATCAATGGTAACAACAGGTGACATCAATCTGCCCAAAAAGAAAAGTCATCGGCGTGAGGTGCACCAGAAATTAAACATGTCAATCTAATTTAGTAATTTGGAGGTTATTTAGCATATTTGTAAGTAAATTGTTGATCCAAGAATTCATTATGGAGTCAAGAAGGATTATTGTGGCATAATTGGCCAAGGCTTCAAACTGAGTTTTTTGCCTTCTTTTATACAACAGCATAAAAAAAGATGTGTATAAAGGTTGAACTTGGGGGTGGAGCTTAACACTCTAACCAAGCAGACGCCATTCTGGTCAGCTCCACGTTGAATTGTCGAAAAAGGTTGTCTAGATGGGCACAGTTACATTTTATAGGTACCGCTTTGCGGGAATTGAACCCCCAAAGAAAAGAGGAATCAGTGGATGTTTTTTGTCTTTCTCTTAACCAACAAGAAGTTACGCCTTGGATCCAAGGCCTACTTAACCTCCCAGCTTGGAGGGCTGAAGTGTCCACTGTTGGAGCTCATAGCGAGATCTGCACATTACTGCACCAGCAGATCACAAAAACTAACGGCGACTATGCCTAGCAAAGGCCGACATATGTTTCAGCGGAGTCTGAGGCCTATCAGATTGATACAGCCTGGAAATTAAAGGCAACACCTTCACCCCCAGCTAATGCCTTGGCATTACCAGCAACTGTGGACTCACAAGTACCAGTTACAAAATAAGACATAACCTGTTACAGGACATTTAAAATCTGTTTGCAGCAGACCTGGACTTGGTCGGGGCTGATGTCCAGTTGTTGACAGCCAGGGTCCAAGCCACTGATTAGAATGTTATAGACCTCTACCAAGGTATAACTTCTATCTGGGACTCCATGAAGCAATTGCAGGCATCACTTGCACTGAGGGTGGATATTCTAGATGATAGAAGCAGAAGCACTAATTCAAAGTATTCCAGAACCTATTACCACCGAGGAACTATCTCACTATTTAAGGAGCCCTACTACGTCTATCCTTTCAGGGTGGATCAGTCTTCCAAATATCTTCCTCCTCAGTGGGCTTTCCTCATCAGAACCAACAGCCAGCGGTCCCATCATCCAGAGATGTTTGGGATCTTGATAGAGTGTTTTTTGTCCCACAATCTTAAGAAAACCCTACGTCTTGAACATGAGTATTGCATATTGTTTATTGTTTTTTTCTAACTTATCGTTTGCATGTTCAATATTTTTATTTGTAAAACATGCAGTTGACATGTCTAGGACTAGGCTATAGCCTGAATGAGACGATACGTATGAGCATACTCACCTTGAGGAAAACGTATTTCTTTATTTGCTAAGGGGCCCTTAATTATCCCCCTTGGTTAGGACTACCCTTTCACAGATGAGCCTTTTAAATTAAAATTGTAATGCAATTTTTACAATTCCTCTCATTTTCAAGACACCACTAAAAATATGCTGTTTTTCTCAGTAAGTTAACGAGAAAAACAGCATATTAGTAATGGTTTTGTATAGATAAACTATAATGTGGGTATGAATCATTGTACCAAACTTTCTGCTTATGTGATATATCAGTGTCATTTCTAATGTGTCATGCTATTTTGTCTCACCCACATTAAAAAATAAATAAATTCAAGGTTGACCTTGAGGAACCTGAGCAACCTTTTTTCAACCTTGATTACTGTGTAATTGTTACTATAGATATGACTTAAAGGCACACTGTAGGCACTGGGACCACTTCCGCTCATTGAAGTTGTCTGGATGCAGGGTCCCATCACCCTTAACCCCGAGCATGTAATTATTGCAGATTTTAATAAACTGCTAGGGTTAACTCCTTCTCTAGTGGCTGTCTACCACTTTTGGTTGCCTAAATGACACTATGCATGAGGACTTCCAGCGTTACCAGAATCCCCACAGCAAAAAAATCATTGAATTATGCTTTCCTATGAGGAAATCCTAATGTGAGAATGGCCATTGCTGCGCATGCACTTTAGGTTTCCTCCGCCGGCTGACGTCATTGATGGACCCAAGTAAGTGACAGAAGGATTTTTAACCCATTCTGCACCACTGACGGAGGGGGAAGCTATGGTGCCAGGAAAATGAGTTTGTTTTCCTGGCACTATAGTTTCCCTTTAAAGTTAAGTATATATAAATTGGCTTAAAACTGGCAGGTAGTCAAAGGTAATAGCCCCGATACACAGCCCAAATTCAAAAGGATCATACACCAAACTACAAACTACTTATGAACATATACAATGTAACACAAAATCAGAATATGGCAGTACTACTAAAAGGTTGCCTACCCCTGATTTTTGAGTGTTCTTTAAAGGTAAGTTGATCCTGTCTTTAACATTTGTTTGCTATTTCATTCCACTGTTTACTTTTAAAGTACTAAAAAATCGGCGTTGTTATGAAGTGACCTACTGTAATTGTCTAGAATGTTACATGTGCGTTCTACTGCTACCTATCTGTGCATCCACTAAGTGCTTATCCTCCTGTCTCTGTGTGCCTGTCATCACCAGTCACAGCGTTTTTTATAAATTCAAAATATAAACTAGACAGAGCTGCTTGTCCAGTTTATCGGCTCAATCTTGTTTAACTTAATGCATCCACAAGGCTCACAGCTCCAGTATCCTTTCTGCAGACACTTCGAATCCTGTTCACCATGCACCATAAACAAACTGTGAAGTGCTGAAATGAAGATTTTTCTCACGATCTTGTATCTGGGATTTGGTAAGTGTTTCTTTTTCTGAAACCTAAATTAGAAGAATTTCAGACAGATGATATGATTATTATTATATAGTCAGATCATATGTTTATTATTATGCAAAATTAAAGTTGTTGAAGAATACATCCAACTAATGCAAGTGATCAAATGTACTAGGAGAACATGTCTCTTCTCTAATATTAGAGAACATACGTTTTAAGGAAGACATTTCCTCTATACCATGTTCTAAATAAATTGCCAGCTCATGCAGAGACGAAAACGTATTGCATGGAATTTCATTTGTCATTGGAGGAATGGATACACATTCATCCACTGTATCCATTTCCATGTTGCGTTGATATTCAAATAAGTTTATATCATATTCTGAAGGGGGAACCTGGCAGTTGAGATGTTCAGTCACCATCTCTTGCAATTTATTTCCTACAGACTGGGAACAGCTTGAATTTTATGAGGAGCTACCAAGGAACATATTGATACAAACATTATTATTAATATTATAATATACTTTATTGCTTGACCTAATGGACCTGGGATTGTGAAGCCTACTGCCACATGAGAAGCCTCAACTTTCTTGCTATTAAACGCTTTGTATGCGGATCTGTAAATACTGTATATCTGCTAACAAGGCTGATTTACACAGGGATATTTTTGATGTACCAGGGAGGGCTATTTTAAAAAAAATCTGAGCTAGTCTTGAATTTAATGCTTGAATTCCCTTTGGTGGCCTCCCTGCCCCCTTCCCTCCACGACCGACTGGTTATCTCAGCATAAGCATTGCGGCCCTGCGCCTTTATTTTGCACCATTTTTACTCTGCTACAACTTTTTATGCTTTAAGGACCTTGTTTTACTGTGGATAAATACATTTTTGGCTGCTGTCCATTACCGACCACTAGAGATTCACAAATTGGACTCAAGCCACCTTCTCACCTGGGGCTGGTGTGCAGATCTAGTGTGGTACCTGCTCTCCTGTGAGCTCAACTGGGCAGGGGTTGTCATAGGACTCGAGGAACCAGTGAACAATATTACATTTATGAGGTGTGAAAAATTTAATTAAATGCATAAATCCACACCTATTTATCTTGCAACCAGGCTCCTCCATCATAGCTCCCTGTCAATCATTGTTATAAGCTATGTCCTTTGCACTTGGCAGTCGCCCCAGAGAAAGAATAAGGAGAACAGGAAAAATTAAACGTTTGTGTTTCTCCTCTTCATTTTTAATGTTTGCCCTGACTTTTTATTGCCTGAATTGCATTGTGTTATTTGCTAAAACTTTTATATAAATTTAAAAGAAAAAAGAGCAACTAATAAAAAAAAAAAAAAAAAGGTTAACACTTGTGCTATATGATTTTTTATGTTTTATTTAATCCATCGTGTTTGTTGATCGGTTCTTTTTATTTCCATTCGATGTAGCTGTACATTGTCAGGAGGTATGTGAATACCACAATGTCACAGATGCTCTGGGCATCTTACAGCAATCTGCCCGCCTCATCTATTCACGTCCTGTCAAAAACTGGAAGGACCCGACATATGTCTCAATAGATGTCATCTTCAGAGCTGTTCTGGATATGGTATGGTGAATATGTAGTACATGCTATATAGACCCATAGATAGGAGTATAAACAGAGACAAAGTACATGAATAGAGACATGTGGTCACACAATGCGGTAATACAGAGACAGAGCCACAGAGAGTCTCAGAGTTATTTACCAATGTGAGAATTGTTGGGAAAAATAGCTGAGTTGAATTCCCAAATATTCTAATTTAAGTGAATATCTCTGTGTAACAGACACAGTCACACAGAGATACAGAGACACTCAGTGAGAGAAACACAGGACCAAACAATGAATCCGGGCTGATTATAAAACCTACTTTAATGCATTATATAGTTATTTTTTTGTCAATTAAATAAAATAATAAATTAAACAAACTGCTACTCATCTTTACCGTTCCCTAACAGACCCAGAGTAGGCTGCACCAAACAAAATCCTCTAATTCTACTCTAGAAGGTCTTATTCCATAAACGTCTGTCAAGCAGTGTTTTTTTGGTTTTGGTTTTTGTCTATGTAGTCCAGCCTCCGGGCAGCAGTTCTTTCACAACATAAGATAAATAGAAAGGCTAAAAAAGTTGATAATAGCACAATTTAATTTATTGTCAGCCCAATGTGCACGAGTGCAGCTGTGGTTTGGAATCCCTCCGAGAGCCAGAGAGGGGAGCTAGGGACATGCGCAGAGTGTTAGACAAAATTTTTTTTTTTTTTGTAAATCTTTTTTATTGAAGAAAAAAGGAAGGCTCGCAGGCCTCAGTGGATAGCATTGTTAATTGTTACAACATATGTCAGTCTTCAAGACAATATATTGGGAGTTTCCCAAAACTTCAAGGCACTTACATTCCATTTTCAATTTAAGGCTTAGTTAGCGTACGAGTGTTAGACAAAATGCATAACATTCCAGAATGCAGTTAATATCTGAATTGATATCTTAATCTCTGTCCATTGCTATTTATCAACGTTTGTCGAGCAACAATTTCACACCTTCATAGCATGAAAAGAGATGATTGGTCCATAACACCTAGAAATATGGGACAAGATTTAATGTGAATGCATGTGTAATGTGTGTAGACATGTGCAGTATACATAAATAGATGTAAAGCTCGTGAATGTGTGTGTAGTATGTGCATGGAAGTGTGTGAATGCCTGCGTAGTGTGTAAATGTATTTGTAGAGATTCCTATTTCTGAGGAGTCATACGTTCTTGAACTTAGTTTGTATGTGAAATAGTGTCAAGTAACAATTCACATTACTGAGGATCCTGTAGGAGAAGAATGAAGGGGATTTCAAATTCTGAACATTGCACTGATGAAGGAGTTCACAGCCATACGGGTGTCTCTTTAAACATTGCGACTTTGTGTTCTCTCTGTAACAGTTCTTCTGCTCAAAGATTGTTGCCCACTGTAGAAAGCCATTCTCCCACACTCACCTATGGCAAGGACCGGGAACCAATATAAATATGTACGGACTGCTTTACATTACTCCCAGTAATGTGTCTTTAAACTACAATAAATGTGCTTAGAAATCAGTCTGTGTAAATAAAACACATTGTTCTTCTTCTAATTAACATTTTAGCTGCATAAATTGTAAGTCACATAAAATTAGTCTGAACAGCCCTCCCCAGGCCACATCTCCATTTACACCCCTAAAACTAGTGTTCCTCTTTGCCTATTTAAAATGATGGGATATGTGTTATAGTAACCTGGGTATGTAGGACAATGATAAAGAGACAAGGTTGCACACAACATTACTAGAGACACTCGATTGTGTAGCATAATGTTACAGATGAATAATCATGAATGTACAGATAGAGATTCACAGGGAAAGAGAGATACACAGAAGCGTGAGGGAGCCCACAATCTGTAAAACAAGTAAAGGGTTGTACAGAAAGCATATATGGCTATTTAATACACAGCCAGCCTTGTAGCTACGTAGCGGGGTCACCCAGTATAGTGAGATGGCAAAGATGATCACGTAACATAGTAATGTAAACACAGGAGTACATAGCTTTGTGATACGATGCCCAAAACCTATTCATAAAAAGACTGGAACACACAACCCATTGATAAAGAGACTGCATGTCGGAACTGTCTGAGAAAGAGACAGGAGTTCTCAAGCTATTGAAAAGGAGTTGAGTAGTAGTACGCAGCATGGCAACAAAGGAACAGCAGTATATCATATTATGTACCAGAAAGAACACACATAAAATATGTTAAAGGAACATGCCTGCCAAGCACCATAACCACTACAATCTGCTGTAGGGGTTATGGTGACAGTAGTACCGTTGTGACAGCCCATGGTATGTAGTAAGCTGTTTTACTATGGTTTGTCATTTTACCTGGTTCCTGGATCGAGTATTTTCCTGTATATCTATATGGAACAAAACAGGCTGATCCAATGCCCTGCTCTCTGGCTGAGAGTGTTTAGCTGACCTTTTCAGCCAATGCATGTCCCTGCTTAGCTATATAGAGCTCACTGGTTTTTCCAGCAGGTGAAGATGGGAAGCAGGGGCTACAGGCCAGGTAAGTTGTCATACTTTACTAGAATGGTTTGACTACTTACCATGACATGGCACCAGGGCACTCCTGGCACCATAATCTACTACAGCAGACATATATATGGCACAGTTTCAATGAAACCAGTGTAGTGCTCAGCATTTATGCAATTCCTGTATGACTCCATCTCAGGTTACTGAGAAATTAAAAATAGTAAATAATTTACCGATACCAGACCCTGAAAATAAAGAAATTCTCTATTGTTTGCAGGATGAAAAGTTACAGTCGTTGACAACTTTGCTGGACTTTGAGATGGTAAGAGGGGGTGTTCACACAGCCACGATGAGTCATGGTTGAAAGGAACAATAGCAGGTGGATATAAAAGGACATTTGTTACAGGGCTGGCACAATTAGTTGTTTCAGAATCTGTCAAATACCAACATTCCATCTAAGGGTGGTTTCCACCAACGATAAGTAGCGTTCTAATCTAGCAGGAAAATCATACACTCATCTGTCACCGATCTGTTCTATGATAAGGTTCCCTGGGGCTAAGGAGTCTTATTATGCTTTATTGGTATAACAAGGAACAGTCCACTATCATATTAACCTTAATGCTACATAGTCCTCTCCACAAAAAGAACACTCCACCAAGGAATGCAGACTAAAGCTTTATGCTGAATTTAGAAAATTATATTGATTTACAAATGGGCTCAATGCGTGTCTCTGTTAATCACGAGAGCTTGTATTCAATAGGCCGAGATCGCAAGACAACAAAATAGCAATATTCCAGCTTATACCTACCTTATACTCCCATGGGGCTGGCACGTGACATTATAGTGCAACGTACACACGTCATGGTTATTTTTTGTTATACTCTAAAGATGTTTCATTTTTGGTGTCATCAATGCTATCCATGTCTTATGATTGTAGGCCACCAAGAAGCCTTTACAATGAGTGGTCTTCATATATTAATAATGTTGCAATGCAGAATGCTACATCATCCCATCTGGTCCAGGTTGCAATATTAATAACAGAGAGCTCTATAAATTGTCACTATCTGCAGTATGGAGTTCAGTTTGTACACAGTTTTACACTGGTCCTTTTCATACCATTATAGCCTTGCTTTTTATTTTTAACCCTTTAACCCAACCATATTGACTCTGAACCTTTAATATTGCCCCTGACTGCACTCCTGTTTTCTCTGTGAGGTTACTTCGGTGTCAGAGTAACCTCTGTGATTGTGTTTGCTGTTCACGACATCAGTTCCCTTCTCCAGCTTCTATTTCTTTTTGTAAAGCAGGCCATACTTCTGCTCAAATCAGTTATTATATCAACATTATCTGACATTTGGTGACCTTGCTTCCAAATCTTTTAGCTAAGAAGTGATGTTTGTAGTGTTTGTTTTGCTGAACTATAAAGCCTTTGCTAATTTTTTGGAGATTCATTAATTTGGTGAAAAGTGTTTTCTTAAGTCATTTTAATTGTTGAATTTGAGAATAAGTAAAATGGTTCCATAAATGTGTCAATAAATCTTCTTTGGAATGACCGTGATGACTTAAAGAATTATTATAATTACCTCTACAGACTATTGTATTTCTAATGATGCTGGCTGGGAATATCCTGGCGCCATTTCCCAGTTTTGGGTCAAACCATTTTTATGTGGTTTGCGTCTTACCTAGATCCTGCTGGATGACAGGCCTCCTTTCTCACTGGCTAAATGACTATTGGTCCAGTATACACCAGTCCTCATTTTCACTAATTTGCAAAATGTTCTGTTTTTTTAATCCTCTGTTTATCGTCAAACCTGCTGTACCGAGATAATTTGCATAGGACAGGTTATTGTTTCTGGAAATCTCAGTTTTTTGCTTCAAAAGTGAGGACAACAACCTAATGTTAGGGTAAAACAAAGAAAATATTAATTAAGACAAGCACTCACTAAAAATATATTGGGAGTCTAATTTCTCATGGCCTTTTAGACATATATATTTTACGTTACTTCACTTCACTCAATCAAATGGGTTTATTGTCTTATGTAATAGATCTCATAAAAAAAAAAACCACTGATGTAATTTTCTTGTTTCCATAGACATGGCAAAATGAGTTTCTTTCTTGGGATCCACAGAACTTTTGTGGCATATTTCGAGTTTCCTTCCCAGCAGAGTTAATCTGGATTCCAGATATTAATATCCTTGAAACGTAAGTTAGTATGAAACTCATGCATTACTCATGGACATGTGCTTAGTTACTAACATAAAAAATATTTTTAAACTGTTGACAAATTTACGGAGGAGAATGATCAAGATGTTCCTTATAAAGGTGTACAAGGACAGCTTCTGAGACCCAGGCAGGGTAATGGACGGTAGGCAAAAAAATATTAGACATATTTTGTTTAAATCCCTTAAATTATTACATACAAGTAGGTATAAGAAATACCAATGGGTCGTGCAAATCGTAATAGACTACACAGTCTCAATGGGGTGTGTTTAGGTTTGGTTATAGTTGTTAGTTATTGAGATTATGAGAGTTAAAGGGATACTTTAGTGCCGGAAAAACAAACCTGTATTCCTGGTACTATTGCTCCTCCTGTGAACCCCTGTAAACCCTTTATTTACTTACCACCCATGAATTAGACCTCCCCATAGGAAAGCATTGAATCAATGCTTTCCCACGGGGAAAAATCTGATGTTGGATGTCGTCATGCAGAGCTTAAGAATGTCCAGCATCAGATACTAGACCCAAGGTCCTTTTAGATGCAGGAAGCGTCTTCAGTGTCTTTCTGGGGGACAGCCCATGGAGGTAGACTTGGAGCTGCAAAATAAACATTGCAGTTTCTCTGGAATGAGCCGAAGTGGTTTGGGTGCCTATAGTGTCCCTTTAATTCTAGATCTAAGTACCAAAACTACTACAGCACACAGTGGTTTTTGAAAGTTGGATTTCTTACCTGTGATCCACCAGGCACTGCTACCCCAACCTCCACTACTACTGACGTAGAGCTAGAGGAGAGATGTAACTTGTGGTAGCTCTCCTGAGCTAAGTCCTGCACAGCAGGGCTAGCCCATTGACTGAGAGTCTCAGCTAATTGCTCTCAGCCAGTGGGCTAGGCTTTGCACTCCAGGACTTTGCTCAGTCGAAGAGTTTCTGACTACTTACAATGTAGGGTACCACAGCACACCATGAGCAAGGTTAGGCTTTTGAGGTCAGAGATTATGGAAATTATGATTGGAACCATGGTTAGGAGTTATGGTAGTATGGGCTAGGGAATAAGAGAGCTGTGGTTTGCAGTAGGGGATTGGAATTAGGATTAGGGATTATGGGAGCCAGAATTAGGATTAGGGATTATACAGGCCATAAGGCGCCCTGTGCGAAAAGTCTTCACAGCGCCCACCCCCCACCAAGTTGCCTGTATACAGTCACACAAACAGTTACAGGCAGGCAGTCAGACATGCTCAGTTACAGGCAGACAGTCACACACACACACACACAGTTACAGGCAGACAGTCACACATGCTCAGTTACAGGCAGACAGTCACAGAGTCAAACACACAGTTAAAGGCACACAATCATGAACAGTTACAGGCACACAGTCACACACACAGTTACAGGCACACAGTCACACACACAGTCACAGGCAGACAGTCATACACACTCTGTTACAGGCATGCAGACAATCATGCATGCTGATAGGCACATGCACACACTCAGTTACAGGCAGATAGTCACACATGCAGGCACAGCTACAACATAACACACAGGCAGGCAGACACACACACACACACACACAAGGGAGGCAGTCACACAGACAATGACACACACACACAGGCAAACAGTCACACACAGGCAGTCAGACAGACAGTAACACATAAACACACAGGCAGGCAGACAGACACACACACACACACACAGGCAGTCAGACAGTCACACACACACACAGGCAGGTAGTCAAACAGGCAGGCACACACACACACACACGCACAGGCATGCAGACACACAGGCAGGCAGTCACACAAACAGACAGGCAGACAGTCACACACACACACACACACACACACACACACACACAGACATACAGACTTACCTCTTTCCATTATGGCTGGAAGTGGGAGTAGATGCAATTGGTTGCTGGGGAAGCAGGGACTCCTTCCTTCTTCCCTCTTCCTGTACAGGGGCTTCGGGTAGGTATTAGCCCCGCCTCCGCCTTTTGGTAAGCCCTGCCTGGCGATAAGCCCCGCCCCGGCCACGTTGATTTTTTATTTTTTTTATAGACCCAGGTGGAGAATAATTAATCCTCCATCCGGGTATCTGTTTTAGCTCCCCTGACACCGGCCATGTGCGAGCTCGCACAGCCCTAAGGCTGGCCCTGATGGGAGCTATGGTTATAGGATATGCGGGGGTTCATAGAGTGTTAACAATCTTATGCAATGCATCTTTACTTACTATTGCAATCAATGCTGAAAAAATGGCACTAATATAATGATAAATCTTTAGGATCCTACATACTAATTGGATAGATTTATTTTATTGTGTTGTGTATGAAGAAGTTCATTTTGGAACTGTGGTCTAAGCCCTTTCATAAATTGCTGTGGCAAGGTTAAGGGCTTGCCTTCCGGTGGAAGTGGTGTCCCAAGTCTGTGAAGAGCTGCTGCAGAATCTGAGGACCTGTTGAAGAGCTATTGCTTTAGTGCAAGTAACCAACGGTATCTTTATAAGGATGGTGTCAGGAGAAGGAACAGGGACAATACCTACCTGGAAGAAGGTTTAGTCTATGAATAAGAGTATCTCTACAAAACATTTCCATTTATGTTTGCCCCATTTAGGCATGAATACAGTTTGTCGAATTCACATTTATACTTGTGCCAGCTTACTTCCTATAGCAAAGTTTTAGCGTTTGCTTATTTACACCTCGTAACGCAATACAGTAAATGCTCCGCTAGTATTAGATTAATAAAGGTCTTCTAGAACAGTACAATGAGTGACTTGTGTATCTTTTTACAGGGTAGATGCGCACTCTGTTGATGGGACCTACCTGCAGCTGTATTATAATGGCTTAATTCAGGGGAGGAATACATTGAATGTTGCAACAAAGTGCTCCCTGGATCTCTATAAATTCCCATTTGACTCTCAAAAATGCAACCTAACATTTGTATTACACTCATATACAGGTAAGCAATAAACTTTGCGCAAACTAAATAAAATATACACACCGACTCCTTATTACTGCATTAAAGGATCATTGAGATGGCACATTAAGTAGTAGAAGGGGTGTGTATTGAGAATATGGCAAACACATCAGTGGGTAGAATAGGCAGGATTGTGTTGAGGGACTGTGTGGTTTGGAGTAGAAATTAGTGAAGTATGGGACGTGAGATAAGTTGTCAAGGATGGGCTAAGTAGGAGCAGTGGCGTACACACAACCCATGGGGCCATGGGGCCCTGGTGCGAAAACTGATCAGTGGGACCCCCCCCGCGCGCTTACTCTACGGGGGGCCGGGGCCGCAACACATGCGCATTCGGAGCTGAGAGGCGGATCGGGGCGGAGAGATCCCCAGCACCAAGGTAGTCCGGCGCTGGAGAAAGGTAAGTGCTGAAGACACACACACTCTCACAAACAGACGCATACACACTAGCTAACAGACACACACATTTACTGAACGACACACCCTCAGTGACAGACATACATACACACTCACTTACAAAACACACACTCACTAACAGACACCAAACAGACTCACTAACAGACACACACAGTAACACACTAACACACACACACTCTAACACACACACTCTAACACTCTAATACTAACACACACACACACTCTAACACACACACACACACACTCTAATACTAACACACACACTCACACTCTAATACTAACACACACACACTAACACACACTCTAACACTAACACACACACACACACACTAACACAAACACACACACACACAC
>OW240923.1:29790510-29850719 GCA_933207985.1 Pelobates cultripes | reverse complement strand
ATACAAATATCACACATGGACAGACGCGCAGACCAGATTCACAGCACTCTGGAACACCCAAGATCGACATGTCCCCTCCCTGCAAGGTAAAGACAGGGAAGGGGAAATTAATATTTGTTTTTTGTTTAAATAGTTATTAATTTAATAAAGCCGATGTTCACACTACACCCCTATACAAACACTATACATGGATGATGGGGTGTGTCCAGCAAGGGGCACTAAAGGCCCAAGTCCGGTCCTGTCTGTGCAGTCTGGGTAATAGTATGGATAGCAGTCTGTGTGAACCACCTGGGTGGCAGTATGTGTAGCTGTGTGTTTCATTTCTGAGTTAGCCATTCTTGACAGTCCTGTCCCCTACCTAACAAAAAGATTGCAATTTTCAGTCTGAGAGCATGGGGATCTGGGGCCATTCACAAATTAGGATCCTTTAAACTGAATACAGTGATCCCAGAGTCCAGCAAACAGTTGGCAGGATGACAGGCAGATTAGGCACCCCATCAGGCATGCGCATGCCGACAGCCAGGTACCTATTGCGCCTAATGAGAAATCTGGTCCTAGCTGCTTCCAAGTACTCAGTGGATGTACCTTCACTGGTTCCATTATGTTTTTATCTTATTCAGAATAAAAAAAAGCGGAATGCTTATGAGTAAGCGTTTGTTAAAGCAAGGAACTCTATAGTTTCTAAGTTGAATAATATGTTCTTGTAAGCCTACCATGCGGGGATGTTGCTCTTAGTCCAGACACACTCCTAACTCGCCAAACTCTAGCGTTTATTTCACTTATATGTACATGTGTAATATGTGCATGTGAATTATAGATATTTTATTGTATAGCTTAGATTGACAGGTTGCAAACCTGACATGTAACCTGGCTAGATGCAAAGTCTTTTCAGGTAGCCCCCTCAGCACAGGTATTCCCTGATGATTCTTGAAAGACTTATGTGAATAGTCACCATCCAATTTTTACTATGCCACAAGAATGCTTTGGCTGTTTATTACTGAATGAAGAACTGCAGGTTTCTTCTTATATTTCGTACAAATTTCATGAGGAAAGACACACTTCAGGACTTAATTAAAACTTTACACTTTAACAGAGGTAAAAGTCCATCATAATAAGTGCACCATTGAAAAAGTGCCTACCTATTTGGTTCCACACTCAATATTTCCCACCCATGTAGTTCACATGCAATCAGATGAGTTACGGGTAGTATTGGACAGCACATAACAAAGTAATGTTTTACATCTACCAGATCCTATAGTGCTTAAAGGGATTCTATAGTGTAATTAGTGTAAGGAATTCAAAGTTTTATTCCTTACACTACAAAGCCCTCTAGTCCCCCCCTCCCTCGCTCCTCCCGGCTCATAAAAGGTTAAAAAAATTTAATCGATTGTATGAACCATGCCTATGTGTATATATCCTCCTTACATGATTTGAGTAAGGTTGATGCCCGCAAATGTACGAAATTTAAGAATGTAAAACCTGAACTACCTGCTTCCCCCCCCAACCCTCCCCCCTCTTCTTTCTGTACCCCTCTTCCTTGTCTCATGAAACAATAAAATATTAATTTCAAAAAGTTTAAAAAAACCTTTAGTCACTTACCCGAAACCAGCGCTGATGTCCTTCCAACGCCATCCAGCAAGGGGTGGGTCGCTAATGCTACATTAGGCCCTCCACTTATGAAATCATTGCTTCAATGCTTTCCCATGGAAATTTAACTGACGCTGGATGTCCTTATGCAGAGCGTGAGGATGTCTAGAAGTCACCTAGGAACCAGAAAGTGTCTCTAGTGGCTGTCTGATTGACAGCCACTGGGAGCAGTCTTAGTCCTGCAATGTAATCATTGCAGTTTTTCTCAAAAACTACAATGACTTACATTGCAGGACTAAGTGGGACTGGGGCCCGGCACCCAGACCACATCAATGAGCTGAAGAGGCCTGGGTGACTATAGTGTCCCTTTAACGGCTCATAATCAGTTAAAATTTTGAAGCTATCTGAGTCCTGAAAATGGCATTGATTTGAGTGTGCTAATTCCCTATAAAAAATATGGATGGTTGAAGTTATAGACAATAGTTATTTTCTTCCTTTGCATACTTACTGGATAAGTTTGCGTGAGTGAAAAGCATGCGTAAACAAAATGTTACCATCAATTTTGACAGGTGATAAAATCATCACATGAAACATGACAAAGTGCCCCAAGGGAAATACTTTAAAAATGTATATTTCAAACATATAGAATTTTTTGTTAAATAGCGGCTTTGTAATTAAAGCAGTTCTGTCATTGGGTTATCTCATCCAACTATTTTTTTGCCCAGTGGACTGGTGCATCCTATCGTTTTTAAAGTTGTGCTTGTCCCGCCAGATCTTTTTTTAAGGCGTCACCACCTGTGTGTTTATAACACGGAGGAAGCCAGAAATCCAATCTTTTGTGCTTCAAATCATGCGCATGCCCAGTACACCAGCAACTGCTTCCACAGACCACGGTTGACTGCTGTGATTTCATGAGTGGCAACTCTGAGGAACTGTAACACACCAGGAAGCTGTGTAGTCACCATTAACCAAGTTGGCAAAAGATGTGGGGCTTGACTAAAGCTAAACCCTTTGTCAACTTTTATCAACAAGTTTGCACATAAGGAAGAGTAGTCCAACTTTCTTTTATTCCTTATGTATAAATTTGAAAAGCGTCATTTAAAAAGAAGGGGGCAGCTGAAGGGGATTTTGAACATGTCACTGAAAAAAAAAGCGACAGATCTGCCTTAAACTTACCGATAAAGGAATTTAATTTACAGATTGAGCATACAAAATCTCAAAAACTCTTATAATGAAATCAATGGTAACAACAGGTGACATCAATCTGCCCAAAAAGAAAAGTCATCGGCGTGAGGTGCACCAGAAATTAAACATGTCAATCTAATTTAGTAATTTGGAGGTTATTTAGCATATTTGTAAGTAAATTGTTGATCCAAGAATTCATTATGGAGTCAAGAAGGATTATTGTGGCATAATTGGCCAAGGCTTCAAACTGAGTTTTTTGCCTTCTTTTATACAACAGCATAAAAAAAGATGTGTATAAAGGTTGAACTTGGGGGTGGAGCTTAACACTCTAACCAAGCAGACGCCATTCTGGTCAGCTCCACGTTGAATTGTCGAAAAAGGTTGTCTAGATGGGCACAGTTACATTTTATAGGTACCGCTTTGCGGGAATTGAACCCCCAAAGAAAAGAGGAATCAGTGGATGTTTTTTGTCTTTCTCTTAACCAACAAGAAGTTACGCCTTGGATCCAAGGCCTACTTAACCTCCCAGCTTGGAGGGCTGAAGTGTCCACTGTTGGAGCTCATAGCGAGATCTGCACATTACTGCACCAGCAGATCACAAAAACTAACGGCGACTATGCCTAGCAAAGGCCGACATATGTTTCAGCGGAGTCTGAGGCCTATCAGATTGATACAGCCTGGAAATTAAAGGCAACACCTTCACCCCCAGCTAATGCCTTGGCATTACCAGCAACTGTGGACTCACAAGTACCAGTTACAAAATAAGACATAACCTGTTACAGGACATTTAAAATCTGTTTGCAGCAGACCTGGACTTGGTCGGGGCTGATGTCCAGTTGTTGACAGCCAGGGTCCAAGCCACTGATTAGAATGTTATAGACCTCTACCAAGGTATAACTTCTATCTGGGACTCCATGAAGCAATTGCAGGCATCACTTGCACTGAGGGTGGATATTCTAGATGATAGAAGCAGAAGCACTAATTCAAAGTATTCCAGAACCTATTACCACCGAGGAACTATCTCACTATTTAAGGAGCCCTACTACGTCTATCCTTTCAGGGTGGATCAGTCTTCCAAATATCTTCCTCCTCAGTGGGCTTTCCTCATCAGAACCAACAGCCAGCGGTCCCATCATCCAGAGATGTTTGGGATCTTGATAGAGTGTTTTTTGTCCCACAATCTTAAGAAAACCCTACGTCTTGAACATGAGTATTGCATATTGTTTATTGTTTTTTTCTAACTTATCGTTTGCATGTTCAATATTTTTATTTGTAAAACATGCAGTTGACATGTCTAGGACTAGGCTATAGCCTGAATGAGACGATACGTATGAGCATACTCACCTTGAGGAAAACGTATTTCTTTATTTGCTAAGGGGCCCTTAATTATCCCCCTTGGTTAGGACTACCCTTTCACAGATGAGCCTTTTAAATTAAAATTGTAATGCAATTTTTACAATTCCTCTCATTTTCAAGACACCACTAAAAATATGCTGTTTTTCTCAGTAAGTTAACGAGAAAAACAGCATATTAGTAATGGTTTTGTATAGATAAACTATAATGTGGGTATGAATCATTGTACCAAACTTTCTGCTTATGTGATATATCAGTGTCATTTCTAATGTGTCATGCTATTTTGTCTCACCCACATTAAAAAATAAATAAATTCAAGGTTGACCTTGAGGAACCTGAGCAACCTTTTTTCAACCTTGATTACTGTGTAATTGTTACTATAGATATGACTTAAAGGCACACTGTAGGCACTGGGACCACTTCCGCTCATTGAAGTTGTCTGGATGCAGGGTCCCATCACCCTTAACCCCGAGCATGTAATTATTGCAGATTTTAATAAACTGCTAGGGTTAACTCCTTCTCTAGTGGCTGTCTACCACTTTTGGTTGCCTAAATGACACTATGCATGAGGACTTCCAGCGTTACCAGAATCCCCACAGCAAAAAAATCATTGAATTATGCTTTCCTATGAGGAAATCCTAATGTGAGAATGGCCATTGCTGCGCATGCACTTTAGGTTTCCTCCGCCGGCTGACGTCATTGATGGACCCAAGTAAGTGACAGAAGGATTTTTAACCCATTCTGCACCACTGACGGAGGGGGAAGCTATGGTGCCAGGAAAATGAGTTTGTTTTCCTGGCACTATAGTTTCCCTTTAAAGTTAAGTATATATAAATTGGCTTAAAACTGGCAGGTAGTCAAAGGTAATAGCCCCGATACACAGCCCAAATTCAAAAGGATCATACACCAAACTACAAACTACTTATGAACATATACAATGTAACACAAAATCAGAATATGGCAGTACTACTAAAAGGTTGCCTACCCCTGATTTTTGAGTGTTCTTTAAAGGTAAGTTGATCCTGTCTTTAACATTTGTTTGCTATTTCATTCCACTGTTTACTTTTAAAGTACTAAAAAATCGGCGTTGTTATGAAGTGACCTACTGTAATTGTCTAGAATGTTACATGTGCGTTCTACTGCTACCTATCTGTGCATCCACTAAGTGCTTATCCTCCTGTCTCTGTGTGCCTGTCATCACCAGTCACAGCGTTTTTTATAAATTCAAAATATAAACTAGACAGAGCTGCTTGTCCAGTTTATCGGCTCAATCTTGTTTAACTTAATGCATCCACAAGGCTCACAGCTCCAGTATCCTTTCTGCAGACACTTCGAATCCTGTTCACCATGCACCATAAACAAACTGTGAAGTGCTGAAATGAAGATTTTTCTCACGATCTTGTATCTGGGATTTGGTAAGTGTTTCTTTTTCTGAAACCTAAATTAGAAGAATTTCAGACAGATGATATGATTATTATTATATAGTCAGATCATATGTTTATTATTATGCAAAATTAAAGTTGTTGAAGAATACATCCAACTAATGCAAGTGATCAAATGTACTAGGAGAACATGTCTCTTCTCTAATATTAGAGAACATACGTTTTAAGGAAGACATTTCCTCTATACCATGTTCTAAATAAATTGCCAGCTCATGCAGAGACGAAAACGTATTGCATGGAATTTCATTTGTCATTGGAGGAATGGATACACATTCATCCACTGTATCCATTTCCATGTTGCGTTGATATTCAAATAAGTTTATATCATATTCTGAAGGGGGAACCTGGCAGTTGAGATGTTCAGTCACCATCTCTTGCAATTTATTTCCTACAGACTGGGAACAGCTTGAATTTTATGAGGAGCTACCAAGGAACATATTGATACAAACATTATTATTAATATTATAATATACTTTATTGCTTGACCTAATGGACCTGGGATTGTGAAGCCTACTGCCACATGAGAAGCCTCAACTTTCTTGCTATTAAACGCTTTGTATGCGGATCTGTAAATACTGTATATCTGCTAACAAGGCTGATTTACACAGGGATATTTTTGATGTACCAGGGAGGGCTATTTTAAAAAAAATCTGAGCTAGTCTTGAATTTAATGCTTGAATTCCCTTTGGTGGCCTCCCTGCCCCCTTCCCTCCACGACCGACTGGTTATCTCAGCATAAGCATTGCGGCCCTGCGCCTTTATTTTGCACCATTTTTACTCTGCTACAACTTTTTATGCTTTAAGGACCTTGTTTTACTGTGGATAAATACATTTTTGGCTGCTGTCCATTACCGACCACTAGAGATTCACAAATTGGACTCAAGCCACCTTCTCACCTGGGGCTGGTGTGCAGATCTAGTGTGGTACCTGCTCTCCTGTGAGCTCAACTGGGCAGGGGTTGTCATAGGACTCGAGGAACCAGTGAACAATATTACATTTATGAGGTGTGAAAAATTTAATTAAATGCATAAATCCACACCTATTTATCTTGCAACCAGGCTCCTCCATCATAGCTCCCTGTCAATCATTGTTATAAGCTATGTCCTTTGCACTTGGCAGTCGCCCCAGAGAAAGAATAAGGAGAACAGGAAAAATTAAACGTTTGTGTTTCTCCTCTTCATTTTTAATGTTTGCCCTGACTTTTTATTGCCTGAATTGCATTGTGTTATTTGCTAAAACTTTTATATAAATTTAAAAGAAAAAAGAGCAACTAATAAAAAAAAAAAAAAAAAGGTTAACACTTGTGCTATATGATTTTTTATGTTTTATTTAATCCATCGTGTTTGTTGATCGGTTCTTTTTATTTCCATTCGATGTAGCTGTACATTGTCAGGAGGTATGTGAATACCACAATGTCACAGATGCTCTGGGCATCTTACAGCAATCTGCCCGCCTCATCTATTCACGTCCTGTCAAAAACTGGAAGGACCCGACATATGTCTCAATAGATGTCATCTTCAGAGCTGTTCTGGATATGGTATGGTGAATATGTAGTACATGCTATATAGACCCATAGATAGGAGTATAAACAGAGACAAAGTACATGAATAGAGACATGTGGTCACACAATGCGGTAATACAGAGACAGAGCCACAGAGAGTCTCAGAGTTATTTACCAATGTGAGAATTGTTGGGAAAAATAGCTGAGTTGAATTCCCAAATATTCTAATTTAAGTGAATATCTCTGTGTAACAGACACAGTCACACAGAGATACAGAGACACTCAGTGAGAGAAACACAGGACCAAACAATGAATCCGGGCTGATTATAAAACCTACTTTAATGCATTATATAGTTATTTTTTTGTCAATTAAATAAAATAATAAATTAAACAAACTGCTACTCATCTTTACCGTTCCCTAACAGACCCAGAGTAGGCTGCACCAAACAAAATCCTCTAATTCTACTCTAGAAGGTCTTATTCCATAAACGTCTGTCAAGCAGTGTTGTTTTGGTTTTGGTTTTTGTCTATGTAGTCCAGCCTCCGGGCAGCAGTTCTTTCACAACATAAGATAAATAGAAAGGCTAAAAAAGTTGATAATAGCACAATTTAATTTATTGTCAGCCCAATGTGCATGAGTGCAGCTGTGGTTTGGAATCCCTCCGAGAGCCAGAGAGGGGAGCTAGGGACATGCGCAGAGTGTTAGACAAAATGCATAACATTCCAGAATGCAGTTAATATCTGAATTGATATCTTAATCTCTGTCCATTGCTATTTATCAACGTTTGTCGAGCAACAATTTCACACCTTCATAGCATGAAAAGAGATGATTGGTCCATAACACCTAGAAATATGGGACAAGATTTAATGTGAATGCATGTGTAATGTGTGTAGACATGTGCAGTATACATAAATAGATGTAAAGCTCGTGAATGTGTGTGTAGTATGTGCATGGAAGTGTGTGAATGCCTGCGTAGTGTGTAAATGTATTTGTAGAGATTCCTATTTCTGAGGAGTCATACGTTCTTGAACTTAGTTTGTATGTGAAATAGTGTCAAGTAACAATTCACATTACTGAGGATCCTGTAGGAGAAGAATGAAGGGGATTTCAAATTCTGAACATTGCACTGATGAAGGAGTTCACAGCCATACGGGTGTCTCTTTAAACATTGCGACTTTGTGTTCTCTCTGTAACAGTTCTTCTGCTCAAAGATTGTTGCCCACTGTAGAAAGCCATTCTCCCACACTCACCTATGGCAAGGACCGGGAACCAATATAAATATGTACGGACTGCTTTACATTACTCCCAGTAATGTGTCTTTAAACTACAATAAATGTGCTTAGAAATCAGTCTGTGTAAATAAAACACATTGTTCTTCTTCTAATTAACATTTTAGCTGCATAAATTGTAAGTCACATAAAATTAGTCTGAACAGCCCTCCCCAGGCCACATCTCCATTTACACCCCTAAAACTAGTGTTCCTCTTTGCCTATTTAAAATGATGGGATATGTGTTATAGTAACCTGGGTATGTAGGACAATGATAAAGAGACAAGGTTGCACACAACATTACTAGAGACACTCGATTGTGTAGCATAATGTTACAGATGAATAATCATGAATGTACAGATAGAGATTCACAGGGAAAGAGAGATACACAGAAGCGTGAGGGAGCCCACAATCTGTAAAACAAGTAAAGGGTTGTACAGAAAGCATATATGGCTATTTAATACACAGCCAGCCTTGTAGCTACGTAGCGGGGTCACCCAGTATAGTGAGATGGCAAAGATGATCACGTAACATAGTAATGTAAACACAGGAGTACATAGCTTTGTGATACGATGCCCAAAACCTATTCATAAAAAGACTGGAACACACAACCCATAAAGAGACTGCATGTCGGAACTGTCTGAGAAAGAGACGAGTTCTCAAGCTATTGAAAAGGAGTTGAGTAGTAGTACGCAGCATGGCAACAAAGGAACAGCAGTATATCATATTATGTACCAGAAAGAACACACATAAAATATGTTAAAGGAACATGCCTGCCAAGCACCATAACCACTACAATCTGCTGTAGGTGTTATGGTGACAGTAGTACCGTTGTGACAGCCCATGGTATGTAGTAAGCTGTTTTACTATGGTTTGTCATTTTACCTGGTTCCTGGATCGAGTATTTTCCTGTATATCTATATGGAACAAAACAGGCTGATCCAATGCCCTGCTCTCTGGCTGAGAGTGTTTAGCTGACCTTTCCAGCCAATGCATGTCCCTGCTTAGCTATATAGAGCTCACTGGTTTTTCCAGCAGGTGAAGATGGGAAGCAGGGGCTACAGGCCAGGTAAGTTGTCATACTTTACTAGAATGGTTTGACTACTTACCATGACATGGCACCAGGGCACTCCTGGCACCATAATCTACTACAGCAGACATATATATGGCACAGTTTCAATGAAACCAGTGTAGTGCCCAGCATTTATGCAATTCCTGTATGACTCCATCTCAGGTTACTGAGAAATTAAAAATAGTAAATAATTTACCGATACCAGACCCTGAAAATAAAGAAATTCTCTATTGTTTGCAGGATGAAAAGTTACAGTCGTTGACAACTTTGCTGGACTTTGAGATGGTAAGAGGGGGTGTTCACACAGCCACGATGAGTCATGGTTGAAAGGAACAATAGCAGGTGGATATAAAAGGACATTTGTTACAGGGCTGGCACAATTAGTTGTTTCAGAATCTGTCAAATACCAACATTCCATCTAAGGGTGGTTTCCACCAACGATAAGTAGCGTTCTAATCTAGCAGGAAAATCATACACTCATCTGTCACCGATCTGTTCTATGATAAGGTTCCCTGGGGCTAAGGAGTCTTATTATGCTTTATTGGTATAACAAGGAACAGTCCACTATCATATTAACCTTAATGCTACATAGTCCTCTCCACAAAAAGAACACTCCACCAAGGAATGCAGACTAAAGCTTTATGCTGAATTTAGAAAATTATATTGATTTACAAATGGGCTCAATGCGTGTCTCTGTTAATCACGAGAGCTTGTATTCAATAGGCCGAGATCGCAAGACAACAAAATAGCAATATTCCAGCTTATACCTACCTTATACTCCCATGGGGCTGGCACGTGACATTATAGTGCAACGTACACACGTCATGGTTATTTTTTGTTATACTCTAAAGATGTTTCATTTTTGGTGTCATCAATGCTATCCATGTCTTATGATTGTAGGCCACCAAGAAGCCTTTACAATGAGTGGTCTTCATATATTAATAATGTTGCAATGCAGAATGCTACATCATCCCATCTGGTCCAGGTTGCAATATTAATAACAGAGAGCTCTATAAATTGTCACTATCTGCAGTATGGAGTTCAGTTTGTACACAGTTTTACACTGGTCCTTTTCATACCATTATAGCCTTGCTTTTTATTTTTAACCCTTTAACCCAACCATATTGACTCTGAACCTTTAATATTGCCCCTGACTGCACTCCTGTTTTCTCTGTGAGGTTACTTCGGTGTCAGAGTAACCTCTGTGATTGTGTTTGCTGTTCACGAAATCAGTTCCCTTCTCCAGCTTCTATTTCTTTTTGTAAAGCAGGCCATACTTCTGCTCAAATCAGTTATTATATCAACATTATCTGACATTTGGTGACCTTGCTTCCAAATCTTTTAGCTAAGAAGTGATGTTTGTAGTGTTTGTTTTGCTGAACTATAAAGCCTTTGCTAATTTTTTGGAGATTCATTAATTTGGTGAAAAGTGTTTTCTTAAGTCATTTTAATTGTTGAATTTGAGAATAAGTAAAATGGTTCCATAAATGTGTCAATAAATCTTCTTTGGAATGACCGTGATGACTTAAAGAATTATTATAATTACCTCTACAGACTATATATCCTGGCGCCATTTCCCAGTTTTGGGTCAAACCATTTTTATGTGGTTTGCGTCTTACCTAGATCCTGCTGGATGACAGGCCTCCTTTCTCACTGGCTAAATGACTATTGGTCCAGTATACACCAGTCCTCATTTTCACTAATTTGCAAAATGTTCTGTTTTTTTAATCCTCTGTTTATCGTCAAACCTGCTGTACCGAGATAATTTGCATAGGACAGGTTATTGTTTCTGGAAATCTCAGTTTTTTGCTTCAAAAGTGAGGACAACAACCTAATGTTAGGGTAAAACAAAGAAAATATTAATTAAGGCAAGCACTCACTAAAAATATATTGGGAGTCTAATTTCTCATGGCCTTTTAGACATATATATTTTACGTTACTTCACTTCACTCAATCAAATGGGTTTATTGTCTTATGTAATAGATCTCATAAAAAAAAACCCACTGATGTAATTTTCTTGTTTCCATAGACATGGCAAAATGAGTTTCTTTCTTGGGATCCACAGAACTTTTGTGGCATATTTCGAGTTTCCTTCCCAGCAGAGTTAATCTGGATTCCAGATATTAATATCCTTGAAACGTAAGTTAGTATGAAACTCATGCATTACTCATGGACATGTGCTTAGTTACTAACATAAAAAATATTTTTAAACTGTTGACAAATATACGGAGGAGAATGATCAAGATGTTCCTTATAAAGGACAGCTTCTGAGACCCAGGCAGGGTAATGGACGGTAGGCAAAAAAATATTATAAATATTTTGTTTAAATCCCTAAAATTATCACATACAAGTAGGTATAAGAAATAACAATGGGTCGTGCAAATCGTAATAGACTACACAGTCTCAATGGGGTGTGTTTAGGTTTGGTTATAGTTGTTAGTTATTGAAATTATGAGAGTTAAAGGGATACTTTAGTGCTGGAAAAACAAACCTGTATTCCTGGTACTATTGCTCCCCCTGTGAACCCCTGTAAACCCTTTATTTACTCACAACCCATGAATTAGACCTCCCCATAGGAAAGCATTGAATCAATGCTTTCCCACAGGGAAAAATCTGATGTTGGATGTCGTCATGCAGAGCTTAAGAATGTCCAGCATCAGATACTAGACCCAAGGTCCTTTTAGATGCAGGAAGTGTCTTCAGTGTCTTCCTGGGGGACAGCCCATGGAGGTAGACTTGGAGCTGCAATATAAACATTGCAGTTTCTCTGGAATGAGCCGAAGTGGTTTGGGTGCCTATAGTGTCCCTTTAATTCTAGATCTAAGTACCAAAACTACTACAGCACACAGTGGTTTTTGAAAGTTGGATTTCTTACCTGTGATCCACCGGGCACTGCTACCCCAACCTCCACTACTACTGACGTAGAGCTAGAGGAGAGATGTAACTTGTGGTAGCTCTCCTGAGCTAAGTCCTGCACAGCAGGGCTAGCCCATTGACTGAGAGTCTCAGCTAATTGCTCTCAGCTAGTGGGCTAGGCCTTGCACTCCAGGACTTTGCTCAGTCGAAGAGTTTCTGACTACTTACAACGTAGGGTACCACAGCACACCATGAGCAAGGTTAGGCTTTTGAGGTCAGGGATTATGGAAATTATGATTGGAACCATGGTTAGGAGTTATGGTAGTATGGGCTAGGGAATAAGAGAGCTGGGGTTTGCAGTAGGGGATTGGAATTAGGATTAGGGATTATGGGAGCCAGAATTAGGATTAGGGATTATACAGGCCATGAGGCGCCCTGTGCGAAAAGTCTTCACAGCGCCCACCCCCCACCAAGTTGCCTGTATACAGTCACACAAACAGTTACAGGCAGGCAGTCAGACACGCTCAGTTACAGGCAGACAGTCACACACACACACACACACACACACAGTTACAGGCAGACAGTCACACATGCTCAGTTACAGGCAGACAGTCACAGAGTCAAACACACAGTTAAAGGCACACAATCATGAACAGTTACAGGCACACAGTCACACACACAGGCAGACAGTCACACACACAGTCACAGGCAGACAGTCATACACACTCTGTTACAGGCATACAGACAATCACGCATGCTGATAGGCACACGCACACACTCAGTTACAGGCAGATAGTCACACATGCAGACACAGCTACATCACACACAGGCAGGTAGACTCACACACACACACAGGCAGGCAGTCACACACACACACACACACACACACACAAGGGAGGCAGTCACACAGACAGTGACACACACACACACACACAGGCAAACAGTCACACACAGGCAGTCAGACAGACAGTAACACATACACACACAGGCAGGCAGACAGACAGACACACACACAGGCAGTCAGACAGTCACACACACACACACACACACACACACACACACACACACACACACACACACACACACACACACACAGGCAGGTAGTCAAACAGGCAGGCACACACACACGCACAGGCATGCAGACACACAGGCAGGCAGTCACACAAACAGACAGGCAGACAGTCTCACACACACACACACACACACACACACACACATATACACACACACCCACACACACACACAGACATACAGACTTACCTCTTTCCATTATGGCTGGAAGTGGGAGTAGATGCAATTGGTTGCTGGGGAAGCAGGGACTCCTTCCTTCTTCCCTCTTCCTGAACAGGGGCTTCGGGTAGGTATTAGCCCCGCCTCCGCCTTTTGGTAAACCCTGCCTTGCGATAAGCCCTGCCCCGGCCACTTTGATTTTTTATTTTTTTTATAGACCCAGGTGGAGAATAATTAATCCTCCACCCGCGTATCTGTTTTAGCTCCCCTGACGCCGGCCATGTGCGAGCTCGCACAGCCCTAAGGCCGGCCCTGATGGGAGCTATGGTTATAGGATATGCGAGGGTTCATAGAGTGTTAACAATCTCATGCAATGCATCTTTACTTACTATTGCAATCAATGCTGAAAAAATTGCACTAATATAATGATAAATCTTTAGGATCCCACATACTAATTTGATAGATTTATTTTGTGTTGTGTATGAAGAAGTTCGTTTTGGAACTGTGGTCTAAGCCCTTTCATAAATTGCTGTGGCAAGGTTAAGGGCTTGCCTTCCAGTGGAAGTGGTGTCCCGAGTCTGTGAAGAGCTGCTGCAGAATCTGAGGACCTGTCGAAGAGCTATTGCTTTAGTGCAAGTAACCAATGGTATCTTTATAAGGATGGTGTCAGGAGAAGGCATAGGGACAATACCTACCTGGAAGAAGGTTTAGTCTATGAATAAGAGTATCTCTACAAAACATTTCCATTTATGTTTGCCCCATTTAGGCATGAATACAATTTGTTGAATTCACATTTATACTTGTGCCCGCTTACTTCCTATAGCAAAGTTTTAGCGTTTGCTTATTTACATCTCGTAACGCAATACAGTAAATGCTCCGCTAGTATTAGATTAATAAAGGTCTTCTAGAACAGCACGATGAGTGACTTGTGTATCTTTTTACAGGGTAGATGCGCACTCTGTTGATGGGACCTACCTGCAGCTGTATTATAATGGCTTAATTCAGGGGAGGAATACATTGAATGTTGCAACAAAGTGCTCCCTGGATCTCTATAAATTCCCATTTGACTCTCAAAAATGCAACCTAACATTTGTATTACACTCATATACAGGTAAGCAATAAACTTTGCGCAAACTAAATAAAATATACACACCGACTCCTTATTACTGCTTTAAAGGATCATTGAGATGGTACATTAAGTAGTAGAAGGGGTGTGTATTGAGAATATGGCAAACACATCAGTGGGTAGAGTAGGCAGGATTGTGTTGAGGGCAGGGCCAGTGCAAGGAATTTTGCCGCCCTAGGCAAAAAAAATTTTGCCGCCCCCCCCCCATATGTCCTGCCCACCATGTGATATCACAATGCCCCGCCCATATGCTCTGCCAGTCTTCACAAAGTGTCTTTTATCTGAAAAGACAGTGTGTTTACATTAAAAAGCCTACAGGCACAGGCTATAGACACCATAACCACTGCATTAAGCTGTAGTGCTTCTGGTGACTATAGTATCCATGTAATGTGAGATAAATTAGAGATTAGTGCCACTAATAATATATTGGATTGCCCACTTACCACCAGATGAGGACAAGAGGCTGATGATGGGCTCTGTCTGGCTCCACAGGTCTGGTGTAGAAGAGACTCTCTGGAGACTGTTTGTAACAGTGCTCACAACAATTAACGAACAGGAAGCAGCTCCATTTTTTAGGGCCCCTTACAGAGCTGAAGGTCTGGGCCCCCGGGGCTTGACCATGAGTATGCCTACAATGCCCACCCATAAATCCACCTACATGGCCCACCTGTGAGTTCTCTCACAGGTAGTGGAGTATATGTGTGTAGGGGATGTTTTATGTGTTATTGTAGAGGATGCAATGTGTGTGTGTTCTTATAGAATGTAGTGTATAGGGATACCAATTTTTGTAAGGGATGTAGTGTGTTTATAGGGGATGCAGTGTGTGTTTGCGTGTAAGGAATGCATTGTATGTTTCTGTGTGTGTGTTTGTGGGGGGGGACACTAACACACACACACTCTAACACTAACACACGCACACACATACACTAACACACACACACTAACACACACACATGCTAACACACTCACCCTCTAATACTAACACACGCACTCTAACACACACTAACACACACAAACACACTCACACACTCTAACACTAACACACACACACACACACTCTAACACTAACACACACACTCTAACACTAACACACACACACTAACACACACACATGCTAACACACTCACACTCTAATACTAACACACACACTCTAACACTAACACACACACACTAACACACACACATGCTAACACACTCACACTCTAATACTAACACACGCACTCTAACACACACTAACACACACAAACACACTCACACACTCTAACACTAACACACACACTCTAACACTAACACACACACTCTAACACTAACACACACACACTAACACACACACATGCTAACACACTCTAATACTAACACACGCACTCTAACACACACTAACACACACAAACACACTCACACACTCTAACACTAACACACACACACACACACTCTAACACTAACACACACACACTCTAACACTAACACACACACTCTAACACTAACACACACACATACTAACACACTCACACTCTAATACTAACACATGCACTCTAACACACACTAACACACACACACTCACACACTCTAACACTAACACACACACACACACACACACTCTAACACTAACACACACACACTCTAAAACTAACACGCACACTCTAACATTAACACACACACACATTTTTGTTTTTAAATTTAATTCCCCAGCCTCCCTACCTTAGGGAGTGCTGAGGGTATTCCATGGGGTCCAGTGGTGTTGCTGGGCGGGCGGGCTGTCTGGCAGGCGCGCGAGGGAGCACTCTCCCCTGAGTGCTTCCTGTTCAGCTCCCTCGCGCGCCGCATTGATGCCGGAGCCGGAATATGATGTCATCTTCCGGCTCGGGTATCAGTGCGGTGCGCGAGGGAGCTGAAGAGGGAGCACTCAGGGGAGAGTGACACCTGGTGACAGCCTCGGGGGGCCCTGAGGTGGCCGGCTCATGGGCCTAGTGGGCCGGGCCCGTTCACAGCCGCGACCCCTGCGACCCCGGTATATACGCCACTGAGTAGGCAGTAACTAGGAGTAGGTATTGTGAGTAAGAATAATGAAAGTGTCACTTCTACATTAGACTACCCATTAAAGACTTAACCGCCTTGACGAGGTTAGCATGACATAAAAGAAAAATCTAAAAAAATATATTTTATATAACACTCTGCTGCTGTATAATATTGTATTTAATTCACTAAAAATGCTCTGTCTCACTAAATCAATGTTCTTGTACCAGTTGCTGATGTCATTATAAATAACGCATCCAGTGCCAGTCTTGTTACATCTGTGTCTCTGAAAACGTTTGCAAAGGGAGAATGGAGCCTACAGAATGTCGATATTTTCACTGTCAATGCTTCAAGACAAGGGGAGGAATGGAGTACCGTGATTTACCAGGTAGCCTGTGGTGCAGTGCTTGAAACTGTTTCTAGAAATGTTTTGGGTGGGCATTTATGTTTGGGAAATAATTCACTAGTAATATAAAATGATTCAGGTAAACGTATGCTGAGCATGGCTGTGTTACAGGTTTGTGGTTTGAACTTGCTTTACAGTATTTGCATTAACTAAGTAAGCTATCTCACAGCTTGTAGGGACTGCGGGCGACCTGCACAACAGTACTGTATTGGTTAATTGAATCCAGTATGCTGAGAAGCATTTTAGCTTGTAGAGTGTGTCCTCTTTTATTAATTTTGCAAAAAAAGTGCAGATTTCAATAGAAATTAACAGTTTTATGAATTTACCTGGTTACACCCACCTGGCTGTACATCAGACTTTAGGTCCCGGTACTTCCTGGCTTCCTGGTTTGGTCAGCTCAGTGGAGGTAAACTCAAGAGGCAGCACTTGCCCAGAGCACCTGCCTTGCAAAGACTTCACATTGAGTTGCATTGGGAAGTCTGTGATTGGACAGTCACAGAAAGTCTGGGCGGGGTTAGAAGGGGAGGGTTTGCAAAGGCAGCAGAGAAAAGACCTGCAGGCTTTGCAAGCTTTTTTTAGATATACTCCCAATGATAAAATGCATAACTAAATGCATACATATTTTGATTATGGTTATATCTGCTTAACAGTGATTTTTATTTATTTTGAATTTGGGAAGTAGAGTGTCCATCCCTTTAAATGAAAGGAATAGGAAAGATTACTGCCTGTCCTTGCAATAGCTAGGCATAAAGTGACAGTCTAGGTACCATATTAATTTTATATTAATGAAGTTATTTAAGTCATAGATGCTGATTCTGGACACTTGAAAATAAAAACAGTGCAGTCATCCAGGGAGGGGGCTCTAGACTAAAATAGATTCAGTAACTGTCAGATGTTAGCATGCAAACTATGCTAATGCAGGACACTGGATACTTGTCCAATGTTTCTCTATGAATGCCTCTTAATATAAATATCTGGTCTCCATATTAGAGAATTAAACAAGCAATAATCACTTTATTTTATCTTCATCCCACCAGATCAGCATAAAAAGGGCTCCTATTCTGTACGTCATTAATCTCATTATTCCAGCATGCCTGCTCGTTTTCGTTGACGTTGCCAGTATGTTTATACCAATGGAGGGAGGGGAACGGCTTGGATTCAAGATAACAGTTGTCCTTGGATTCTCTGTGCTCCTGCTGATTTTGAATGATTTTTTGCCCAACACAGATCAACCACCAATACTAGGTATGGATTTATCATCATACATCAGTTAAGAATATGGTAGGGTACATTCCTTGCAAAAAACAGATATGGAGGAGAGCATACCACGCTTGGTGCTGTCTCAACATTGTGCTCAACAAATACAAACACAATACATTATATTATATGTAGAGCTGTACAGCATCAATTAAATTTAATAAAAATTTATTTTGTTTAAACACAAAATGCCAATTTTATAACAAAATCAATACAAACAGAGAACGCAACACTAAGCAGTCAGGTGACATTCAGAGAGCCAAGAATCATATTAACTAAACCTCTGTGGACATGGATTCTATAAACCCTATTGCCTTTCCGAAAGAACACAATAAATTTAAGATGAAATATTTGTAGACATGACATCACACCACAGTCCACTAGTTAATGATAATTATGAAATTGTTTATAGTGACTAGTGACTGTACATATCTACAAACATTAACCTTGGAATTATGGTACCCTGTACCCTGTGGGAAATGTAACAGCTAAGCGCTCGGTGCATTCATTTATTTTAATTAACATACATTTGTACTTTTTTTTTTAAGTTTTTGTATTGATTTTTGGTTTTGTTTTTCAATGTTAATGTTGAAACACATTTAAAAAAAATTTTTTTAAGTAGTCCTAATCTTGTGGACTTCAGCCTATAACAGTGAGGAAGAAGCAACAAAGAGGATTCCCTTTAAGCATATTCTTAACATTTTACCTTATTATTAAGCAATAACTTCTTGGTATCAGATGCCTCATTTGAAACATTTAAAATATCAATCGTATCCTATTGGGATACCCTGGTATCATTGGGAAATACAAATTGCCTTCCAGACTAAACAATATGCTACAGTCAACTAAATCCCAATGTCCCGTAATCCACTTGATTTTACAAACACGGTGCCTTCTCATTTTCTGAACCAGGGATCTTCAAACTTAAAAATCTATAGGCGTTGCTAGTAGTGCTCATGGGCTGAAGTCCTGTATGTGGGATGTGGGACCTTTGAGCACCTGATATTTTCAGTTTATATATTTACAGGATGATGTTTTTTTGTTTTGTTTTTAAAATGTATTTCAATTTAGTCAACCCACATCTCCACTAGGGAAGTAGGTGGTCCCCCCAAAGTTACTTCTGCAGGGGGATGATAGAGAATAGAACTTTGCTATACTAGTTAGGTAGTGTGGTAGGATCAAATTAAATACCTGGTTGTACAGCATGTGCTTGTTTCTGGCTATACTTCAGTTGAGATCCTTGAGAGCTGTAGATGTAATTTGTTCATTGGTGGAGAGGAAGGAACATCACACAAAGAGTTGAGATATGCCATGACATATCCCCACTTGTAAGTGCAGTGGTCAATGGTTGTGCCTTTAGGCTCAAGCCCCAGAGGATCTGAGACTTAGCAACAAAATACATGTAGTATTAATAATATTCTTACTCAGGCCCAATTAGGATATTGAAAGTAACAGATAACCCACTGTTTGTGGGTCTTACAGATTTGAAGAAAACTGCTCTGAAAGACCTGCCAAGCAGTAGTATCAACGTGAGGATAGAAACAAAAAGCAACTACATTTTTTTTCAATGTAATGAATTTAGTAACATAGTAACATAGTAATCTAGATTGAAAAAGACTGTCCGGTCTCCTTTTGTCATTCAGGTGTGTTCTGCATGGTCTGTCTCCTAATTATGATAATAAGCATCATGGACTCAATCTTCATATCCTACATGCTTCATCTATCTGCTGTGCGACCAGATGTCCCCAACTGGCTAAAACTTTGGGTTTTGAAACGCTTGGCTTATGTTCTTAGAATCGATACATCAGAGGAGACTCAGCAATCACGCATTGCTGGTGCCCAAAACAAAGGTATGAGTAGCATATATCTAAAGGTTGGTCCAGTGAAGACTGATCCATAGAAGCAGGTGGGGCAGTGCTCCCTCAGTTTGTGCTGCAAAAAAAATACTAATCTTTTGGCATTGTAAGAACTACTAAGTGTGTATTACAAAAACACATGTCTGTCATGATTATATTTCCATTCTCCCATTTATTAATGAGTTGAGATGCAGCTCATTTTGAACCGAGCATGAGATCTTTTGAGGTTAAGTGGGTACAGCCTTAAAGTCTCTATCTTCAAACGTCACATAAAGGATGTGTTTATTCACATTTCTACTATATAAATATTTCTGTTTCATTAGCAACTTTGTGTTTGATCCTGAAAGAGGAGGCCCAATTATTCAGGCAAATTATGGAGTCAAACTGCATTATTCAATGAATTGAGACCTATCTTGGCTAGACATAACTGTTGAAATGTAGTTCATTGACATGATCCCTAAAATGCAAACTTACTTTTATATTCAACCTATCATGCCTTTATTTCTTTGCCTCAGGAATGGTTGAAGAAGCTGCAAGATCCCAGGAATCATCTCTACAGGTGAGGAATCAGTCAACCAAAGAATTCAAAGACATCCCAGAAAACAGACTGCTTAAAAGAATCCTCTTGGAACTTCTTTCAGTTCGTCGACACCTGATTTCCACAAAAAAAGAAGAGGATGCCAGATCTCAGTGGCATCTTGTAGCCTTTGTGCTTGACCGATTCATACTTGTCCTCTATCTGTTAATTGTAATCATTATCATTGTGGTCGTGGTCTTTGTATGGACTGCATAAGAACTCATCCTAAATTATAAACATCTGTAGTTTCTCATTGAGTGTATGACGTCACTTATCTTTGTTGTCTTAGGAATATTTACACCATAAATGATCAATGAGTGATATGGAACATAATAAATAGAAACAGATATCTAAGCAAAAACTATATGTTGTTCTCCAGACCAATCACAAACTAAGCCCATCCTCTGGTAGTGTCTAATGAATGGTTCTCTTTACTGGAGTAATTGTTGCAACACGATTTATTGCTATTTCCCATATTTGTTAATATATGCAAAAAATATCATATATGTCATTCTTGTTACATGCTACATTTTGTTTTCTCAGTCGCACTCTTTAGGTTCACCTTGATCCTATGTTGGATTATGGTGCACTCTTTGTCGATAATATTCAATAATATTAATTCACAAAATATAGCTTCAACAACCCAATTCTGATTGGGGACTTTACTAGACATCAGAATTAATAAAGGTCACGACAATGAATATTTTTTTACTGTTTGGCATTGAAACCAGGTGGTGAATTTTTGGAAGCCGATAAATGCTACTTAATGAATGTTACATTTTGTAGCATGGAAACTGGTGGTAACGTCAATAGCAACCATTATTATTATTTGGTATTTGTATAGCACCAACATGTTCTGCTGCATTGTAACCATTTTAGTGATAACCAACTTATCATTAAATAAATGTGACCAGCTTGGAACAAAGTCTTCGTTGGATTGCCAGTAATGATATGTTGATCAAGTTTGCTATCAGTATAAAATGATTTGCTGTCACTTGGCGTATAAAAGCTGCTGATGCTGTGATTACTCTAGGGCCATCTTCCATATTAATGAGGCTCTGGGTAAAACTCTGCCTGTAGCCTTCTTGCCCCGGCCATTGTTTCTTAAAGTCTTCCTGTGTGCGTTTTTCAACTCCCCTTCACATCCATGTTTTTTTACATCTTTCTGTTTCCCAGCTTTTCTTTCAACATCTCAACCAGTTTTAGCTACAGAGACTGGTAGATAATATCACAGAGAAATATACAATAATGCAGTCAGTAATACAGTGGAATAAACAAAAGAAGGAAACAGCGCTAAAATAAACCAATACTAAGATAGGTAATGTATGAGGCGGCAACCTAAAAATAGGGTTCCCTCTAAACCCTATAGACAAAGGTAATACACAAGACACAATAGAAAAAGATTGCGCCAAAGCTGGTACAACCAAAATAAAGTCCAGAGAATAAGTAATGCCAAAGCAAAGTGTTAAGTTGGGCCTAATGGGGTACCGACGGCTTTTGTGGAGGAATATTCTCTCTATGGGTCAAATGAAGACGGTTTTCAGGATCCGTATGTAAAGAGAGAAAGAGATAATAGTGCAAATAAGTCTGATACAAAGTGTTCAATTGCAGGAAGAAGAGATCTATAGTAATCCTACTCACGTGTAGTAGAGCTAAACAAGCTCTAGTGTGGATGTCATACAGCGGTACAATCCCCGCTTGTAGGATACGTAGGGAAGTATTGGTCTTTAAATCCATATGTGGGAAAAGAAAAGACAGATGATAGGGCAATACGTCTGGTAAATGTTGTATATACGACAACAGAGTTTACTATAGTCCTACTCACGTGAAGTAGAGCTCAAACCAGCTCTAGTGTGAATGACATACAGCAGTATAATCCCCGCTTGTAGGATACATTTAGAGGGTTGAGTCTTGTTTCGATATGTAGATCATGAAAGAGAAGACACAACTAATAGTGCTCGCTGCTTAAAAGTGGTATATAAGAAGTATTAATATTAACATCAGAATTAATAAAGGTCACGACATGGAATATTTTTTTACTGTTTGGCATTGAAACCAGGTGGTGAATTTTTGGAAGCCGATAATTGCTACTTAATGAATGTTACATTTTGTACTCACATAGGATTGAGCAGGCAGACTGCTCGATGACTGAGGCGTGAGTGGTATAATCCCCACCTCGGATGTCTTTGGAGTAATACTCAGCGGGAGGAATAAAATCAAGATACCAAGTAATGCAGTGGACCTCGTTGGAACACCAGCAGACTAAGTATTTTCCGTAGTTCCTTCATTTCCTCATGGTATGGGGTTACAGGACGCCCCTTTTAAGGTATACAAGGCAAATTCAACAACTCTACCACGTGCACAGTAACTTACATTATAACAATCTCACTGCTATCCAGTTATCACTAGACATAGAGAGAAAATATAACAACGTATTCTGTGTTAACAGGCGCTTAAAACAGGATTTAACAAGTGCTCTTAGTACAGCCGCTCTCACACAAAGAGTAGGACCTCTCCAGTCCTACTGTAATCAAATGCAAGAAACACACTATTTCCACAACCAGTATGTAATAGTGAGGGTGTGTAGCGCTAGATGGTGTTCACTTACTCCCCAGTCTTCTTTAGGGGTATAGAAGATATTCAGGTAGCTAGGAAAAATTGAAGAAATATATTGTGTAATATAGTGTAAACGTAATTGTACACCTTTTAATTTAGAAGCACTCACGTGGTTCAGAGCCTATTGGGGATTGGCTCTAATCACTCTCGCTTTGTGTCATTAAGGTGACACACGCCTCTGAATCCGAATGAAGTATACTCCTTAAAACAGAAAGAAAAAGAACAGGGAAAACTCGCCCTGGTGTTGTCTGGGGAGTAAGTGAAAACCATCTAGCGCTACACACGCTACATACCCTCACTATTGCATACTAGTTGTGGAAATAGTGTGCATCCTTTAAGGCCCCCTACAGCAGATACTAATCAGACGCATTGAGGTACTGGGCTGACAGACTGCTGCAAATGACCTCTTTTACTCAGGGAACTGTTTGTACACACCATTTCAGAGACATAAAAAGTTAGACGGATAGAAAGACAGATCAATGCATACACTTTCTTAAAGGACCATTATAGTGCCAGGAAAACATACTCGTTTTCCTGGCACTATAGTGCCCTGAGGGTGCCCCCACCCTCAGGGTCCCCCTCCCGCCCGGCTCTGGAAAGGGGAAAGGGGTAAAAACGTACCTTTTTCCGGCGCTGGGCGGAGAGTTCTCCTCCTCCTCTCCGCCTCCGTTACGCCCCGCCGGCTGAATGCGCACGCGCGGCAAGAGCTGCGCGCGCATTCAGCCGGTCTCATAGGAAAGCATTTACAAAGCTGTCCTATGGACGCTGGCGTGCTCTCACTGTGATTTTCACAGTGAGAAGCACGCAAGCGCCTCTAGTGGCTGTCAATGAGACAGCCACTAGAGGATTAGGGGGAAGGCTTAACCCATTCATAATTATAGCAGTTTCTCTGAAACTGCTATAATTATGAAAAAATGAGTTAACCCTAGAAGGACCTGGCACCGAGACCTCTTCATTAAGCTGAAGTGGTCTGGGTGCCTAGAGTGGTCCTTTAAAAGTCATTTTTTAAAATCCAGCCATATGTGACACAGTCACTTAAAAGAGTAACTAAAAAGTAAATTGTTTTTGTATTTGTATGTTCATATGATCAATTTAAAAGATATTATGTAAACAACACATGGCAATATAACTGAAATAGACAGATTGTCACTTGTGGCATCCACTTTCATTGAACACTGTCAGTTCTTGTAATGTTGTAATTCTTAGTTCAAATGCATTCAATCAACAGTGACTTAAGAACCAATGTAAAATGTAGGCTCCACTCATTTTTTGGCCTACATTTTGCAATTAATATTCAATGAATAAGCTAGTCGTGTGGCATTAGTTCATTATTTGATTATAATAAGATACCTAGATGATGCCTCCAAACATTATTTATGCAAAATTTAGGCATGAGGTTGGTTTCTAAAGTTTCTGTGTTACGTATCCAGGCCTGGATTGTATTTATAAATATCATTCAATTAGTCCAAGCCAAAATAACGACAGCAAAAATAATAATCAAAATTATGACGTAGATGATAAGGACTAGCCGGTCCACAACATGGACTACAAACTGCCACTCAGACTTGCCATCATCGTTGTTGTTCGAGAGAACCAACTTTTGGTGGATCTTCATAACTTCCCACAGTAACCCCTTTAATACTTTTACTTCTTGAGTAACATTTTCCTTTCCTTGAGTGGGTTTCCTCTTGTCTTGGGTCTCTAACTTTTTATCTGCTCTTTTTCGGTTCTTAGTATCTGCAATGAAGATAAAGAAACTGAAAAATATAAGGTTTTCTAACGTGTCTTCTTAGTATTCCTTTTTAGGTTCTACTCACTCGTATCAGCTTCCACAGCGGTTGCCAAATCTTCGTCCAGCGATTTCAGAGGACGGAAGCAAAGGACACGTGCCAAATGTTTCATGATCCATATCTTTACCCAGGGTGGAAGGTGTTTGTTGGTTTCCGAAAGTGAGTGAATGTATAACATAATTATGCAGTTGAAAAGGCTGAATACCATAATGGCCATAGATACAATGCAGAATGTACCTGTTAAATAAACAATCAGAAATGTCTGCATGTAGAGGTGTTTGCTACAGAATGCACATCTTTGCTACAGAATCCACTTGGTGTAATCATTTTCTTCAAATTCAACTATAACAGGATCATGACATTTCTGGGGCTTGGAACAAAATGATTAACTGTTGTTTTTGAATGTAAATTTTTGCTATTTAATGACCACATTACAATTGACATTGAATTGATATAATGAGGGCATTAGCCATTTAAGAGATAATGATTCTTTTTATGTCATTCCAAAATGTAACACCGTAAATGAAAGAATGGCTACGTACCTAGCATTGGTTCACTGTCAGAATTGGGAGTTATGTTATTAAAAATCAACAGGAGCACAAAGAACCCAAAAACGGCATTGATTTTAAAGTCAAGCCTTTCCCCAGACTCCAAATGCATGAACATACTGGCGAAGTCTAGAAACACCATGAAGCACAAGGGCATGATGAGATTAATAACGTAAATCACAGAAGCTCTTTTCAACGTTATCTAGGGAAAATCAATAAAAAAATGACAAATATGAAAAAAATAATTATATAAAAATAATTATATATATATATATTTTTGCAGGTGATACACAGAAATGCCCAAACATAATTTTTCTTGCAAACTCACCTTGTTCCAAGAGTACATTTGAAATCCAAAATGAGGTGTTTTGGTATAAATATTCAACTATTAAAGGGTTTCTCCAACCCTTGTTGACACTTAATAGAATAATAGAGTGTTTTAAAGTAAAGTTTACTCACCTTGATCCAGCGCTGCCCGGTAGGGCTCCCCCCGCGCTGCTCGTCTCACCCCCGCACAACGCCACGGGAGCCACACTGAGTTTAAATCAAAGGCTTCCCAGAGAGACTCAACCTGCAAGGAACAAGCAGTTACATCTGTCGGCAGCTTGATGCGCACCCTCATGAGATACATAATTTATGCACAAAGTTGACATTAGGCAGTGCGGAACAGGGTTCTGGATTGTCTAAGTCACATGTGCTGGAGGGGGGAAGCTTCCCCAGGACACACTTAGAAATATCTCTGGTTGTGCAGTGGTTCTAATGGAGTCACTGCACGTCCAGACTCCTAAAACCATGACCACATTTTGCTGTAATAAGAGCTTTACATTTCTTGGTAAGTATCTATCATCTTTGCATACTTGCTCGGAGTCATTTTTGCCCATTCTTCTTGGCAGAGTTGCTCCAGGTGGTCCAAGTTTACTGTGCGGAACTTGTAGGCTACAATTTTCTAACAGTGCCACATATTCTAGATAGGAATTATATCAGGTCTTTGACTGGGCCACTGTAGGATATTCTCATTTTCTTGCTTTTTCTTTGTGCTTGGGAACTTTTTCAATCTGAAAGGGGAGCTCTCTCTCAAGCTTCTGCTTTTTTTTTTTTTTAGCAGACTGAAAATGTTTTTCCTGCAATATTAACTTGTATTATTACTATGTATTATGTATGTGTGTACTTCTTTTAAAATGTTTTTTTTTTTCAATATAAAGCCAATGTGACCTTATGACAATTTTGTTTTATTTAAAAGTTTTTCAGATAAAGTTTAATTTACAGAAAGTGTTTCAGTAAAATGTGAGAATTTGTCAACAGTCTGAATACTTTTGCTAGATATTATATATAAAGCAGGTATTTGTTGTTAAATAATATCACCTGCATATAATTTATAAATTATAATCTTCACTACGGCCTAGTATAGACACTATGAAATATACAGATCAGTGGTTCTTTACTCTTGGGCCAGAACCCAAAATATGGTCCTCAGTCTATTTAGATGTCTATTTAGATGGATCCCCATATGATGGAAGCAGAACACCATATTCATGATGGAACTGGTCCGAACTGATTTCCCTTCCCCAATGTAAAGAAGACCCCTTTGATATTGGGAATAGTGTTATGAAGATGTTTGGTTTGTGTATTGTATTATACACTACATTACAGTTTTGAAATGGGCATCTGAACCAGTTCTGGAATTAAGGAATGGTCCACCAAGTTACAGCAAGCTGTAGTAGTTATGGTGCTTGGAGTGTTCCTTTAAAGGAAGGGTAGACAACATTTGGCACTCCAGGTGTTGTGGACTGCATCCCTCTGACGTTTTGCCAGCATTATGGTTGTAAGAACATTATGGGAGATGAAGTCCAACATCTGGGGTACCTTAGGTTGCCTACCCCTATTTTAAAGGGAATGACATCCAGGACAGATCTTGCAGGTACTCTAGCTATCCCATTTCTCTGGCTTGAGAATTATCAATCTGAGTATGTAATAAATGTTGACACACATGATATTTTGCAGTCTGTTCATTTTCTTGAGGATTAACTGTACCTTATAGGTCACTTGGCTGTACTGTGCCCCCTCATATTGCATTGTCTGGCTTACAACAGTAATCTGGTCCAAGGCCCAGTCTCCTTTGTTGTAAAAAATATCCTTTGCATTTTGGCTGACTTGGGTAGAATTGTTTTTTGGCAAAATGATGATATCCTGGACTGAGAAATGGTACAGTGTTAGTAATATTCGCACATTACAGAGAAAATTAATGGGCTAATCCTTTAATTGGTTTGTTTCCTCAAGTCTTTACTGCTCTTTTTGAGAATGATGAGTTTATAGATTGTTTCTGTGTTAGGTTACCTGTGTGTCTGTTTGCTCCTCCACCATGGGCGTAGGAACCGGGGGGGGTTGGAGGGGACGCATCCCCCCAGCAAATCATGCGGGGGGGACAGGTTATGGAGAAATCCCCCCCAGCTCAGCTGGCCCCCCTCATGCTGCAGAGAGCCTCAGGTGGCTACAGCTTTGCCCGGGCTGGTGCATCCAGGAGGGCGCACTGCCAGGGCGCAGCTTAAGGAGAGGGGCTGACAGGAGGGAAGCGCTCAGCGCTCAGTTCTCCCTCCTGTCACTCCCTCACTGTAGCGTGGCCGAGCCCTGTATGGTCCGCGGGTACAGGGAGCATCTGTCTCCTGTACCCGGCCGGACTAACGGGAAGTGCACACTGAGTCAGGGCTCGGCCACGCTACAACAGAGGTAGGGGAGGGTGGGGGGTTAAATTGACAGGGGGTGAGGAAGAAATTGAAGGGGTAGGAAGAAATTGATAGGGGGAGGGAGGGAGGAAGAGAGGTGAAGGGGAGGAAAGAAATTGACAGGGGGTGGAGGGAGGAAGAAATTGAAGGGAGGAGGAAGAAATTGACAGGGGGGAGGGAAGGGAGGAGAATGAAGGGGGAGGAAGAATTGACGGGGGAGGAAGAAATTGACAGGGGGTGGGAGAAAGAAATTGACAGGGATGGGGTGGGAGAAAGAAATTGAAGGATGGGGGGAGATTGACAGGGATGGGGGGAGGAAGAAATTGACAGGGAGGGGGGAGGAAGAAATTGACAGGGAGGGGAATTGACGGGGGAGGGAGGGGGAATGAGAGTGGGGAGGGGGAGGGGAGAAGAGAGTGACAACAGGGAGAGAAGAGAGTGACAAGGAGGGGGGTAGAAGAGAGTGACAAGGGAGGGGGAGAAGAGAGTAACCATGGGCGTAGGAACCCCCAAAAATCTGGGGGAGATAACATTTTTACTCGCCGGGTGTATTCTTATTCCGTAAACTAGGAGTTGTTTATCCCATTGTACAGCGCTACGGAATTTGCAGTTGCTATATAAATGATTAAATAATAACATTAAAGGGTCACTACAGGGAAGGGATTTTACTTACCCGGATACAGCGCCGGGATCCTCCTGATGCCGCACCCCCTATTTCGTCAAAATGACAAAATAGGAGGGTGCGAGCAGCGAGCAATAAAACGCTTCTATTCAGAAGCGTCATTGCTCTCTGGTGCGCATGCGCAGCTTTGCCGCATATGCGCAGATACTTCATAGGGCGGCATTCATGTCTCGACTAGGAAGCACCTCTAGTGGCCATCTGAGTGGCCACTAGAGGTATTCCTCAGCAGTAATGTAAATACTGCCTTTTTACGAAATGACAGTGCTTACATTAAAAAGCCTGCAAAGACATGCTATAGACACCAGAACTATTACGTTTAGCTGTTGTGGTTCTGTGTAAGGGCTGCAAGGTGTGTTTCTGTGTATGTACGGGATGCAGTGTGTGCGTGTGTAAGGGGTGCATTGAGTGTGTGTAAGGAATGCATTGTGTGTTTCTGTGTGTGTAAGGGATGCATTGTGTGTAAGGATTGCATTGCTTGTGTGTGTGTGTCTAATTTATTGTGTGTGTAATGCATTGTGTGTTTTTCTGTGTGCAAGGGGTGCATTGTCTTTGTGTGTAAGAGGTGCATTGTGTGTGTGTGATGGATGTCAATCTCTCCCCCTCCCTTGTCACTCTCTTCTCCCCTCCCCCTCCCCACTCTCATTCCCCCTCACTCCCCCGTCAATTCCCCTCCCTTTCAATTTATTTCTCCCTCCATCCCTGTCAATTTCTTCCTCCCCCCATCCCTGTCAATTTCTTTCTCCCACCCCATCCCTGTCAATTTCTTTCTCCCACTCCCTGTCAATTTCTTCCTCCCCCGTCAATATCTTCCTCCCCCCTTCAATTTCTTCCTCCCCTTCCCTCCCCCCTGTCAATTTCTTCCTCCCATGGGCGTAGGAACCGGGGAGACGCATCCCCCCCAGCAAATCATGCGGGGTGGACAAGTTATGGAGAAATCCCCCCCAGCTCCGCCGACCCCCCTCATGCTGCAGAGAGCCTCAGGCGGCTACAGCTTTGCCCAGGCTGGTACCCGGCTCTCAGTCTGACACTGCGCCTGCCAGACGTCCAGAGGTCCCCCTGCTATGTCAAGTAAAAGGGGGGACAAAGGTAGAAAAATAATTGGAAGGGTTTAGGGGGCTACTAATATCGAGGGGGGGAGGGGGAGGTAGAAAAATAATTGGAAAGGGTTAGAGGGGCTACTAATAAGGATAGGGGAAGAGGGGTAGGTAGAAAAATAATTGGAAGGGTTTAGGGGGGCTACTAATATGGATGGGAGGAGGGGGGAGGTAGAAAAATTATTGGAAGGGGTTAGGGGAGTACTAATATGAATGGAAGGGGTAGGGTGGGTTCTAATATGCATGGAAGGGGTTAGGGGGTACTAATATGCATGGAAGGGGTTAGGGGGTACTAATATGCATGGAAGGGGTAGGGGGGTTAATATGCGTGGAAGGGGTAGGTGGGGTTCTTTTGTGCATGGAAGGGGTAGGGGTGGTTCTAATATTCATGGGAGGGGTAGGGGTGGTTCTAATATTCATGGAAGGGGTAGGTGGGGTTCTAATATAAATGGAAGGGGTAGAGACGGGTAGTAAAATGTATGGAATGCATTTCTGACAGTGTCACTGAATGACAGTTAGGAAATGTGGTCACCCTAAGTCAGGGGCAGTATTACACAATCTGTATATGTATAAAAAAATATAAAAAGTAATCTGCAAAGTACAAAATGTTTGTGTCATATGTTGTGCTAAAAATTAAGCTAGGAATATGCATATTTTTTTATTTTTTTAAAATCATTTTTAGAATAATGATACAGACATTTTATTTCTTACATTTGTGATGATTCTTTTTTCCTCTCTATATTCAAGGGACACTATAGTCACCAGAACCACAACAGCTAAACGTAGTAGTTCTGGTGTCTATAGCATGTCTTTGCAGGCTTTTTAATGTAAGCACAGCCATTTCGTAAAAAGGCAGTATGGCCACTAGAGGTGCTTCCTAGTCGAGACATGAATGCCGCCCTATGAAGTATCTGCGCATATGCGGCAAAGCTGCGCATGCGCACCAGAGAGCAATGACGCTTCTGAATAGAAACGTTTTATTGCTCGCTGCTCGCACCCAATGACGAAATAGGGGGCGCGGCATTAGGAGGATCCCGGCGCTGTATCCGGGTAAGTAAAATCCCTTCCCTGTAGTGACCCTTTAATGTTATTATTTAATCATTTATATAGCAACTGCAAATTCCGTAGCGCTGTACAATGGGATAAACAACTCCTAGTTTACGGAATAAGAATACACCCGGCGAGTAAAAATACTATCCCCCCCCAGATTTTTTGGGGTTCCTACGCCCATGGGCCCTATTGTCCTCATCCCGGCCCCACCCATGAGCGGCGGGTGGGGGCCCTAAAGTAAAGTAATGGTGGGGGACCTATTGTCCTCACCCCTGGTCCCCACCCCTGAGCGGTGGGTGGGGGGCCCTAAATATTAATTGGGGGACCTAATGTCCTCCTCACTGCCCCCACCCCTGAGCGGTGGGTGGGGGCCCTAAATTACTAATTAGGGGGGGACCTAATGTCCTTCTCCTTTGCCCCCACCCCTGAGCGGTGGGTGGGGGCCCTAAATAAAAAAATAAGCCCCTCTCCCCCGGGTGACTAGGGGGATTGGGGAACACCCCTCCCCCCAAAAATTAACCCCTGCCTACCCCCCTCACCCTAAAAATAACGAGGGGGGGCCATTTAACTAAGTACCTGAAAAAAACAAACACATTTTATGCTGTCTTTCTTCTAAAATCTTCTGTCAGCCCCAAAAAAGGCCAAATAAGAAGCCATAATAACCGAGTCACTTAAAAAAAACTAAAAAAAATGAGTGCAAACAAATAATAATTCATCTTCGCCCATGGAGGGCTCCGCGCAGACTGAGCTCTGCAGGGCAGGGGAAAGCTTATAAAGCCTTGCCCCGCCCTGCAATTAGGCTCAGAGCACTCTGATTGGTGGGTTTAAGCCATCCAATCAGAGTGCTCTGACAGGTAAATGAAGAGACTGACAGGTAAGTCTCTACATTTACCTGTCACAACACTCTGATTGGTTGGTTTGAAATCCACCAATCAGAGTGCTCTGTGTCATTTTACACAGCGTGGGAAAGTTCTTTGGAATTTTCCCACACTGTGTAATTTGACTCATAACACTCTGATTGGTTACTTAATCCACCAATGGACGATTACTTAATCCACCAAGGAGAGTGACCAGGGGTTTGGGGACCCCTAGTCACCCAGGGGAGGGGGGGTTATTTTTTTATTTAGGGCCCCCACCCACCGCTCAGGGGTGGGGGCCAGCGAGGAGGACATTAGGTCTCCCCCCTAATTAGATTTAGAGGCCCCCACCCACCGCTCAGGGGTGGGGGCTATGGGGGAGGACATTAGGTCCCCCCTAATTAGTATTTAAGGCCCCCACCCACTGCTCAGGGTTGGGGGCCAGAGGGGAGGACACTAGGTCCCCCCCTCATAATTTAGGGCCCCCACCCACCGCTCAGTAGGGGCACAATTTACTAATACTAAGTAATTTTTACTTAGTATTAGTAAATTTGTCTGAAAGACCAATTTAGGTCTTTCAGCCTTTTGGTAGATAACTCCCTAATACCGTGGGAATTAGGGAGATATCTACCAAGTGGCTGCAAGAGACGTTCCGAAATTCCAAAGTCCCGAAGTGCCGAAGTGCCGAAGTTGCCGAAGTGCCGAATTGCCAAGGTCCCGAAGTTACGAAGTTCTGAAATTACTGAAGTGTCGAAGTGCCGAAGTTCTGAAGTGTCAAAGTGCCGAAGTTGCCGAAGTTCCGAAGTATCGAAGTGCCGAATTGCTGAAGTCCCGAATTTCGGAATGTCGAACCGAACCGAAAATTTTTCCCATGCACATGCCTAGTAATATCGAATATCATGATTCTTCTGGCTAGATCATCGAGGACAGGGGTCAAGTAGCCTCACCTATTGTAGTCATCAGTGGGGACAAAAGCTACCAATTTAGGTGGACCTCCTTTGTATTGTTTATTGTATATCTGAGGTTATCCATTTGATTACATTTATAGACTATTGCAATAATCAATATATTAACACCTAAAAAAAGGTATATGAATAACCATGACCTAAATATCGAAATAAAAGTATTTAGTGTCTTTCATTATGATATTAGTTACCAATGTAATTTCTTCAGGTTTTGTCTGACCTCTCTATTCAAAACACATCCTTGGATGTGTTACTTGTTTTATGTAACCCATGTAACAATTTTGAGGAAAATGTACATACATACCTGGGTGAACATTGGAACCAAAGGTCAAGAAACAAGTCTGGGTGTCAAAAGGGAACTTGTACATGTCCATATAGCAGTTACTAATAACCCGCATTGGTGTTGAATCAGTGATTTTGCCATCACTTTCAAGAGTATTATATATTATTAGTGGAGCTTTACCATCATCATTCGTCCTGTATAATTAAAAAGTTAAAATGACAATGTGCTTACCATATGTTAAAAAATGTAAAACTTTAACAAACATATGATTTTCACTTTAGATTAATTTAAAACATAAACAAGGCAAGCCTTAGGTGGGTAAGACATAGTTATACAGTGTTGAAGTTACATGAGAACAGAAGATTTGTAGGAGAAACCTGGTCCACATGCAAGGTCCCGAAGGCATGCCAGTACTCACCAGAATAAATTAGATGCTTAATATGTTTTGGACCTAATTAGTCTTTAGTTATAGGCAAGGAGCAAAAGAAGCCATACATTCAGCAATTAAAGGGATAAATCCATTTGGTAAAAATAAAAATAAAATGTCAAGTTGGCTAGAAGCCATTTAAACCGTACTAATAATTTGAGATTGTCTCTGATTTGACAGTAGGATATACTGAGCTAATGTTGCCTTGCAGCCACCTCATTAATGATAAGAGAGCTAACTTCTATGCTCTGTCCAAGAGTTCTATTGAATGCCACAGATTTCTTTATTTAATGTTATGAGCCTATGCACGTACACAGCATTTCTCCTGGGAAATTACATGGGTGGAACTTACAGTTCGGAGATGAGAATGTCTGGTTTCCAAAATGTCTTATCAGTAACATATATTCTGTGAATTCCACAGAAATCATCTGGGTTCCAGGAAATAAATTCATTATACCATGTCTGGAAAGGGAAAAGACATACTAATTACACAGAAAAAATATGACACTGAGTGGTATGGAATTTGACATGGTTGGTCCAAAATTCTTTGTCTTTCAATTTGTGATAACTGCCTTCTGTTTAATTTTCTTATTATTAATATTATTATTATTGCCATTTATATAGCGCCAACAGATTCTGTAGCACTTTACAATAGTATAAGTGGAGGGGGAATTTACCAATAAATAGGACAATTACAAAAAACTTACAGGAACGATAGGTTGAAGACGACCCTGTTCAAATGAGTCTAGAGGAGGTGAGGTATAAAACACAATAGGACAGTAGAGAGCAATTAAATAAGGTGGGAGTGAAGCAGAGCTTGAAGGAAGAGTAGAGTGCTGCCCTTTAGGAGAGAGCAAGGTATGCGAAGTAGGGGTTACTCTGGGAGGCCATAAGCTTTCCCAAAGAGATGGGTTTTAAGACACTTATTAAATGATTGAAGTCTAGGGAGAGTCTGATGGCGGTAGGCAGGCTATTCCATAGGAAGGGAGCCGCCCGAAAAGTCCTGCAAGCGGAAGTTGGCTGTACCTATGCATACCTATGTATTTGTGAGGAGATATAAGAGGGGCTAGAATTGTTCAATGCTTTATAGGTATGGATTAGTACTTTGAATTGACTTCTATAGGATACAGGAAGCCAATGTAAGGACTGACAGAGACGGTTAGGTGTGAGATGACCGACTGGAGAGGAAAATCAATCTGGCAGCAGCATTCATTACAGACTGTAGTGGGGCAATATGGCTTTTGGGCAGACCAATTAGAAGAGGGTTACAATAATCCATGCAAGAAATTACTAGGGCATGAACAAGTTCCTTAGTAGCATCTTGTGTGAGAAAGGGGCGGATGTGGGCTATGTTTTTAAGATGGAAACTACAGGATTTGGTAACATACTGAATGTGAGGCTTAAAGGTGATGCCAGAATCAAGTATATCGCCAAGACAGCGAGCTTGCAAGCTTGCAAGAATAGACTGGTGTGGGTACCACTAACTTGAAGGGAGAGCAAAAGAGGAGGATCAGTATTAGCAGGAGGAAAGACAAGGAGCTCAGTTTTAGAGAGATTGAGTTTCAGAAAGCGGGAGGACATCCAGTCAGAGATGGAAGAAAGGCAAGCAGCAAAATGTTGCAGGATGGAGGTTGTTGGGTAAGGGGATTCTCGAAAGCAAATGATAAGAGGTGGTGATCAGAGAGAGGAAATGGAGTGTTGCAGATATTAGACACTGTACATGCATAAGAGAAAATAAGGTTGAGGGTATTGCCAGCTTCATGGGTGGGAGAATTAGCCCACTGTGATAGCCCAAGGGAGGAAGTAATTTAAAGTAGTTTAGAGGGTGCCAAGGTCAAGAGTGGGTTAATGGGAATATTGAAGTCCCCGAAAATTAGGGATGGCATATTAGAGGTTAGGAAGTAGGGTAGCCAGGCAACAGAGTGGTCAAGAAAGAAGAGAGGTTAACGTGTGGGGGGGGGGGGAAGGGAGTGGAGGGGGGAGGAGGTGATAAATAACAGCAATGTTAGCAGAGATGGGATTAAAAAGGTGAATTTAATGAATTTCAAATGATGAGAAAGAGAGGGGTGGGGGGTGGGTAGAGGTTTGAAGGAGCAGTGAGGTGAGAGGAAAAACCCTACACCACCACCTTTACATTCAAAGTGTCTTGGGTTGTGAGTAAGTTGAAGACCACCAAAGGATAAAGATGCAGAGGTAGCAGTGTCAGAGGGGGAGAGCCATGTTTCTGTTAGGGAACAAGAGATAAAAAGGTTGTGGACAGCAGTGAATTTTGTAATATTGCAAACAGAGCGTGCATTTCAGAGGGCTGTATGGAAAGATGATTTAGAGGAAGAGTAATATGTGATGGGTATGAGATTGGTGTGGTTCCTTGAGTTAGTACATGGTGGGTTTACTGAGGTGGGACACCAAGATATAAAAACCCTTGCAATGTCATAGTTCTCTGGTACTTTACGTGGAGTGCTGAACTCTAAATATCTACTACTTAATCACTGCATTTGTTCCATTAAACTGATCATTTTATGGATTTTTTTTTTGGCCAATTGCAAATTCTTTTTTGTGCTTCCTGAGAATTTTAAACGACAAGAGCATGTGCCTTTTTCTAGTGCATCTTGTCAGTATATGGCACTTAGTAATCACAACAGTTTTACTGCCAAACTCACTCAAACAAAAATTGATCTGGAGCAAGATGGAATGGATACCCTAAATTCTTACTGAAAAGACACCTGGTGAAGAAGATCATTACTTATTCACATACAGAAAAATATAGTAGACTATGAAGGAAGCCTGCCATGATGGTAATCTCCATATAGAAGATAGTAAGATAATTTTAAAGTTGTCTTAGTATCTTCTTTATGGAAGATATGCTGTTTCCCCTCAGCAAAACCAAACATTTCAAATATTTGCAATATCATCAGCCGCAATTATAGCCAAACCTGCATTCTGATTCTCTTGAGCAAAATCAAACAATTCCCAAATTTTGCAATATCGTCTGCAAGCAGTTAAAGGGATTCTATAGGGTTAGGAGTACAAATTTCTTAACACTATAGTGCCCTCTGCTCCACCCTCCATCGTGGCTGCCTCTCCCCATGGGACATAGAGGGTTTAAAAAAACAACAACTTGATTTACTCACCCGATTCCAGCGCCGATGTCTCTCGGTGCTGGGTCAGGGCTCCGCCTCCTCTGACATAATTTGAAAGGCGGACCTAAGGGTGGACATATAGCGCATACACGGCGAGTGCTGTGGGCACATTAGGCCATTCCCCATAGGAAAGATTGGACTCGATGCTTTCTTTTGGCAATTTCACTGATGCTGGATGTCCTCATGCAGAGTGCGAGGACATTCAGCATTATTTAGGCAACCCAGAGTCCGGTAAACTCCCGGAAGCACCTCTAGTGACTCTCTGGAAGATGGCCACTAGATGGCCACTATTAAACTGCAACGTTTTACATGGTAGGACTAAGGGGGGCAGGGACAAAGCACCCAGACCATCTAAATGAAATGACGCGGTCTTGGTGCCCCTTTGAGTGAGATATCTTCAGTCAAGACAGGTATTCCGCTCAGTCAAGACAGCAATTCCATGCTGGTTTTACCTGTCTTCCTACACTTCCCATACTTTTACAGCTATTAAGGTATATTCGTGCTTAATAAATCTATAGCGTTAATTTGGGCCTTGGTTGGTATATTTTTACGTTTTTGGCATATCAACCAGTGAACCAATGAATCTGTGATACAGTTCAAATGATTGACTTTGAATACATGGAAAATATCAAATTATAAATGTTATGAATGCACATACACACAGACATTTTAACATATGGATTTCTGTAAAATGAAATGTAAATTCCTAAGCAAATTTAACATCCTGGAAACGTTGAGATATACCTTACCATGTCAAGCCAGATAAGAGAGGTTAATGTCTGCAAAACCATGTCCTAAAAAAGATAAGAGATGAGATACACTACAGGATAATTAAATAATTCAGCTAAAAAAGCTATGAACTAGAACTATTGCACAAACTATTGGAACTGTTGCTTGACCATATAAATGATTATAAGAGGTAAAACCAGTATGTAAAAAGCACACACCAAGAATCGAGTAGACAAGGGACACTTTAGGCACCAAACAACTTCATCTAAATTAAGTTGTTATGGTGCCGCATATTGGCTGAGAGCAGTCAGCTGACGCTTTTAGTCAATCAGTGACTCCCCTTTCACTAAACTGACTTGGAAAAGTTATGTTTCGTTCCAAGCCAGTTCAGTGAATGGGGAGTCACTAATTGGCTCCGAGCGTCAGCTGACCGCTCACAGCCAGTCTGTGGCGCATCTGCCCAGAGGCACTCCGTCGTTCATGAATCTGAAATTCAGACGCCGGATGCCGCCTTGCGGGTAGTGGACATCGCCACTGGAGGCAACTTTGAAGTTAAACAAAAAGTTCAACGGTTTAACCCCTTAAGGTAAGAGTACCTCCGTGGTCTCCTGGCACCATAACAAGGTAATTTAAATGACATTTGTTTTGGTCCTTGGAATGTCCCTTTAAGGAAGTAATATTCCACTAATTGTACAGTGCTACGGAATTTGCTGGTGCTACATAAATAATAAAATAATAATAATAAGACCGGGAAAACACATGAGGCTGATCATGCCTCCAAATACCAAGTAAGTGCCCTCTGCAGGTGAGATGCTGCAACTTCACATGCCTGCTGTGGCCTTTCATAGATACCCACAAATTGTCTATATTATCATTCATCCTTAAGGTAAAGTCTAGGAACACAAATAAGGTAAATCATTGATAAAAGTCCAGAGCTTGAGAACATACACATACGTTTTAGCGTAAATGTGTTATCCCAGAGAAAACTAGTTGAATGAGGACTGATGGTAGGGCAAGCAAGTATGAATTAGACTGTTTTATATTTTACCACCTATATGATTTTAATACACTATGTGAAACATTACATGTATTTTCGAGTGTAATAGCTTGTTCGGCATTTCCCTTCCTACTAAACTTGATACAGCACTGCTGGGTATGTACCACTCTTCTGTTCCCAAGCCAACTGAGTTATTTATATTAGACTTGTGCATAGCGAGATAATTCCATTTGAACCATTTTATCTGACCATAGCAATTTTTTTGCCATATTTCTTAACACTATGCTTTGCCATATGTTAGTACAGCAAAGCAGAATTTCGGTATTAAGAAACTGATTCAGGGAACAAATCAGATGAACCAAATGGGAGAAAAAGTGGGCCAATTCGTACACTGCAAAATGTATACATAATATAATATTTTGCATATATTTTGGAGTTCGCTGGTAGTAGCATTTTTCTGCCATTTGGTTCGCAGATCAAGTGAGAGAAAGTAACAAGTAGAGGTAGAAAAAATAGCAGTAAAAAAAATAAAAATCTATATTTATAGATTAAATATTTATAAAATATATAACATAATTTAAAAATATAGATTTTCATTACTGCTCCATTTTTATTCCTTCTGTTGCTCACTTTTCACTTGGTCTATGTATATAATCAACATTTTGTGACTGTCTCCTAGCCATCAATCATCATTTTTCCCACCTGTGGTGCCTCGAGCAAAATTAAGAATGATGAACTAAAATAAATACGCTCGACCATTGTGCGTTTTGTTTTGTTCACGATTCGGGTACATTTTAGCTTGGCATTTGGGAATTCGCCCAGTCACTCAAATTTAAATTAATTGCAATTCGGACCTAGAATAATCTCCAAATATATCATTTGTCATATGGTTTTTTTACTCGGCTAAACACCTACTGGTGTATAGTTGGCATAACCTCATGGAAGGAATTAATACAAGGACAAAAGTGATGGACTGTATGGTGGACATGTGTGCAATAAATCGTTTGTGTCTTTGAAAACAATTGTCAATGATTTAAGGAGCATTAAACTTGAAAGAGGGACATTTTAATATTTTCTATTCTTAGTAGGCACAGGTCTCATCTACCTTTATCATCTCCCATTATTCAAAAAGTTTTTATTCCCTATTTTATTCTTCTTTTCTTCCTCGAATCCTATATTTAGTGTGTAATTTTAGGAAGTTATATATTATTTCTTCTGACATAATATTAATATTATATGTGTCCTTTTCAGAGTTTCATATTGTTTAAATGTAATTTACAGTGCTAAAAATATATGCATTAAAAAAATACAAACAGACAAACTTACCAAGCTGATAACAGTATAGAGGAACATGTCTACATACACAATGTTCGGCTTTGTCCAGTCTTTTACTGGTCGCACATTTGGACCTGGAAGGTTGGTAAAATTCAAATACTGTAGCAAGCTATTGTAGCTACAGTCATTCTGGCTGTAACATGTACCTGAAAAATGGGAAAATATCAGGAAAAGCAAACAAGCCACAAGTTATTTTACAGTATTATGGGAAGAAACACTTATTTTTATAACATGAATAAAGGGCTGGACTTACATAGGGTCTGACGGAGCTGCAGCTCCAGGCCCATGCTTATAGAATAGGCCCATTGATTTAATAAAAAAAAAAAAATCAATTCATATGCTCTAACTTAAGTATGGAAACTTAAAATTGACGTAGGGGAACAAAACTTGTGTGGACTAGCTGACAATGAAATTAGTTAAGGTAATGCTGACTCTTGTTGCTTCAGTCTCTCTAACATTGTGGCATGTTCCCTTTCTTCTACACTCACTACATATACCTATTCTCTGTCCCAGACTGTATAACAGGAGCTTCTGCCTGCTAGTAAGAACATAAGGAGAGTAGAGGACAAGTGAATTCTAGGAGACAGTCCTTAGAGAGCGTGGAGCAAGTGCATCATTGTATGCATTTATGCCAAGCTCAGGGTGCTGTCTGCATAGTATGCCTTTAGTCGGCTTGCATGATTGGCAGGCAGCCTGACATGCATTCATGCCATGCTTGTCTTACAATTCTTCAGGCAGACCCCTCCCCCCCCCTTTTTTGGGCATGACTGACATGGTCCACCCTTTTACTCTGCCCACCTGCTTTACCGGACACTGCTGTTAGGGTTATGGATTTACTTGGAAGATGAAAGTGAGAGATTAGCATCGGGTATGTGTTTTCTTATAGCTGCATCCTGTGAGGTCCCTCCAGCACCACCTCCACCAGATACATGACACTTGGGAGGTATGACTGTTTTAGTGTTTTCTATCGATAAGATTCTGTAATTATACAAAATTGTAAAAAGTGGAAGCTAATGTAAAACAGATCTTAGGGCAGTGAAGGGGTTAACCCTAGTTGAGAAATATAAGTAGAAAAGTAGAAAAGGAGAGAGCACTAGCATAAACTATTTAGTTTAGAAAAACGTCGCCTGAGAGGGGATATGATAACTTTATAAAAATATATTCGGGGCCAATACAAACCATGTGTGGAAATCTATTCACAAACCGGACTTTACATAGGACACGAGGCCATGCGTTTAGACTGGAAGAAAGAAGATTTCGTCTAAGGCAAAGGAAAGGTTTTTTTACTGTAAGAACAATCAGGATGTGGAATTCTCTGCCTGAAGAAGTGGTTTTATCAGACTCCATACAGATGTTCAAACGGCTACTAGATGCATACTTGCAAGAACAGAATATTCAAGGATATAATCTTTCAATGTAGGGTAATAACTGCTTGATCCAAGGATAAATCTGACTGCCATTCTGGGGTCAAGAAGGAATTTTTTTCCTAGCTTGTTGCAAAATTGTGCTTCAAACTGGGTTTTTTTTTGCCTTCTTTTGGATCATAGTTACATAGTTACATAGCTGAAAAGAGACTTGCGTCCATCAAGTTCAGACTACCTCAGGCAAAAAAAAACAGTTTGAAGCACAATTTTGCAACAGCAAAAAACAAATGTGAGGTAGGCTGAACTTGATGGACGCAAGTCTCTTTTCAGCTATGTAACTATGTAACTAGGTAGTGAGTGTCCAACGAGGCAGGGATCTGAGCACAGTCCAGCGAGGCTTGCTGTTCGACTCTATGCTGGTTTCCTCTGGGCCACAGTGATTCAAGATGGGATCTGCCATGTTTGTGCAGCAGGATGCTAGTGTCCGTCGATGCAGGCAACTGGTCAGAGTCCAGCAAGGCTTGCCGCTTAACTCCACGCTGTGTTGTCCTGGGTTGCAGCAATGCAGGATGAATAGAAGGTGAGTGTGGGGTTTGCTCAATGGCAGAGATACCGTGCTTGGCGGCAGAGTCTCCTTTCCCCGGCGGAGATGGTCGTTGTGCAGCGTTCCGACCCTTCAGTACAGCTGTTGTCGGCAGTGTGATTGCATCCCCTTCACAGCTCAGTGCCAGTGTGGATTGTTGAGGAAGCAGAGGAGGGCTTCTCTGTCTCTCAGTGATGCAAAGCCAGAAGGTAGCTAACACATCATCCAACCTTTGGGTGAGTGAGTATGGCTGTGTCGTGCCCGGATAACCCCCACCGGTCTTTGGGGGCGGGGCAAGAGCCTAGATTCAAGATTCCAGGCTTGTATGGCAGCGGAGGAGCGGCTGCCTCCTCCGTGCCGACCACGCTTGAAGGCCGCACACAACCCTGGAGTTCCTCCATTGGAAAGATTTGCTTGTTTGGTGCCAGGGAGATCAGCAGCACTTCCCCTCTCATTCTCTGTCCTTTATTTGGCGTTTCAAGGTCGTGTTGTGCCCTTATTGTCGATTTATTTGTCGTGCAGACCAGGAGCTGGAGCATTAAGCGTCCGCTGTGTTCAGCAACCAGGCCCCGTCCCCCGAAACGTTGATAATTTTAATGCATATTTAATAAAGTATTTTTAATTTTAAGAAGACCGTGGAGTGCAGCCTTACTTGTGGATCCTCTATTTGAATCAGCCTGCAGGCATTGGCACCCCGCAATCTTGAATACAGTGTGAGTGCAAGGATTTTTTTGCTTTTTTATATACAGTAGTGTAGATTGGATCTTGGCATCTTAAAAAATATATATATATAAAATCTCAAACCCATCTTGTCTTGAAAATTGGAGATTTCAGAAAAGACATGACTATGCACAGATCTTTGAAATATATGACGATCATTAAAATAGGCTTACAGTGTAATTTTGGTTATATAAGTACACATGCATACATTCTGTATACTTCCCTTTGTGTATATATACTCGCTGTATAGAAAATATCTCAATAATAACGTAAATGACAAAAAAGGCTTGCAGTTTAAAAACATATCGTAAAATTATAATCTTTCTTATATACACATGGTAAGTTTGTTTACAAGTGTACCATCCCAGAGACAGGTCTTTTTCCACAAACCAGGAAGTGAAAGAGGTCAAGTTTCTGAAATATTCTTCCACAAATACTCAGTTACCTTATTTGTGACATTCAAAAACTAGTAACCTCCTGACTACGATTTAAAAATATTGTAAAATAACTTACCCAACAAGGATATCGAGAGAAGCACCGACACAAAATGTATCAACATTTTATGCTGAGAACAAACTGAAATTGGTGTGTTTTCCGCTCTCCTGCTGTAATTTATTAGCTTGTGTTGAGAGTATTTTGTTTGAGGGTGGAATTTAAATCTTTGTGCGCTAAAGAATTTGAGAATGTTAGTTAAAGTGGAGAAACTTGTTTCAAATATATAAGGTACTATTTAGGCTAAGGGAAAGAGATTCTAGAATTTAAACGTATTACTGGCTCAAAACACTCATACGTAGTATAATTTTTACTGTTCGCTTTCCTGATATATTGATACTTTATACTTAATAATCAATGCTGCAGCCAGTGACGGGACTAATGCAGGATGGGCCCTGGTGCAAAAACGTTTTTTGGACCCCCTCTAGTGCAAGAGTGCCCAAAAGGTAGATTGACATCTGTCATACAACGCCAACGATGATATACCAAGTGGGGATCTATCATTTGGCCATCCTTGCAGGGTAGTATTTGTGAGCAGTGTTTGTGTGTTTGAATGTATGCATGTTTTTGTACAGAGTATGTGTGTTTATGTAGGAATGCATTTGTATGTACTGTTGACATGGTAATGCAGTTGTGTACTTGTGTGCAGTGTTTGCGTCTGAAAGCAGGGGTGTGTTTGTATGTTGTGTTGGCTTTTAAATGCAGGTGTCCTTTTGTGTGTAATGTTTTTGTTTGATTGAAGAGGTGCTTGTATATAAATTTAGTGTTTTAATACATGGGTGTATTTGTACGTAATGTTTGCGTCTATTTGCAGGGGTTTCGATGTAGTGTTGGCTTTTAAATGTGGATGTAAATTTGTGTGTAGCGTTGGTGTTTGAGTGAAGGAGTGTGTTTGTATAATTTTGGACTTTGAATGCAGGAGTGTGTTTGTATGTAATATTTGTGATTTGGCCAAATAGTGGACACCACCTGATATAGCATCTTTGGACTTGTACAACAGATGCCAATCTATCCTTTGACCCATAGTAAATATATGTGTAAGTGTCTCCTCAGAAGCCAGCCTATATGTGCAGCTAAATATTTTATTTGCAGGTGCTGTGATGGATAGTGTCCATAATAGTGTAACACCAAACATCAAATCAGAACAGATTGGGCAGCTGCTGTCCACATTTCCTCCCTCGCCAGCCCTCCATTCGGTGGCCATAAAACATTGCAGGGTTAACCCCTAGAGCCCCTTTCAGCTTCTCACAAATAGATCTGCATGCCGAGTACACGCTGTAGGAGGCAAAGCCCGCACCTAATCTTCGCACCCAGTCCCAACCAAGTGACCATGCTGATAGGAACAGCTTAGATGACATGTATAAGGTACCTTCCAACCCTTAATCCACAACAAGGGGTAAGTGACAGTGAGCTGTTTGTAGTAAGCTGTGTGTGTTTGTGTGATTACTGTATAATTAGTTTGCATGTGTGTAGTGAGCTTTCTGTAGTGAGTTTGTGTGTGTGTCAGTGAGCTGTGTGATCTTTCTGTAGTGAGCATGTGTAGTGAGTTTATGTGTGCATATAAGTAAACTTGTGTGTAATGAGCTTTCTGAAGTGAGCTTTGTGTATTGAGCTTGTCAGTATGTGTGCTTGTCAGTGAGATTGCTACAGTGAATTGTATGTAGTGGGATTATGTTATAATTATATAAAAAATTACCATTTAACAAATGTACAAATTTCTCTTTATTATGATATACTCTACCTTACATTTAGAAGAAATAGCATAAGAATATTGACAGTGTAGAGTGTAAAAATACATCACAGTTTATTATGCACTTATGCCATTCACTACAGTGTGGTTGCACAAACCGACCGCTGGGAGTAACAATCAGATTCCTGTCAGACCGGGTGAAGGATACAGAAGGTCCCCTACTCGTGGCCAGCTTGACAAAGCTACACAGGGGAAGTGAGCAGGTGCACAAGGGGAAAGAGAGGAATACACACAAAAGGGACTGGGGAAGGAGATAATGACAAACACAGAGGGGCTGGGGAAGGGGAAAATTATACACACAGAGGGGCTTGGAAAATGACACACACACAAGGAAAGGGAGCACAGACACTCAGAAGAGCTGGGGACAGGGAAAAAGAGATACACAAAGAGGTGCAGGGAGAGACATAAAACTCGACTAGGGGAGAGACACAAAAAGGGGCTGGGGGAAAAGGAGACACAAAAAGGGGCTGGGGGAAGAGTCACACAGAGGGAGGGTAAAATAGACTCCCAAAAGCACTGTGGTAAAAGACACACAAGGGGGGATGGAGAGTGAAAGAGATACACAAATGACCTGCGGGAGAGACACACAGAGGGGCTAGGCAAGTGGAAAAAGAGACACATAACGGGACTGTGGGGAGAAAGAGACATACAAAGTTGGCAATTTTTGTTTTGAGAGGGCAGGTGCAAGTAGCTGGTGTTGCCTACGGCGCAAAATAGTCTAGCACTGGCCCTGGGTGGGATACCCAAAACATTTTACAGCCCAGATGTGCTAACAGATTATCCCAGCATCGGAGCAAAATTACCTAGGTAAACCCATTACTTGGTTTAATGCTTCCTTGTGGGGAAATTTGAGGAGCCTTGGATTGGAGGAGAGGTAAGCAGCACCGAGGGATCATCTGTGCTCATAAAAGGTGAGCAAAAATATTTTTGTATTATGTTTTATGCTTCTGGACCTTTGTTTTTCCCTTATATCACTCAGCTACACCAAACCCCTATCAGAATGGCAAACATTGTAATAATAATGATGAGGTACACAACAAGGATAAACCGATCCACTACCAAGGCTGCAAGCTGCCATTCAGACTTTGCATCATTCTTGCTCTTATAGCTAATCACATGTTGGTGGATCTTCAGAACTTCTGCAAGTAACCCTTTTAACAACTTTACTTCCAGAGTAACAGCTTCTTCTTTGGAAAAACATTTACTCCTGTCTTGAAGTTCAGCTTTCCTCTTTGTTCTGGTACCATCTTCAACAGCTAGTAATGAAAAAAGGAAACACAGATAGTTATCTTTTTAAAGTGACTATGTGCACATCCTGAGTTTTTTTGCATAATTTGTAAAGTCTTCTGAATGGAATATAGCGGCCCTGGTGTGTAACAGTGGTGAGTTGCCTGGTGTGTAACAGTGGTGAGTTGCATGGTGAGTTACCCAAGGGTATTGCGATCTTAGATCTTCATCCGCCTGAGCCCTTGTCAGTGCTGGACTCTTGCACATGAGTGGGAGCATGTCTGATATCTATGGAGGGTCAATCAAGACCACAAGAGCCTCCACTGATCTTGTCTATCAATGAGTGAGACAATCCCTTTTTCCCACAGCAGTGACAGCTGTGGGAAGTGACGAACCTTGACTATGGTATCTCTGCTTTTTGTCACGTTTTTAAAAACTTTTACAGACCCTATTTTATTGTCCCTACTTTGTCTCATGATATCTTTTGCTGAATAGGAATTTCACTGAAATGTCAACACAGTCTTTACGAGCATCTCAGGTTTCATTTATTTATTTTTTTTACAAAAAATAATTTTTCTTGGTGACATAACTGCTTTAAATATTTGTTGCTTAGTCTTTCTTATAAATTTATACTCACTTTGTTCAACTTTCACCACAGTGACCAGATTTGCGTCTGTTGATTCTAGATGGAAACATAGGGCACGTGCCAAATATTTCAAGACCCAGAACTTTACCCATGGTGGGACTTCATGGTGAGTTTCACGTGTTTCCATGTACAGTGTTGCCAAGCAGGCTACATTACTCACCACCATTATGCCCATACACATCGCGCAGAAAATACCTGTGTAGGGAGAAATCGGTTAATTGATGGTCCAGTCAAAAACATAGACACATTTTGTATAAATAGAATTTTAAATAGAAAAAAAACCCAAAATATTATTTTTCATAGGTAGTCTCAGAGCACCAAAATCACTTCACGTATTTTATGTATTTCAGTAATTTACACTGCTGTAGGGCTTGTCACTCAAAAAAACACTAGGACGGGTGTAGGAAACCTTTGAAACTCCAGATGTTGTTGACTACATCTCCCCTGATGCTTTGCCTGCATTATCAATGTAAGAGCATTATGGTAAATGTAATCCTCTACATCTGGAGTGCCAAAGGTTGCCTATCCCTGCATTAGGAGATTTGGACTAAAATAGGTTCAAAACCACACGTTTCCTTTTTAGGAAGAAGTTTTTAATTGTGCATTGATCAACTGTTCAACGTATTTTAACATTAGTGGTTTATTTTGACTATAAGGAGGGGTGGAGACTATCCCGAAGTGTTTAAATGCATTTCAATGATCATATCTTTGCTCTTTAACTTTCCAAGATTGAACAGGCATTTTTCCCCTTTATGGGCTAATAGCAGGGTCATGGCTACAAAAAATATCTGTGGTTTGAGCCCAAAACCATACTTATGCCAAATTCCACCCCTGTTCACTCCCAAACTCTGCTTCTTGTCACTCCCAAACTACTCTCTTTAATCTATTCAAATTCAGAATTGTCTCCCCACCACCACTACTCTCCTTCTCAATGGCCCCAAGGCATGTTTTTATTACTTCCAGTGCTCCTATTAACCTGAACTCCCCAATGCTTATCTGCATCACATGACTGCAGCCCCCATAGAAAAGCATTGGTTAAATGCTTCCTTGTGGGGAAATTTGAGGAGCCTTGGATTGGAGGAGAGGTAAGCAGCACTGAGGGAACATCTGTGCTCATAAAAGGTGAGCAAAAATATTTTTGTATTATGTTTTATGCTGAACTGGAAAGAGGTGGTCTTGTTATTAAGGACAAGGACACGGAAGTGTTAGGAATATATGTTTTCTTTCCTAATGTTTTAGTGCTCCTTTAAGGCTTTATATAGACTATATTAATAATTAGGAATGTGCATGGAAAAAATACTCGGATCAGTTTGGCATTCCGAAATTTGGGACTTCAGCAATTCGGAACTTCAGGACTTTAGCACTTCGGAACTTTGGCACTTCAGAACTTTGGCACTTGGCAACTTCGGAATTTCAGGACTTCGGCACTTTGGGACTTCTTTTGCAGCCACTTAGTAGATAACTCCCTAATTTCCACGGTATTAGGGAGTTATTTAACAAAAGGCTGAAAGACCTAAATTGGTCTTTCAGCGAAATTTACTAATACAAAGTAAAAATTACTTATTATTAGTACATTCTGCCACTACTCGCTGTACCGCGAGTAGAGGTATGTCCTGTGGCTACTCACTGTAAAAAACAAACAAACAAACAAACAAAAAAAACGGGGCTCCCACCGTGCCGCGCGAGTGGGGGCTTTTAAACTAAATGGGGGACCTATTGCCCCTCCGGCCCCCACCCCTGAGTGGCGCGTGGGGGCCCTAAATTAGTGAGGGCTTTTAAACTAATGGGGGGACCTATTGCCCCCCTGCCCCCACCCCTGAGCGGCAGGTGGGGGCCCTATATCAGAAAATGGGGGGTAACCTATTGTCCTCCCCCCAGCCACCACCCCTGAGCAGCGGGCTGGGGGCCCTAAAGTACAATAAGGGGGAGCTATTGTCCTCCCCCCAGCCCCCACCACTGAGTGAAGGGTAGGGGCCCTAAAGAAGAATAAGGGGGGAACCTATTGTCCTCTCCCCCGGCCCCCACCCCTGAGTGGTGGGTGGGGGCCCTAAATTAGAATAAGGGGGGACCTATTGCCCTCCCCCCTGGCCCCCACCCCTGAGCGGTGGGTTTGGGCCCTAAATTAGAATAAGGGGGGGAACCTATTGTCCTCCCCCCCTGATCCCCACCCCTGAGTGGCAGGTGGGGGCCCTAAATTTGTGGGGGCTTTTAAACTAATGGGGGGACCTATTGCCCCCCCCGGCACCCACCCCTGAGCGGCAGATGGGGGCCCTATATTAGAAAAATGGGGGGGACCTATTGTCCTCCCCCCCAGCCCCCACCCCTGAGTGGTGGGTGGGGGCCCTAAATTAGAATAAGAGGGGGACCTATTGTCCTCCCCCCTGGTCCCCACCCCTGTGCTGTGGGTGGGGGCCCTAAATCCCCCCCCCCAGGGTGACTAGGGGTCCGAAAACCCGTAGTCACCCCCTCCCAACAAAATTAACCCCTACCTACCCCCCTCACCGTAAAAGTGAGGACAGACCAATAAATAGGTACCTGTAAAAAAAAAAAAAAAAACTTTGGCATTTTCCCACGCTGTGTAATTTGACTCATAACAACACTCTGATTGGTGGATTTAAAGTAACCAATCAGAGTGCTGTGACAGGAAAATGTAGAGACTTACCGGTCAGTCTCTTCATTTATCAGCCAGAGCACTCTGATTGGATGGCTTAAACCAGGGGTCCTCAAACTCCGGCCCCCCAGATATTGCTGAACTGCAACTTCCATGATTCTCTGGCTATCTATGTTATTCAAAGAATCATGGGAGTTGTAGTTCTGTAGCATCTGAAGGGCCGCAGTTTGAGGACCCCTGGCTTAAACCAACCAACCAGAGTGCTCTGAGCCTAATTGCAGGGCGGGGCAAGGCTTTATAAGCCGTCTCTTGCCCTGCAGAGCTCAGTCTGCGCAGAGCACTCCATGGGTGAAGATGGATTATTTTTTTTGCATTCTGTTTTTTTTTTTCAAAGTGCGACGACTATTATGGATTTTTATTTGGCCTTTTTGGGGGCTGAAAGAAGAAGATTTTAGGAAAAAGAAGACATGAAATGGTAAGTTTTATAAAAAAATTTACAGGTACCTAGTTATTGGACCCCCTCACTATTTTTAGGGTAAGGGTAGGGGTTAAGGTAGGGGTTAATTTGGTTGGGAGGGGGGTGACTAGGGGTTTGGGGTCCCCTAGTCACCCTGGGGATGGAGAGTTACATTTTTATTTAGGGCACCCTACTGCCGCTCAGGGGTGGGGGCCGGGGGGGGAGGACAATAGGTCCCCTCCTTATTGGTATTTAGGGCCCCCACCCACCACTCAGGGGTGGGGACCAAGGGGGAGGACAATAGGCCCCCCCCCTATTTTACTTTAGGGCCCCCACCCACCGTTCAGGGGTGGGGGCCAGGGGGGGCAATAGGTCTCCCCCTTCAGGTTAGAAGCCCCCACTCACACGGCTCGGGTGGGGGCTCGGGAGGGGGGCACACGGGTTCTTTTTTTTTTTTTACTCGCGGTATAGCGAGTAGGGGCATAATTTACTAATACTAAGTAATCTTTACTTAGTATTAGTAAATCTGGCTAAAAGACCGATTTAGGTCTTTCAGCCTTTTGGTAGATAACTCCTTAATTCCCATGGTATTAGGGAGCTATCTGCTTATTCATTCCTGTCATTGCATTGACTGGTTAATTAACTTACATTTTATATGAATGTGTGTTACTTGATTGTTGTAAGTGTTGCAAATGTTTACAGCTGAATCCTGGCTATGTTTGTATACTTTTTATTTAAACTTGTATACAGTGTAACATTTTTCATTCTTCCACTGGGTAGGAACTTCGGCAACTTCGTCTGTTCGTTACTTCGGCAATTCGGAACTTCAGCAATTCAGCAATTTGGACATTCGGAAGTCTCAGAATGTCCGAATTGCCCGAAATTTGTTCGAATTCACATTCGGATCGAAACGAATTGCACATGTCTATTAAATATACAGGCATTGACTTCTAGATATAAATATACATATATATATATCTATATATATATATATATATATAGATATATAGATATGTACATATACATATACACACACACCACTTACACACTCAAATAATAGTGACATGGAAGTTAAATATAGTCCCTTCAAATCCAAATCAGTCATTAACAGTTGAAGGTTAATCTAAATACCTACCTAAAATAGGTATGCTGTCAGAGTTGGGGATCATATTATTCAGAATCACTAAAACTACAGAGAACCCCATAACTATCCCAAGTTTAAATCCAAGCTTCACTGTAGTATCTGTTCGCATGAACATACTGGCAACGTCCAATAAAACCAGAAAGAATGACGGGATAATCAGGTTAATAACGTATGCAACCGGAGCTCTTCTAATTATTATCTAGGAAAGATAAAAAGAATCAAAATATGATACCAAAATAGAGAAATATAACAAATAGGAAGGATATACAATATCTACAGACAAGGCAAATTCCCTGCATGTATTACGACATACAAACAATCTTTGTAGAATTCAAATCTTAACTTACTACAATCTGTTAAGAATTTTAATCTCTTTTTTTTTTAAGTCCAAATACTGATTAATTGAAGCTATAAAATGAATAAGCCTTTATACTTATCAACAAACAAATTATAAAAGAGTTGTCAGTCAGATTTGAAAAGTCACTGAATATGATCTCAGCTCCCCCATATAATTTATAATTATATATATATATATATATATATAATATAATAAACAGACAATGGTAGATAAACAGGTGCTATCACAGGATAGGAGACGAGAACATGCAGACTTCGAAAAATTAAGTGTAAATGTAAGTAGAATGGTCCACCAATTTAAAGTTTAGAAAGTACCAATATAAGGTTTGTAGAAAATAAAAAAAAAGAGCCCAATGCCTAGTCAATCACTTGTGTCCTGATAATGGTTGTGTCCACTAACCAGAGAGGTAATGACTAGGGCGGCAAAAACATCGTGATTTGACTCTCAAATAGCGGAGCATTAAACAGTGACATGGCAGGGGATCTATACCACAGCACCACTTCAGTAAGTTAAAGTTGTCTTGGTGCTTAGCTCGTCCCTTTAATTAATGGAACACTATAGTGTTAGAAATACTAACTCTACCCCCACAGCCATTTTAAGGGTTAAATAAAGCTGAAGAAACCTAGGCAACAACAAAGACACAAACAAAAAAAATAGAAAGCAAAAAAAAAATTAACTAGATAGAAAAACTGAATTAACTAGATAGAAAAACTGAATAGAACTGAAAACTAGATAGAAAAATAAACCGAGAATCAGTCCGAAGACAACCGAATCCCGTGCTTTTCCAACAAGGCAAAAGAGCATCCACAGTCACAGAACAACAACTTAAAAAAAGGCAAAGCAATCCAAAGTGTGTTGGTGTTTATTTACTAAACTGTGGATTGTAAACCAATTTTACTACGAAATTTGCCAAAAAGTGAAGATTTGTAAAAATTCCCAACTTTGGTATAGTAGCGGCTTTTTGACAAAATCAGCTTTAAAAAGTACAAGTGTCTACATTTCTATGAAATATGATATTACATTATATGTCACTCGACTGTAATTGCTTGCATCTGTAAAATTTTGAACGGTAATATCATCCAAGAACCACTCTCCTCTGGTAACATAAATATCCTTCGCCATTAGGTATTTCTGGCTGGAATTTACGCTTGGTATCATGGTGATGTCCTGGACTGAAGAAAATTACAAAGTCAGTGATTAAGCCATTTAAGGGAAAAACTGTCATGTTTAAATAATAATTTAGAGGTACACTATCACCAGCATAGCAACTTCAGCTTATCCAGGCGGCTCGTGGTAGGCTGTGATTGTAAGAGATCGGAGGCAGAGTGGAAGGAAGTTGGGGCAGTTGTATTAGGCACTGGAATCCCAACATTGGGGGTTAACTTGCTGCATGGTTTAATTGGTTAAATGATTTAATCCCAGAAAGTAATGTGGGTCTGGACCCACCTGAGCCTATAAAAATCTCAATGAGATGAACTTGTTATAGTGGTGATAGAGTTCCTTAATACATCACATAAAATGCTATCACAATATAATATTCCATACTAGATTATATAAGTAATGTGATAATGAAATACATTGATCAGCCACAACATTAAAACCACTGACAGGTGAAGTAAATAACATGGATTATATTCTTACAATGGCACCTGTAAAGTGGTGCCAAGTGAACAGTCGGTTCTTGGATTTCACATGCCGAAAGCAGGAAAATTGGGCAGACAAAAATATCTGAGTGACGTTGACAAGGGCAAAATAGTGATGGCTAATGCCCTGGGCAATGTTCTGCTGGTAAACCTTTGGTTCTAGCAATTACGTGGATGTTACTTTGACACATACCACCTAAGTAGAGATTGTGGCAGATCACGTACACCCCTTCATAGCAATGGTTTCCGCTGATGGCCTCTTTCAGCATGATAATACGCTGTGCAACATTGCAATCATTGTTAAGGAATGGTTTGAGGAACATGGCAAATAATTCAAGGTGTTGTCCAAATTCTCTAAATCTCAAAATAAGTGAGCATCTATGGGATGTGCTGGATCGCCCTGCATGACACGCTTGTCAGGCTCAATACAGAGGGAGAGGACCTGCTAAAGGGGAAATAGGCTTGTGCTGGGACCCCTCCTTACTATGCATGCATCTGGCAACTTGCACAAAACCACTGGACCACCAGGGAGTGTAATATCCCCCTCCCTGACCACAGGTAAGAGGCAGTGAGGTGGGGTTAAAATTATTTGCTGCTGCACCGGTGGCATTTGGGGCTGATGGGGCCCATTGGGTGACACATGCATTAGGGCCACCCGATGGGCATATACAGTTGCAAGAAAAAGTATGTGAACCCTTTGGAATGATATGGATTTCTGCACAAATTGGTCATAAAATGTGATCTGATCATCATCTAAGTCACAACAATAGATAATCACAGTCTGCTTAAATTAAGAATGAAATGTTGCCATGTTTTTTTTTTTTTAATTCTTTATTTTTGGTTGTGCAAGGGTTACAGAACATCATATAATACCATAACAGGATGCATGAGCACAATTTTAATACATTGAATCACAAACATAGCATTGAAGGAGCTGCACCCTTTGGATGTGTGAGCAGTAGCGATAAGCGAGATGAGTTGTCAGGGGTATGACCACATGAAGCATAAACTTTAGCCGGCACCTGTGGACCCCATGCCTAACTACAGTGACATGGCTACCCCTTACGAACAGTGTACTAAACGCTCCTAATTGTCTGTACCAACCTCCTGGGGAATTCATCTTAAGGGAGCAGTGAGTAGTCCCTGGTGAAAGGCATCCCCTGCAGGGCGTTGAGGGTCGGTTTGTTTGTCTTTTAGGTCTCCCTAACACTTCTGGTGGGGTTTTGCAGTGATTTAGTTATTTGTCAGCTTGACTGGGTTGTCAATTTATCAGGTGGCTACTAGCGTATCTATCAGTCGTATGATCTGCTCAATCCCTGGTGACTATAGCCTGGGCGGCCAGTTTCTACTAACAATTGGTCATCTAAGGGGTTGCGTTAATTTCTCCTTGTCCGGGGTTTTTTGCTCTAAAGATCGCGGCTTGCCTACATTGGCTAATGCCAAGAAGGGCAGGTTGTAACACAGGGTAAGGGGTATTGTACAGACTAAGCTTAGTTGGAGTACTAGTATGCCAGCAGATGTTTTGCCTCAGAGGAGCTTCCCTGTGACGCGCTAGAGGTAGCCCTAGCTATCTAAGTGGGGATACCATATTCCTACTGGGCCCGCGGGACCCTCCGGCTTGCCCACTAGCACCCTTTGCGGTTGGGTTCTTGACAACACCTGTGTTCCTACTATTCCCCTCTCGCCCTCTAGTATGTCGACCTTAAGATGCCTGAACCAGTGGCGGATCCAGAGCCTGATCTCGGGAGGGGCACTTGTAGATTACTTAAAGAAATAATCCAGACACAATAACTACTACAGCTCAGTGTAGTGGTTATGGTGTCAATAGTGCCGGGACCCCCTCCTAGAGTAAGTAGTCAAACCGTTTAAGAACAGTTTGACAACTTACCTGAGGTCTGCTGGGAAATGGGGCGGTAGTAGGGCATAGGAGCAGTGGTGTGTGTGAGTGGTGCAATGTGTAAGGGGTGCAGTGTGTGTGTGTGTGAGGGGGACAGTGTGTGAGCAGTGTGTGTGTGTGAAGGTTGTAGTGTGTGAGTAGGGGGGGCAGTGTATGTCAGGGATGCAGTGTATGTGTGGGACAGTATGTGTGTGTAACAGTTGCAGTGTGTGTGTGAATGTGGGCAATGTGTGTGTATGGGGCGGCAGTGTATGGGGCAGTGTGTGTGTATGGGGGGCAGTATGTGTGTATGAGGGCAGTATGTGTGCATGAGGGCAGTATGTGTGCATGGGGGGCAGTATGTGTGTATGGGGGCAGTATGTGTATAGAGGCAGTATGTGTATGTAGGGGCAGTATGTGTGTGTGTATGGGGGGCAGCATGAGGGGGCAATATGTATGGGGGGGGCAGTATGTGTATGGGGGAGCAGTATATGTGTGTATAGGGGGGGCAGCATGGGGGAGCAGTATGTGTGTGTGTATGGGGGGGGAGCAGCATGGGGTAGTATGTGTGTATAGAGGGCAACATAGGGGGTAAAGCTGTATGTGTGTATAGAGGCAGTATGTGTGTATAGAGGCAGTATGTGTATGGGGGGCAGTATGGGGGGCAGTATGTGTGTATGGGGGGCAGTATGTGTGTATGGGGGCAGTATGGGGGCTATGTGTGTGTGTGTGTGTGTGTGTGATCAGGGTAGGGTGGCTTTTTTTTTTATAGTATAATATTTTTTTATTTAATTAAAATAAATATTATCCTATGTCCCCCCTCCCTTCTTACCTTTACTGGGAGGAGGGGGGACATATTTCGATCCCTGGTGGTCCCAGTGGTGATTCATTGGTGGTCAGGTGGTCAGAGTGAACTCTAGCCCGCGCTCCCGGGCTAGAGTTCACTCTCGCGAGATTTGGAGCGTTGCTGTGGTAACCGCGGCAACGCTTCAAATCTCACGAGAGGAGGACCCGGAGGAGCTGCAGGCTGAGCTCCCGGGTCCTCCCTCTCCCTCCCCTGCCGGCTGTCAGCACAGTGTCTGCGGACCGGGGAGGGAGATCTCTGATCTCTCCTCCGGTCCGCAGGCACATTGCACGGCTGGCAGGGGAGGGAGACCGGCGGATTTCTCGGGGGGGCAATTGCCCCGTTGCCCCCCCCCTGGATCCGCCAGTGGCCTGAACCAAACACTGAGTCCCAACCTCGGGGGGGGGAGAGGGGCAAAGGAGCAAAGCGAGCAGGGTGGGAGGGGGTGGTAGTCGGGGACCAGGGGGGGGACAGAGGGGGGGTAGAGAAAAAGGATATCACTTACCACAGCAAGGGGTGGGGGGGGCATCCGTGCCACTGCTCCCCTCGATCAGCGGTTGGAATAGTCCTCCCATTGCTCCCAGGTCTTAAGGAAGAGTGGATAGGTATCCCTCACCTGTGCCGTCAGTTTGTCCATGAGGTACGCCTCCTTAATGTAGTGTATCACTCTGTCCATGTGGGGCATGTCAATCTGAAGCCAGGCTTGCGCGAGCGCCCTCCTTGCCGCTAAATTGATTTTATTTACTAATTTTTGTTCTCTGTGGGTTAGGTTGTCAAGTGGTTTCGCCATGAGAAACGTCCAGGGGTTAGGCTTGATCGGTTTCCCCATTACCTCTGTCAGTAGGGCTGCCACACTTTCCCAATATGTCACTACCCTAGGGCATGTCCACCACATATGTAGATATGTGCCTTTTTCTCCGCAGCCTCGCCAGCATGTGTCCGAGGGCGACTTCCCCATTCTGCAGAGTTTGACTGGGGTAGTGTACCAACGCATAAGCGTCTTGTAGCACTGTTCCTGATGCAGGACACATATGGAAGCTTTTGTCGCCGCCTCCCATATGTCCTGCCATTCCCCACTTTCTAGTGTCTGATTAAGTTCCTTCTCCCATTGTGTGATATATGTGGGAATTTGATCGGCCCCCGTCGGGGCACTCAGGTGCGTGTAAAGGAGGGTAATGAGGCCGCTACGTGGTCCCTCAGAAATGCATAGTGTCTCAAAGAACGTGGGTCTAGCCCCCGCTGCCGCTCGGACAACAGAGCTCTTGGCGAAGTCTCTAAGCTGGAGGTACCTAAAGTGGTCCCTTGTGGTGAGTGTGGCTAACGTCCTAAGGTTGGCATAGGTTCGGAAGGTGCCCGCGTGATATAGGTGACCATAGCGTTGGATCCCTGTGTCTTCCAGGCCCCTAAAGTCTCTAGGGCTCATATCCGGTGGGAAGGCTTTATTGCGCAGGTATGGGGTTAGTGATGAGGGCGAGTGTGTTAGACCATATTTGAGCGCAGTGGTGTCCCATATTCGTATGGAGTTCAGGATGGTGGGGCATGTCGTGGTGAGGTCTGGTCTATCTGCCTTGGGGATCCAGATCCAGTACTGTGGGAGATCTGTGCGCATGATAAGTGTTTCCAGGTCCACCCATCTGTGGGAGTCTGGGGGCGAGTGCCATTCAACTATTTGCGCTAATTGGGCGGAAAGGTAGTATTGGTAGAGGTGTGGGAGACCCAACCCTCCCCTGCTTTTTGGTGTATATAGCGTATTCCTAGCTATTCTGTGTCTCTTCCTGGCCCAGATGAAGTTATCGATAGCTGTCTGCAATGGTTTCAGGTCATTTTTAGAGGCTCTCACAGGGAGTGCCTGAAATAGGAATAGAAGGCGTGGGAGCAAGTTCATTTTGACTGCATGCAATCTCCCTATCCACGAGATTGGTTTCTCGTGCCATCTGTCTCGGAGCAGGGTCCAAAGCAGATGATGGTGGTTCTCTGCGTACAGGTCTGTGTATTGCGTCGTGAGTCTGACCCCCAAGTATTTAATGGGTTGGTGTGAGATCTTTAGAGTTGTCGTTTGTTGTAATGTTTGAACGTCCGCTTCTGTCATGTTCAGAGGCATCCCTACTGATTTATCCAGGTTTATTTTATATCCCGAAACGAGTTGGTAAGTGTCTAGCAACTCAAGGAGGGGGGGAACCGACTCCAGCGGTTCCGTGAGGGTGAGCAAGATGTCGTCTGCATACGCAGAGACCTTAAAGCTCTCCGATGCCACTGCCATCCCCTTAACTCTTGGGTTGTGTCTAATCAAGTGTAATAGTGGTTCAAGCGCCAATATGAACAGTAGCGGGGATAGCGGGCATCCTTGTTTGGTGCCGTTCCGCTGTACAAAAGGGAGCGGTGATGCACCCGGTACCAGTGTCTGTACTCTGGGGCATGTGTATAGGGCTCGGATTGCTCTAGCAAAGGTGGCTGGGAAGTTCATCGCCTTGAGGAGCTCAAACATATAGTGCCACTGAATTCTGTCAAACGCCTTCTCCACGTCCAGGGATAGGACCAGAGAAGGCGTATCCGTCCTTCCTGCCCACCACATCAGGTCGGTTGCTCGTCTGGTGTTTTCATACAATTGTCTGGTAGGGACGAAGCCCACCTGATCCGGATGTATGAGCTTGGGGAGGATAAGGTTCAATCGGGTGGCTAGTATTTTCGCGTAAAGTTTCATGTCAAAATTAATGAGGGATATCGGGCGGTAGTTTGTCACCGACGTGCTGTCTTTGTCCGGTTTGGGTATGAGGGTTAGGTCCGCCGTCGAGAGGTCCGGGTTGGGGCTGTCTTCACTAGTCCAAGTGTTGTACATCTTAACTAGATGGGGTAACAATTCCTCCCGTAGGAGTTTATAGTACGTCCCATCAAACCCGTCTGGCCCTGGGGCCCTCCCCCCCTTCATTACGGCAATGGCTCTATCAATTTCGTCTAGAGCTATGGGTTCCCCTAGGAACGCAGTTTGTGTCTCCGGGAGTCTTGGGGTTTGGGCGGTGGCGAGAAAGGCAGCTACACTGTCGGCGTATGCCTCATTGTCTCCGGTCAGTGTCGGGGAGTGGTTGTAAACCCTTTCAAAGAATTTCGTAAACTCCTTGTTAATGTCGTTGGGGTTGGTGAGAATCCTGCCCTGGGAGTCCTTAATAGCAGTGATGGAGGTGGTATTGCGTTTGGGTCGCAGAGCCCTGGCCAGTAGCGTGTCCATTTTATTGGACTTTTCGTAGTATAGTCGCTTCGAGCGTATCAAGTCCTGGCTTACGTCCTCTAACATAAGTTCTCTTAACTGTCGTCTAGTCTCTTGTAGCGCCCCTGTCTTGTTCGGGACTACTGCTTGTTTATTCTGCATTTCGAGTTTACGTAGTTGTTTTTGCAGGGCGTGCAACTTTTCATATTTTTCCCGTTTCCGTTGGGTCGCTAATTTGATTAGAACCCCCCGTATGACTGGCTTGTGAGCAGCCCACAGCATTGTTGGGGAAATTTCCGGGGAGTCGTTGTCCTGAAAGTATTGCGTCACTTCTTGCTTTATAATGTTTTGCATGTGGGGGTCCCTGAGGATGGAGGCGTTGAGTCGCCATTTCCATGGGGCATTTGGGCCAGCGTGTCGTAGGGTGAGTGCTATGTCTGCATGGTCGGACCACGAAATGAGATTTATCTCAGACGTCTTGGTCCATTGCATGGCCACCTGGTTAACCAGGAATAGGTCGATACGTGAGTAAGTCGCGTGTACTGCCGAGTAGAAGGAATAGTCCCTCAGGCTCGGGTGTTGGATCCTCCATGGGTCAAGTAGTCCCGTGCGTTGGATGAAGTAATTGAGCAGTTTATCTTGACCTCCTCTGTTCTGCGACCGAGGAAGGTCGTTCCCCCCTCCTCTGTTCACCGCCGGACACGGCGCTGCATTTAAGTAGCCCCCAAGGATCAGGATACCCCTCGGTAGGGCTGTTATGATTTGCTCAAGGTCTGACCAGAATTGTCGGGAGGGGGTATTTGGGGCGTAGACATTAATTAGGTGGTATGTATGGGCATTTAGAACGCCAGTCAGAACCACGTAGCGGCCCTCTGTGTCCGTCTGTACATTGGTAATTTGCAGGGGGCATCTTTTATGTATGAGTATTCCCACCCCATTCCGCTTGCAGAGGGCGCGCGATTCATGGGCCTTAGTGTAGATGTGGTTTGTAAGGTGCTCTTTGGCAACGCAGGATATGTGCGTTTCTTGGACGTACGCGATATCTGCCTTTTGTCGTCTAAGCTCCCTTAGGAGGAGTCTACGTTTATTAGGGACATTGAGTCCGTTCACATTAAGTGAGGTAAATTTGAGGTCCATGTCGTCAAGTGGAGTAATGTGTCTAGGGAGTTACCTGCTATTCCTGAGGCACACCAAGGACCGCTGAAGTTCTGCGTTGCAGTAGAAGGAGAGAAGGTCGGGTGAGTGAGAATTAAGCGCTGAGGTGGGATCGTGAATGTACAAGCACTTTCCAATATAGGGTGCAGCGAGGACAATGCCGATTCAATTTGT
>OW240923.1:29746133-29763757 GCA_933207985.1 Pelobates cultripes | reverse complement strand
ATGCCATGCAAAACTAAAACTAATGAATAAAAAAATCTTAATTTCTCACACTTTTTTTTTAGATTTTGTTCATAATAAATTGTTATATATATTTGAAGGCTTGGCCTGTAGTTGTGGGAGGGGCTTGGTTCCCCTTTAAAAGGGCTGCCAATCCACTCCAACCTTACCGTTGCTGGTCTGGCGAGTCTGAAGCATTTTACTTCTGGTTCAGACCGCCATCTTGGATTTTCCTTACCTGTTTCCTGGTGGTCTCCTGGTCTGGTGCTTCCCTGGCTCTCCTTCCCGTTACCGGCGTCCGCACAGCCCGCTCGTTACTTTCCCGCCGCAAAAAAACGTAAGTCAGACCCGCCGTAAAGCAACCACCGCAAATTCTTGCTTTACATGGTGGAGCCCCGTTTGTTTAAAACGCTATCATTCGGTTATATACATATAACATCATTCTGTTCGGTTTTCGAATGCCACTTAGGATGCATTTATTCGCATGTTTCAACACCCTACCTAGTTCGTTCAGTAATTACACAAACTCACGAATAAGCACGAATTCAGCCGGTACTCCATGGGGATTTTTGCCCTACTGGTTGCAAACATTATTAGTCACTTATATAAATTCTACTAAAGTAAATAGAAATGTTTAAAACTGGATGATGTGTCCTGATTTTCCTGACTTTTCCCACAGATTTATACCAGGGGTTCGTACTAGGAATTGTGATTTCTGACACTTGTATCAATTATATTTACTTCTAGGTTGGTTGGAATTAAATTATAATTTTGAAGGCCAATGATACATATTAAAATTAGTTAAGTGTGTAATTTACTCTTTTAGGTTATTATACGTTGGACGGTAGCTTTTACAAGCAGGGAAGCCGTCCTCTTCTTTTCGGTTAAATCTACCCTCTGCAGAGTGTCGGGTAGGTTCTTGTTTTACAGCCCACGATCTGGCCAAACCACTACATTACAGTCAGACGTTTATATATCAAATCTTATGTCCACAGGTAAACACCTCGATACTCTTACAGTCGCTGGTTACCTCTACTTTGACAGCTCAGCCTGACTCACACACATTAGGTACTACGCTAGAACCCATTACTTTCCATGTTCTGAGTGGTACTGGTCCTAGATTACGTGACTCAATTAGGAAAACATTTTCTGGTCTTAATCCATAGGCTAGTGGACCTGCGAGACCAACACCCCCATCCTCATACTCGGAGGAATACATCCCTCGGGCCAAATCATAGCTAGCCGTCTCGCATGGTTGCATAGAGAGGGCCTCACCTATCACTCCCATTCTATCTTATGCTTTAAACTGCCACCGAGAGGCCAACACCCCGCCACAACGTTCGGTGGCCTCATACTTTCCCCTCGGGCCCACGCATAGGTAGTGCCTCTCAAAGCCGCTTGGCAATTAGTAGGGACTCATCTGTCACTATCATGAAGTGTAATTGTTTTACCACTTGGTATTTAGCTAGCCTTACCAGTACCCACCCATTCATTACAGAGTGACTGATTAAAGCTACCTTATATTTTTCAGTTATGTCAAATACACCTGATATCCCTGAGGAACTCTCGCTACCCTGCACGCCCGCTAGGCCTGGTACCCCTGTTCCTAGAACAGACGTTACTAGTCCTTCATCACTCAGATCATGGACCATCCCAGATCTCACTGCAGAACTTAGAAGACGCTGCATCCCTTTCCCAGCTACTGCTAGGAAGGCGGAGTTGTTTAGACTTTTAAACACTATCCCTGACAACTCTGATGCAGGGGAAGGCCCTAGTGGCACACAATTGACGGTGTTTCACGCCATGATGACTTCTCTTATGTCATCCATCAGCACAATTAGCGATAGGCTGGATAAATTGGAAGCAAGTGGCGCTAAACAGACTGCCACAAACCCAATTGTTGACAGTCCCCCTCTCGCTGACATTATACCTGGTAATTCATTGGAATCCATATCAATAATTGAAGCTATTAATCCTTCGCACATGGTCCCATCTCACCTTAAAAAGGACATTCTGGAAGGCAAGGATGTAAACCTGGTTTCATTGCTTATAGCCTCCCAGGATGTCCTAGAGAACAGGACATTTGCATATGGGGATATATCAGTCGTCCTAAGGGCAAGAGACCCGAGGCTGAACAAAAAATTGACCATCCCTGAATTTGTACTAGGTTTTGGGATCTATAGGGATGTTTACTGCTCAGTATACCCGGGGAAAAGAGCAGTGCTGGATGCATACATGCACAAGATGGTGGACATGGGGCACAAATACGGTGGTACCGCTTTTACAATGACCTTTTCTGCAAAGGTGGGTGCAGCTCTGGCTCAGTTCAATTTAAGTTATTCTGCAGGCATTTTGCAGGCCTCAGACCTCCAGCTTCTGCAGTTTGTGCATCTACAGCACATCACACAAATTTCTGCCCAAACACAGCAGAAATCAAACAAAACCAAACTACCTCTAACTTTCTAAAATCTGCTAGGTGATTAAAAGACAAACTGGGTAGGGATATTGTATTTCTAGGTAAATCCCAGGTCTGCAATAACTTTAATGCGGGGAATTGTGGTTTCAACTCTTGTAGGCGGATGCATGTGCCCGAATAAAGCATTCCCCAAACCGTATCACACGTGTGTGAACATCACATTATTGACCTCGCTATTGGAACTACACCCATCACGTCATTTCACTGACTATATTATTACGGGAATGACTGAAGGGTTTCACACCGGGTTGGTCCATTTACCCTCCGGTACACTGGAATGCGACAACCTACAATCCACGTTAGACGATCCACAGTTTGTAAACACTCTTATCTCGACCGAGGTGAAACAAGGGTTTCTGTTGGGGCCATTCTTTGGAGAACCAATCCCATAGGGGTGGTCACAGGGAAGACCTCACTCAAACCCAGAATGATAATTGATTTATCTGCACCACATTCTTCCACTCTCTAATACCTTCTGAAAAATATTCACTCCACTACGCCACTATCGACCATGCCATAGGGGCCATTCTTCAAGCTGGCACAGGAGCATGGCTAAGTAAAACCGACGTGGTAAACGCTTTTAAATTACTACCCATGCAACCCTCCCTATGGCATCTACACGGCATTAAATGGCAGGGGATGTATTATTTCTTCATCCGACTAACTTTTGGCTCCAAAAGCAGCCCACGTATTTTTGACACGTTTACAGAAGCTTTATGTTGGTTGTTACTAAATGTGTGCAAGTGCCCTTCGGTTATCCACTATCTGGACGATTTCCTCACGATTGAGAACAACACACTCCCACCCAGGAGTTTGAATCACATGTTGGCTTTGTTTGAATCCCTCAATATTCCTGTCTCCCCTCACAAAACTTTGGGTCCAGATACCAACATGCAATTTTTGGGGATCCAACTAGACACGAATACACATGCAGGCACGAGTTGTACCCGATCATGGTGGCAGCCATTGCTTGGGGAACATATTGGTCTGGCCACACGGTCAGGTGCTACTCAGATAATATGGCTACATGCCATATTGTCAATAAAGGCCGATCGGCATCACTGGTCGTTATGAGACTACTAAGGCGTCTCACATGGGTAGCGGCCACTTGTCAATTCTTTATAACATGCATACACATTCCGGGGCACACAAACACCTCTTCTGATCACTTGTTTCGTTTCCAGGCTTTCCTCTCGACACTACCCAGCGCTTCCAGACGAGCGACACCTGCACCTCTATTCCAAGACACGATAATGGATTAAAGACTTTGTTAGATCACGCACGTCACATTTCTCATATGGCACTCTCCGTAAACACTAGGAACACTTATGATAGGGCTTTTTTTTACGTATTCACGAAATTTATCACCGAGTTTCACATCCACGACATGTTTGCGTTAGAAATGATTTTAAGTTTGACTTCTTTTTGCCACATCAACCTTAAACTATCCTTTAATACCATTACACTATACCTAACTGGCATCCAGCACCATATGCTTATCCAACAACCTAACACTACGGGTTTCTTGACATCATATCAAATTAAAACATTACTTAAAGGCATTAAAAAATTAGATACACATGTTCCCTCACATGTGTATCAACAACATATTCCACTCTCTATCCAACTTATTAGATTTGTCTCCTTTTGAACCCATGACCAATAACATAATAAAAACAGCCCTATATCTCGCTTTTTACGGGTTCCTACATCCCAGTGAATTTACAACCACGAACATCAGAGCACACGATTACCTAAGAACTAATGATTTACAAAAACATACCGACCACTAGATTCTCTGCCTAAGACAATCAAAAACCAGCACCGAAGGACACTATTCAAATTCCTCTGTACCCTACTCACAATATATGGTGCCCAGTAAAAGTTTTGGATACTGATTCCCTTTCAGTCCAAAAACAACCCCAACAGCCTTTGTTTGAACTGCATGGACACATTCTGACCACAGCTAAATTCATGCTATACATACGACTACTGTTGACCAGGCTCGGCCTAAACCCAATCAATTTTCAGGTCACTCTTTCCGTATAGGGGCAGCATCTTCAGCATCCACTAACCACATACCCTCTGCCTATACACTCTACATACCTAATCCCATTAAAGAATTAAGACAAGCCTTTTGTGACTTCTCTCAATAAACGAAGTTGGTTCACGAATTATGTTTATTGGTAATTTTCTTTTTGCCCACTTTTATTACAGGCCTACTGCTTTGTCGGTTCCGGCACACCACAATCGACTAGTGCTAACTTATGGATGTTATGATTATATAATGCTAAGATTTCTCTGTTCGGCCATATTGCCCCGACTACAAATTTGAAGGCTTGGCCTGTAGTTGTGGAAGGGGCTTGGTTCCCCTTTAAAAGGGCTGCCAATCCACTCCCACCTTACCGTTGCTGGTCTGGCGAGTCAACCCTCCCACCACTCCCTCTATTTATAATACCCTCTAAGGTGGGCCCACTTTTATTACAGGCCTACTGCTTTGTCGGTTCCGGCACACCACAACCGACTGGTGCTAACTTATGGATGTTGTGATTATATTATGCTAAGATTTCTCTGTTCGGCCATATTGCCCCGACTACAAATATATATATGTATTAAGGCAATTTGCCTGCATTTGTGGGAGGTGCTGGTTTGCTACCCCTAGCCTACTTAAGGCACTCCCCTTGCCTGGCTCCTTACCGTTCGAGGTCAGCGTTGAATGAGGATCCACTTCCGGGTTCTCTCAGATGCCATCTTGGTTTCAGTATCCAGGAGGTTTCACCACGTTAAGCTGTGTCCAGGAATCCTGTTCAGGCCTTTCCGCCCGTCCAGCTTCTTCTGACTCCGTTCTCCGTTGTAGATCGCGTCCCAGGGACTCCTAAACTGTAAGTCAGACCTTCCTGTCACGCCAGGACTGGTTCCCACGGCGTACGGTACAGCACGGGTCCTCGCTTTACGGCTTTTCCCTGGTTATGACACAAATGTTTCAAGCCATTCGCGGGCTTTTCATTCGTACGGTCATTCGGTTGAACATATTTAAATCGTTCAATAGTCATTTCGCATATCCTATTTCATGTTATTGAAACTAATTATCATTCGGTTGTTTTGCCGTTCGGCAAATTTTTACATACGCTCATACACGCTTTTGGTTCGCATAAATCATACGGTTAAACTATTCTAACTTCTGTGTTCCCCTCACATTTGCTTTCGGCTTTTCTGTGTGTTCACGTATAATCCTTTCATGAATTATGTTCACCATTTCATGTGTATATAACGTTCGGTTAAAGAATTGCTTGCTTAATAGATTTTGATTACTTTTAAAATATTGCCAGTATTGTATTACGTCCACAATCAAGTCCACTTCTCTGTATATACAATTTGACTCCCACGCTTTCAGGGGTCTGCATTACTTATCCATTTATACAAATGGACTCAGCCTATGTTACAAGCCTCACTTCTGGGTTATTAATACAACACATACAAAGGATATAGGTTCATTTAAGCAATAATTCTCGGGTTGATACGTCTTTTCTATACAAACATATCATATAGATATACATCACTTTACATCATTTTAAATAATTTTGGGGTATCCCTGCCTTTGGTTATTCTGCTACATATCATACCTAACGCTGTGTTAATTAGGCCATGACCTCATCCATGTCCCTTTCTATAAACCAGTTACATTTCGGTACAGATTGAACTCCCACGCCAGGAGTTTTATAACTATCCTATTCATTTCAATTCACTCAGCCTACATTACAGGCCTCATTTCTCTGTCATGACGATGACACATAAGGCTTAAATCCTTTCGCATGCATACTCGGGTTGAATCACACGTACTGATCCAACCAATCATACGTCCCCTGCACAGTCATATAGATATGTATATAACCTACGTTTCATGTTTTCCTTTACACACCATTATCACGTAACACATAGATTGTTTGTACATAGGCCACGGCCTCCCTCAGATGTCTTATTCAAGCATGCAAACATTTCTGAGCCACTCATAGCTATTCCTATGGTATCAACATAATTTTATACATTTCTGCTACAGACTATAAGTCTGGTTCTTTTTACACTCCACACTCATCATACTACTCTCTTTTACCCATTTTTAGGCTGTCAAGCTTATATAATTGCTCCACACGGTTTATTCCTGTGATTTATCATACTATCAGGTACGTACACCTGCTCATATGGTATTCTACCATACATTTCATTTTATCCCCCTAGTTTAGAGTACTGGCAATAGGGTCACAGGATTCCCAATAGGTATTTACCCCGTCTTGGCTGTCGCCATCAGTTAGTGGTCCCGCGAGGCCAACACCCCGCCTCAAACGCTTCGGAGGCAAACACCCATCGGGCCACACGTTAGCTAGCCGCCTCGCATGTTGCAAAGAGAGGGCCTCACCTGTCACTCCCTTCCCCTGTTTTCTGTCATACAGTCACCGAGAGGCCTAAAACTCCTGCCACTACGTCAAGTGGCCTCAATAACCCCTCGCGCCAACGCATAGATAGAGCCTCTCAAGCCGCTTGGCAATTAGTAGGGCCTCACCTGTCACCAAACAAGTATAATACTTTCGCCATCCGGCCTAGCTAGCCTGCCAGTACAATTTGATGGTTCTATATACTAATTAATTGTTTTATTTATAGTATGTCTCAGGAAGGGGTAGAGGATTTCTCCCTGCCTAGCACCCCGGCTAGAGCTGTCACTCCCACACAAGGAGGAGAGCTAGCTAGTCCAGCATCAATTAGATCCTGGACAATCCCGCGCATAACTACGGAATTAAGGAGACGACAAATCCCCTACCCTGCTACAGCAAGGAAGGCAGAACTTTTCAAACTGCTGCGCACATCAACTAGTAACATGGAAGCCGGGGAAGGATCTAGCCAGTCCAACCCAGGGGACATACATGCCATGTTATCCTCATTCATGGCATCCATGGGCAAGGTCAACTCCAGGCTGGAGAAACTTGAGTCGGTCACCACGGCCCTCACTCTAGCAGGGCCACCCGCGGCTGCGGTACAAACACCAGCTTTGCCATTAGTCTCTCCAGCCAGCACCCTGGATGACCAGGAAGTTAGCCCGGCCCACATGATACCTGAGCATATCAAAAGGGGGATATCCTGGAAGGTTAAGACGTCAACCTGGCTTCCCTGTTGATTTCCTCCCAGGACATTGTGGAACATAAGACATATGCTTATGATGATGTTTCTGTTATTGTCAGATCTAGGGATGCCCGCCTGAACAGAAAACTGACTATCCCTGAATTTGTACTAGCGTTTGGTATTTACAGGGATGTCGTCTGTGCGGTTTATCCCAACAGAAGAGAGGAGTTCGATCTCTATATGCACAAGCTGGTAGACCTGGGCAACAAATATGGTGGTTCAGCATTCTATGACTACCATAGGTCTTTTTCTGCAAAAGTGGCTGGAGCCTTCTCCCAGTACGGTACACGATCCAACTGGGGAAGGATTGATACTGTCTTATTTTGCAGACACTTTGCAGGTCTAAGAACACCAGCTTGTGCATACTGCTCCTCCACAGCCCATACTACTAATTTTTGTCCCAACACGGCAGACAGACATGCCTCCACACAAGGCACTAGTTCCTCTGGGGATCCAGGGAAACTATCCAAAGACAAATTGGGACGCCCAATCAAGTTTCTGGGCAAGTCCCAGATATGTAATAATTTCAATGTTGGGTCTTGTAATTACAGTGGATGTAGACTTTTGCATGTCTGTTCAAAATGTTTTAGGGCACATGCTAAGACTATGTGTCCAAATAAAATGTATTCTAAGCCTTACCTTACGTCCATTAATATGCCAGTATTCACAGCATTGATGTCTCAGCACCCATCTAGACACCTGGTAGATTTTCTTATTTCTGGTTTAACAGAAGGCTTCCACACAGGTATCCTACACATACCAGCTGGAACTCTGGAATGCCCTAACCTACAATCCGCCCAACACAACCCCACAGTGGTTGACACCTTCAGAAACCAAGAAGTGGATGAGGGCTTTGTATTGGGGCCTTTTACAACTCCTCCATTCACAGAATGGCGCACCAACCCTATTGGTATTGTCACAGGGAAATCTTCCCAAAAACAGAGACTCATCATTGACTTATCGGCTCCCCACTCATTGGCCAACCCCAGTCTTAATTCCCTCATACCCTCTGAGGAATTCTCTCTGCAATACACCACCATAGATCACGCCATTACAGCTATCATACAAGCAGGGGTTGGAGCCTGGCTCAGTAAGACCGACATTACTAACGCCTTCAAATTACTCCCTATCCACCCCACACTGTGGCACCTGCATGGCATCAAGTGGTCCGGGAACTACTATTTTTTCTCCCTGTTAACTTTTGGGTCCAAAAGTAGCCCAGCTATTTTCGACACATTTGCTGAAGCATTATGCTGGTTACTATTGAACATAGCCGGATGCCCTACGGTATTACATTACTTGGACGATTTCCTACTGGTCGAGGAGAATACTTCACCTCCCACTAGTCTCAAAGCTACCACTAAGCTGTTTGAGCAACTAGGTGTACCCATCTCCACAAAGAAAACAGAAGGGCCAGACACGGTTATCACTTTTCTGGGTATCCAATTAGACTCTGCCACAATGCAAGCAAGCCTACCATACGATAAGATAGAGAATATTCTCACTTACATAAACAACTACCTACAGCTCGGCACTTGCAACCGCAAAGAACTACAGTCCCTGCTGGGGCCACTAAATTTTGCAATGCGCATCATACCTCAAGGCCGCTCCTTTATTTCACGACTATTGCATCTTTTCCCACTTTTTCTACATGACACGCACAGGTTGTCCTTAGATGCCCAAGCTACGGCAGATCTAAACATGTGGAAGAGGTTTTTAACCACTTGGAATGGTAAAAGTATGTTCCTCTCTCAATTGACTGAATCATCTCCTACCATTTGGTCAGATGCAGCATCTACCACTGGTTTTGCAGCAATTTTTGGGAACGAATGGCTTTGGGGCAGCTGGCCTTCAGCAGTTCTGGATTTGGAAGGTTTTTCCACTACCTCAGCTCTTTTTGAGATCTACCCCATAATGGCGGCTGCCGTAGCGTGGGGTCATTTATGGGCTAATACACCAGTGCGTTGTTACTCAGACAACCAGGCAACCTGTCACATCATCAACAAAGGTCGTTCCAAATCTCTTACGATTATGAGATTTCTGAGGAAACTCACTTGGTTGGCAGCTTGTCATAATTTCTTCCTATGTTCTTTCCATGTGCCAGGTGTATATAACACGGCTGCTGACAGTTTGTCTCGCTTTAAATTTCAGGAGTTTCATCAAGCACTCCCGTCAGCAACACCCACAGGCACCATCACTCCAACATTTCAACAACTCATACTGGACTAGACGTCATCATGCAGCATAGCAGGACATTGTCTCAGTTGGCACCAGGGCCGGCCTTAGGGGTGTGCGAGCTGTGCGACCGCACAGGGCGCCATGGAACAGGGGGCGCCCTGTGGCCGACACAGCTCACTCATGGCCGGAGTGCAGGGGAGCTAAAAGAGGTACCTGGCTGGAGGATTAATTATTCTCCACCCGGGTCTATTTAAAAAAAATAAAAAATAAAAAAATCGCGGCAGAGGGGGCGGGGTTTACCGAGCGGCGGAGGCGGGGCTTATCGAGAGGCGGAGACGGGGCTAATACCTCCCGAAGCCCCTGCTGTACAGGAAGAGGGAAAGATGCTTCCCATCAGCCAACTGCATCCACTGGAAAGAGGTAAGTGTGTGTGTGTGACTGTTTGCCTGTTTGTGTGACTGTCTGTCTGTGTGTGTGTGTGTGTGTGTGACTGTCTGTATGTGTGACTGCCTGCCTGTGTGCGTGTGACTGTCTGTGTGTGTGTGTGTGACTGTCTGTGTGACTGCCTGTCCTTGTGTGTGTGTGTGTGTGTGACTGTCTGTCTCTGTGTGTGTGACTGTCTCTGTGTGTGACTGCCTGCCTGTGTGTGACTGTCTGTGTGTGTGACTGTCTGTGTGACTGCCCATGTATGTGACTGCCCATGTATGTGACTGCCTGTGTGTGTGACTGTCTGTCTGTGTGACTGTCTGTCTGTGTGACTGCCCGTGTGTGTGACTGCCTGTGTGTGTGAGACTGTCTGTCTGTGTGACTGTCTGTGTGTGTGACTGTCTGTCTGTGTGTGTGACTGCCTGTATGTGACTGCCTGCCTGCCTGTGTGTGTCTGTCTGTAACTATCTGTCTGTGTGTGACTGCCTGCCTGTGTGTGTGACTTTCTATCTGTGTGACTGCCTGCCTGTGTGTGTATAACTGTCTATGTGTGTTACTGTGTGTCTGTCTGTGTGTGTGACTGCCTATGTGACTGTCTGTCTGTGTGTGTCGCTGTAGCTGTGCCATTGTTTGTGCCTGTGCCTGTATGTGTGACTGCCTTTAACTGAGTGTGTGTGTACATGCCTGTAACCGAGTTTAAATTTCCCCACCCCTTCCTGTCAAGGCCGCACTTTGACTGACAGACGCTCACTCACTGACAGACGCACACTCACTGACAGACACACACTCTCATATACACTGACAAACAATGACATACACACATACACTATTACTTGAACACACACTGACAGATGCACACTCTCACTGACAGACGCAAGCACTCACTGAAAGATGCACGACTCCACTGACCGACACATACACACTGACTGACACACACTCACTGACCGACACACACTCACTGACCGACACATACACACTCACTGACCCACACACTCACTGACCGACACATACACACTCACTGACGACACATACACACTCACTGACGACACATACACACTCACTGACTGACACATACACACTCACTGACTGACACATACACACTCACTGACTGACACATATACACTCACTGACTGACACATATACACTCACTGACCAACACACACATTCACTTACAGACACACACAATTACACACTTACAGACACACACACACACACACACACATTCACTTCAAAATAAACACTCACAGACACACACACAGACATTTCCACTAACACTCACAAACTAATATTTTTTACATTTATTTTAAATCCACCCAGCCTCCCTGGGAAAGCTGGAGTGGATTTCTTACCAGCAGTCCAGTGTGGCTGCTGGGCAGGCAGGCAGGGGGCGCACAGCCTGAGTAAGCAGCGCTTAGTGATGCCGGGAGCCGGACTGACGTCATATTCTGGCTCCTGGCTTCATTAAGCGGCGCAGAGGAAGCTGAGCAGGAAGAGCTCAGGTGAGCTGCCCGCTGCCAGCCTGGGGGGGGCTCAAAAGTGGCCAGCCGGTCAGCTCTTGAGCCCCCCAGGATGCGAGGCAAGCAAGGGATCTGCCTGGGGGTTTGGAGGGATGCTTTTTTTTGCCGCCCCCTGCAAAGTGGCGCCCAAGGCAGATGCCTTGTTTGCCTCGTGATACACATGTCCCCGGTGCCTGTGTGTGTTACTGTATTCAGGCAACTTGGTGGGAGGTGGGGAGGGCGCCGTGAAGACTTTTTGCACAGGGCGCCTAATTGCCTAAGGCCGGCCCTGGTTGGCACTTTCACACAATACAAACAAAACATACAGCAGGGCTTTCACACTATTCAAACGATTCCTTCTGGAACATAACATCATACAACCGTTTGTTATGACATCTTTTTTGGGGTTTGCTTCCTTTTGCCACCTTAAACTCAAAATGTCATACAACACCATCAAACTCTATCTCACTGGCATTCAACACCACATGCTCATCTTACACCCAAATAACAACAGTTTCATGGCCTCTCACCAAATTAAGACCATACTCAGAGGTATTCAAAAATCAGAACCCACACATTTGGCCCAGAGGCTACCCATAGATAACCATATCTTCAAAGCATTATCTAACCTACTTGACCTAAAACCGTTTGACACTAATACGAATTCTATCATCAAAACAGCAATATACATCGCTTTCTATGGATTTCTACGACCCAGAGAATTCACTACGACCTCCACGACCCAAACCACTCCATTCCTCCTCTATTCCCACTTGACAAAACATATGGATCATTACATCCTGTCTTTACCTCACTCCAAAACCAGCCAGCACATACCTGTAAACATTCCGTACTATCCCACGCACAACAGATGGTGTCCCGTCAAGGTTCTTGATGCCTACATACAGCACCATCACTTACTGCCCTCGCAACCGTTATTACAACTACAAGGTGCAGTACTCACCACTACAACCTTCATGACCTACGTCAGGTCCTTGCTCACACAACTGGGCCTCAACGCAAACAATTACTCAGGACACTCCTTTCGTATAGGAGCCGCGTCCACAGCCTCCAGTTTCAACATCCCAACTCATGTTATCAAAACACTGGGGCGCTGGAAGTCATCCGCTTACTCACGGTACATACCGAACCCAGTACAAGAATTAAGGGATGCTTTCATAAACATGTCTGGTTGATAAATGTATATGTATTGGTTGTCTGTTAAATAAATTTGATTACTTAATTTTTGCCCTCTTCTTTCTCAGGCCTACCTCATCGTCGGTTTCGGCACACCACAACCGACTTGCTCCTTTTATCATCCTACGCTTATTCATGGTATTTCACACTGTACTATCTTAAGCACCTAACACAAGTATTAAGGCAATTTGCCTGCATTTGTGGGAGGTGCTGGTTTGCTACCCCTAGCCTACTTAAGGCACTCCCCTTGCCTTGCTCCTTACCGTTCGAGGTCAGCGTTGAATGACCCTCCCACCACACCACTTTTAACATTTATTTCCTTTCTATTTCTTTTCCTGGGTGGGCCCTCTTCTTTCTCAGGCCTACCTCATCGTCGGTTTCGGCACACCACAACCGACTTGCTCCTTTTATCATCCTACGCTTATTCATGGTATTTCACACTGTACTATCTTAAGCACCTAACACAAATATATATATATATATATATATATATATATATATATATATATATATATATATATATATATATGATGTGAAATGAAAGCCCTGTTTCTCCTGAACAAAATGATGTATAATAAGTGTGGGTGCACTTAATATGAACAAGGTGAATTCCGGTTGAACAGAGCTATAGTGCAAATTCCAGGTTTTGTTTATGTTTTGTTTTGATTAGTGTAAAATTTACTCCGTCCTTAACCCCTTAAGGACCAAACTTCTGGAATAAAAGGGAATCATAACATGTCACACATGTCATGTGTCCTTAAGGGGTTAAAGGACCACTATAGTGCCAGGAAAACATACTCTTTTTCCTGGCACTATAGTGCCCTGAGGGTGCCCCCACCCTCCGGGTCCCCCTCACGCAGGGCTCTGGGGAGAGGAAGGGGTTAAACTTACCTCTTTCTCCAGCGCCGGGCGGGGAGCTCTCCTCCTCCTCTCCGCCTCCTCTCCTCCTCTTCACTGAAGTGGTCTGGGTGAAAATAGTGGTCCTTTAAGGGGTTAATAGTTTCTGCCATTCCACCCATGCCTTATGTCATGCTCTGCCTTCCTTCTGCCTTTTCCTTCTCCTGCCCTTACTTGGCTGCCTGTTACGTTATACTACACTATGCCATACTATACCATACTCCCCCTCCATACACAGCCATGCCCTTCATCAGTTATAGCCCATTACACTCTTTGCCCACCAGCCAAGTCCCTTACCACCCTTTGCCCTCCCAGACATTCCCCATACCATCATCTGACATCCATGCCCCATTCATAGGCATTGTTAATGGAACTCACATGCAACACTATGAGGGATGTCTAATAGCTGCATGCCCATTGGTCACTTGCCGTGGGGAGGCTGGGTATATATTGGTTGGAGGGGGAGAGATCTACAAAAACGGCTTCCAAAATCTACCCTCTACCCCCTCAGGTTTGCCAATAGCACATCACTCTCTGGTTAGCAGTGGGCAGCTGAAATAATGTGTGGATGGCAGTGGTGATATACTATCATATCTCAATACTATTTCTCAATTCACAATTTCAAGTCCTAACCTACTAGACAGGCCTCATAGTTACTTGCCACGGAAAGCCTGGTGGGTCCATGGCATACTCACCATGCGTGAATTTCCACTCGCAATGGCTAGTAGACAAATGGAAATGTTGAGCCCTGAGTTAAATGTTACATTGTAACACACAAAGGTACATACAATACACTATTTTGAGAAGAAAAGCATTTAACTAGCTGGTACTTCCCTCAGGACTAGAAACCAGAATTTCTCACACTCGTCATCTAAAAAGTACCAGATTAACTCTTTTGTTCGCAAATGTCTTAATTGCTCTGGTATTGTCTACGTTATCTTTGAAAAAAAAAAAAAAAAAAACAACAATAAAAAACTCAAAGGGTTACTTCAACCAGAAAGATGACACCTGCGCTTACATGTGGTCATTGAATCTGTATGTGCAATATTTCTGCTTAAAACCCTGCACGGAGATATTTGCACTTGTGTGCTGGGGGCTAGTTACACTCCCAGTTCACATGACTTAGGCAGCCCAGAACTCTCTTCTGTGCTGCTTAATGTCAACTATGTAGGAAAAATAAGTCTGTCATAAGCATGCACAGTGCACCACTGGTGTATTTAGCCAAAGACAAACTAGGCATTTGCCTTGGGCAGCACTAACCAGGGGACGGCAAAAAATGCCACCCCCAAACACCCACTCTGGCTTTCCTAATGTTCGCTCTGTCCTTGAGGTCCAGTGGGGCTGCTGGGAGGCGTAAGGCTGTGTTGAAATCCACGGCGGCGAGGAAGCTCTGCTCCCTTGCGCGACGTTTACTGATGCTACAGGAGCCGGAATATAACGTCATATTCCGGTTCACGGCTTCAGTAGATGGCCAGGGTCGGCGCAAGGACTTCTGTCTACACAGGCGAAGACACATTTTGCTGCCCCAAAAAGTTGTCTTCATCTGTCTGTCTAATATCCCCCATTAGCCCCTCTTACCCATCCTTTTGCCCCTTTTGTGCATCTTGCCACCCTTTTCTTATGTTTTTCCTTTTTGTATATTGTCTCCCCGTTTGGCATTCTTTTCATGTTGTTGTGTCTTCATCCTATTTTTGTGGTCTCTTTACCCCCTTGTGTGAGTCTCTCTTTCTCTCTCTTTCTCTCTCTTTTTCTCTCTTTCGCTCTCTTTCTCTCTCTTTTTCTCTCTTTCGCTCTCTTTCTCTCTCTTTCGCTCTCTTTCGCTCTTTCTCTCTCTTTTTCTCTCTTTCTCTTTTTCTCTCTTTCTCTCTCCAGTACCCAACTGTGCCACGTGAGTGGGGCTATTAAATTAAATGGGGGGCCTAGTGTGCACCCCCAGCCGCCACTAATTGGCTGCGGTTGGTGGCCCTAAATGATAATGGGGGACCTCTTTTCCTATCCCATCCCCAACCATTGTCTGCATGTTGGAGTGGGGCTAGTAAACTAAATGCCAAGGTCAGATGTGGAATCTGGCAAGGGACCCTTGTTTTATTATGCCTACGGACCCTCTGTGTTTTAAGTCTGCCCCTGATATGCTACTGATTATTAGAATATGCTAGTGATTGATTTAGTCTTAAAGTTATGATTGGACAGATTCTCTTGGTCCCTGGGTGAATCAGCAGGTTCCAGTAAGCACAGAGCAACCCACCAGCCCAACAGGCATCCAGCTCCCCAAAGTGCCTCCAGTGGACCACCATGTACCCTGCAAAGAATGGCCTCCACTGGACCATCAGGTCCAAAAGGTAAGCAGGAGGAGAACACATTGGATATTTACACACACACACACACACACACACAGACACTACACATATAACACTCAACCACACTTAGACTCACCTATTCACACACAGAACACTCAGACTCCTCCACAGCACACACACAAACATACAGGCACATTTAGCCCCAATTACAGCTCTCCACCTCCCCCCACACACACACAACACTGTCCACCACACACACACATTACTCACAGAAACAGAGCTCAGGGATCTATGAGGGGGCACCAATCTGACATCTTGCCTAGGCTGTAGACAATCTAAATCAAACTGAAGTATTCATGATAAATACAGAAAAAAATAGCTTTTTCCTCCATATTTTCTGTTTAAATCTACCGACCACACCAATACATATAATAGATTGTAAGCTCACTTGAGCAGGGCCTTCTGTACCCGTTTCTGTTAAAATTCACATGTCAACGACTTGTCAGTTATGCCCATTTCATGATTGCCAAGTACTGCAGAATTTGTTGGCGTTGTATAATAATAATATTATTATTATTATAACACATCAAAGCCAGATTCTAGATTTGAATGAGTTCCAAAAGCAGGTGCAACGCAAACAAAAATACATTTTCACTAAAGGCATTGGCCTAAGGCTATAACTTGTACAAATATTCACTCACTCTGCCAAACAATGTTATTGATTTATGATTTCTGGCACTGGTATCATAAATACAAGTCAATAAATAAATCCACCCTGTGACGAACATTAGTGGCTTGCCCTAATTGTCCCTGGTTTGGCACTTTCCGGAGCTAGAAAAATAACCAACGTGACCGGTCATTTCCAAGCCAACCCGTTGGGGTGTAGGCGGGTATGCTGTCCCATAGAACTAGGGGGGAGCTATGTGACAAAATCCCTATTTTGCCTTCCCAGGAACCATTCTATTCCTCAGTTCGGGAATCCATTTAAACTTCGTTTTTATGTTACCAAAGTTGACCGACCGCAAGCCCTGATTTCATGGAACTGTTTTGGGCATAGGACTGTGTGCACGGTCGGTCAAATAATTAACTTCCATGGAAATCTCAAACCCCTGAACCGATCTAGGTGATTTTTGGATGAGTTGGTCACCCAGATCGGGGCTATCACGGGATGTAACTTTTGTGGGGTTTTCGTGTATTTTATTTGTATTTTGGCTTGTTTTATACATTGTGTGTTTTCTGTGCCTGCAGATAATTGAGTTTGTACAGTTCCTGACTCAATTATCTCTCACAGGTGCACAGCTTAGTAGATTTTTCCGATTGCAGGTGCACAGCTTTGGCTATTTATTGGCTCCTGTGAGCAATTAACTCTCTGAAGCAATTATCTGACTGTTTTCATTGGTATGCTATACTTTGTCCAAGGAAATTTGACTTTGATTTGAAAGTTTTTAATACTTGATGTTTTTATCACCGGGTCACAACTTCGTGATC
>OW240923.1:29727694-29738890 GCA_933207985.1 Pelobates cultripes | reverse complement strand
GGGGGAAGGGCAGGTATAGGGGGCTCAAGCAAATGCTTGCCCAGGGTCCAATCGATATTAAAGACGGCCCTGCAGGTTGTCCAGACAGGATCAGGCAGACAAGGGTTAACCAAAACAGGTTCAGGCAGGCAAGGGTTAGCCAAGGCAGAAGAGACTTGCAACCTCTAGGAGTTCAGAAGAAAACCGAGCAAAAAACCCAGGATGGCTTGTGTTTAAACAGTGGTAAGGGAATAAAATCCATTCTATGAGGAGGAATCTCTGGGCCTATATACATGGAAGGCCCCTCTTGTGGATGGTACAATATGTCCAATTAACCATTCAACCAGTTGTTCCCCACACTACTCCTACATATGCCACCATGGATCCCCAATGGTTCTGATACCGTAAGGGGATAATACAGCAGTGTGGAGACACAAAATCTGTGCTGCAAAGGGTGCCTGTTGGAGGACAGGTGGGCGAAGAGCAGACAAGGCTCTCCTCCATATCCCTGCACATCGCAACCCACGTGGAAGGAGCTTGTGGCTTGCCGCCGAAGAACTAAGGCACATGCCGGTGGCTGGGAGAAGAGTGTGGCCCCTCCCTCACTCCTGGAACGCTGTAACCCACATGGTGCCCGGTGAGAGCTTGTGGCGCACCTGCCTCTCCTGAAGCACCATAAAAGAGATGTACGTTAGGTCAGAATGTTGTCTGTCAAGATAGCAAAATAAGGCAGAGCTGCCAATTAAGATTGTGCACTCTCAACACTATTGATGTCAAACTGTATTCATAGAGTCCTGTCAATAATAACGTAAGGAATATGTGACTCTTTAGGAACACTTTTGAAATCACATGATTGATACAAAACAATTGCAGGATTACTAAACAAAAAAAACAGAAAAGAAAACAAAAAATGAATGGTATGTCCCTCAGTTAATTACAAATCCAACCAATGGGCAGGACAGTTGTAGAGTGAGCAAGCATTAGCTAGGGGCAGAAAGAGATCTGATTCTTGGGAAGAAATTTCTGTCATGCCATAAACACTTCAAGTCTGCATGATATATTTAGTTGTACTTTTGGCAAGTCAACACTCCTCTTATTTACAAGGAAACCGCACTCACTAACATTAAATTGCTGCTGGGATCAGACAAACTCTGTTAAACTGGAACGAATATGGCATGAATCTATCAAGAACGTAGCATGGTGATTGTGAAGGAGTTTGAGCATGTGTGCATCACTATTTGTGTATAGCTCTTTGGTAGGTTGTTGGGTGCTGCACGGGTATTGGTTAGCCAAGGTGGCACACAGGAAGTACTGTTTTTACTCTTAACTTAATTTTATGCTATATTCTATAGAGGAGAGCCCAAATCTGTGACTATTTTGGATGTGCTACATGGGGCTTCATGGGTGATGGTTGCTAAAAGATCGCTAACACCGCTGTAAGTCTCTCTCTCCCATTTACAATATCTACGCTGTCACTGACAGGATTTTGTTTTTTTGTTTTTTATGTCTGTTGATAATTTTGGCCTCAATGTAATCTTTTTTTAAATAAGCTTTTCAAATGATTTCACATTTTTAAAAAACTACTCATAATTTGATATTTGTTTTTATATATTGAGATATATATATATATATATATATATATATTATATATAATGTGTGTGTGTGTGTGTGTTTTTTATTTTAATATTTTAAAAAATAATTTTAATAGTTTATCCAAAATATAATTGTGAATGTGCATCCTGTTGGAGGCACTTTGTATAGGATTCGGATGTGAAAGCACCATTTTTTTTTCTGGACACTGAATGCATTTGGGCGATTGCTGCAGCTGCAAACTTTGTGTCTGTATGACTTTGTCAGTATGTATGAGTGCATGTGTGTCGCTGTATGAGAATGTGTCTGTATGACTGTGTGCCTTTATGACTGTCTGACTGTGTGTGTCTGTGTGAGTGGGTGCATGTTTGTCTGTATGACGGAGTATGTGTGTGTGTATAGCTATCTGTGTATTTGTGTCTGTATGACTGGATGAGTGGGTGCATGTATGTCTGTATAACTGTATTCATGTGTCTCTATGCATGTATGTTCAATTTTTTTAAAGGTGGGTGGTGAAAATCTTGGGAGTTCCCACACTTTTCCCCCCAGGACTTGACCCCTGGAAATTCTCAAAGCATGTGAAAATCAAGTGTCATACTTTACAGCAACATTACACCCTGTGAAAAAGGCAATCTGGATGCTGTGGGTATGAAGGGATAACTTTGATTTAGTTGGATCAAGTTAACAATGGCATTAGGTATGGATGTTGACTCAAAAAGTACTTGCAGTTTACAGTTTTACAGCATAGGTTACTCCACGCCAAACTGAAATCTGACGATTTCCTCAGGAGTTCTCGACAAATCAGCAATTGAGAGTCTGGGAGGATCAATGGCCATGTATTCCTGGTAGTTCCGAATCTAAAAAGAATTGAACCTTGTCCTTCTGGCTGTGCGAAGACCATGAGTTCAGATCTAGGCTAACATTTGGCTATAGAGTAACTTGAGATGCAGGGTTGGAGTACCAAAGTTGGATTGTTCCTAGCTTGAAGGAATGTCTTCATCTTTATGCATTTTCATTTTTCTATACAAAATCCATTAACATTTCTACCTGTAGATTTTTCCTTCTACAAATACACATTACATTGAAATGGGAGTAAGAAACGGAGCATTTCTGGATGAAATCTCTCTCAGGGAGGAGCCCAAATTAACAAATTTAACTGGACACATCTTTAAGGTACCAGGCAGTGCATGAAAAGTGCTGACCTGCAGTATGCATCAGGAAAGAAGTCAATTAATTAATGAAGATGAGATCACAGCACGTTGCTTTGATTACATAATTGATTTGACTTAAGCAACATATGCATATTGTAAAACAGCACTTTTCATATATTGTCCATCAGCACGTAGAATCAGTGTGTCCAAGAAAATATATTGGTCCTGGCAACCATACTCTGCAGGAATATTCTTCCACTACATGATCCTGATTTGGTTCTGTGCATCAGCTTGACACCTATCAACAAACACACTTTGCAAGTGTGGCCAAAAAAAGGCCAAAAAAAGAAGAAACTTACATTTGAAATAGAATGCTATAGCTTAAAAATAGATTTAATAAAGGTATTAAAAAAAAAAACCTTTTTTCACATAAACATAGACTGCATATGCTAGTCTACCAAGTTCTCTACACAGTGAAGACAATGTAGCCCAGGCACTCAGGGTCTTTTTAAAACAGCAGTTTTATTGGAGAAACATGACATCGCAACGTTTCGAACCACACTCGGATCTTTGTCAAGCTTGACAAAGATCTGAGTGTGGATTGAAACGTTGCTAGGTTTCTCCAATAAAACTGCTGTTTGAAAAAGACCCGGAGTGCCTGGACTACATTGTCTTTACTATATTGAATAGGGGTTTGCCAGCCCTAGGTATAGTGCACCAAGGTCTACAAGATGAGAGTGCGGATCCTTCCTTTGTTTTTAATTAAGTTCTCTACACAGTCTACCAACACATGACTAATCACAGCTCTTTTGCTGGATGCTGATATGAAATACCATGTAACTGTTGACTCTGGGTCACTGACAGTGGGCACATATCATCCTACAGTACTGTTGAGTGTTTTCTAATATATATATATATATATATATATATATATATATAATGTGTGTGTGTGTTTCCAATTAGAAATTCACAATAAAACATACAAAAAGGTGCAATAATGTTGAAATCCCTAGAAAAAGCAAAACAAACCTGCTGTAAATTATAAATTTATCTTAAGCACACAGCTCAAATTAATAAAAAAGCCGCAAAAATAAAAGTACGTAATCCCATAATAATTCCAAACCGTCCAACTGATATTCTTAGTCAGCATGTTCTACATGTTTCCATTTTGTAATCTGAAACATTTTACATTCTATATAATACACTGTTTATATTAGTATAACACGTATAGGACATAATAAAAAATTATTTTCATTTCATTAGTAAACTAATAAAATTGATACCATAAAAAGACTATAGAATATAAAACGTACAGTTTCTGAAATATTCCTTTCACTGTCAAAAAAAAAAAATCTAGCAGACATTTTCAAATAAAATTGTTAGAAAAACACACATTTTGAGCAATTCACCATGGCAAATTTAAATATGAACTACAACATTTATAACATAATAAGAGAGATTGATAGGAGTTTAAGCATGCGTGGAATAGGCATAAGGCTATCCTAACTATAAGATAAGGCTAGGGACTAATGAAAGTATTTAGAAAATTGGGCAGACTAGATGGGCCGAATGGTTCTTATCTGCCGTCACATTCTATGTTTCTATGATAATTTTACAGCCATTTTGTGTTTAAATAACAATTCTGTTTCACCACAGTCTACGCTACACTAAATTTAATTTTAAAAAAAACAAACAAAAAAACTGTGACTGTAGCTGAGTTAGAGAATTTCCAAATGAGCTATTTTTACCTATATTTTGTAATATCATTTTTAATTCACTAAAGTTTGATGTTTATTGAATAAAACCCAGTGAGTAGCTTTTCCCGATTTCCTGTGAAATGCAGATGCTCACCTATAAGTTTTATATCTCATTTTTAAATAAAATTCACTCAAAACACATTTTTTGCTACTTTACAATATGAATCTTCTAATGACTAATGGTCTTTGAAAATTAACTTACCCAGCAAGGAAACTGCAACAATTAAGAACACGATGGGTTTCGACATTTTACATTGAGAGCAGACACACTTGAGTACTCCTGTCCTCGTTGCAATCTATCTGCTTGTGACAAAAACATTCAGTTTTGAGAAAGGAATTTCAGTTCTAAATGCTAAAGTGGTGAAACTTGTTTTAACCCCTTAAGGACACGTGACGTTTGACATGTCATGATTCCCTTTTATTCCAGACGTTTGGTCCTTAAGGGGTAAAGGGTAATATAGAAGATTGTCATTTAGGAGAGAGAGGTTTGAAGAAAACTTTCTAAAATAGTGTGCTTTACATCGGCACTGTGGATTGTGACATTTACTTTAAGTCACAATTTACTGCATTTATTCTTCATATAACTTCATAATCACCAGTAGGATGCCATGTATGTCATGATATGATTTTCTAAAGAAAGTAAATAGGACAGTTTACGGTCTCCCGGGAGCCTAGGTCTGGCCTGTTGCTGACTGGATGGATTATTGAGAAGGGCTGTGGTTGACCTGCCTGTCATGGTCAATACTGGTACCAATGACAAAGTCAGAGGAAAATGGAGAGTCCTAAAGAATGAGTTAAGAGAATTATGAAGTAAATTGAATAAAAGTACCTCTAAGTTGGTATTTTCAGAAATATTACCTGTGCCACATGCTACAGTAGAAAGGCTAGGAAGAGTAGGGAGTTTAATGCATGGATAAAGTCATGGTGTAGGAAAGAGGGTTTTGGCCTTTTAGAGCACTAGGGTACAAAATTGCGATAGGAGATGGACTTTAACTCAGCACAAGGGTGTGGAGATGGGGTTAGGGGTGAGATCAAGACATAGGAGGTATGTAAGAGTAATAAAAAGTCACATAAAGTTCAAGAAACTTATGATATTAAATATATTAAAATGTATGCTTACCAATGCAAATAACCTGAATAACAAAATGGGGGAACTAGAAGCAATATCATACACTAAGCAATATGATTAAATAGGCAGAATGGAATCCTGGTGGGATGAGACAGATGACTGGGCAGGTAACTTAAAAGGTTATACATTATTTAGGAAGAATATAAAAAAAATGGAAAGTTGGTGGGGTATATTTGTATGTCAACAGTGAGTTAAAGTCAAATATTAAGCAAGTGGAATGTTACGATGAAAATGTAGAAGCTTTATAGGTGGATACCCGCTTGTGGCAAAAGAAGGTAAGTCAATTATTGGTTAAGATATGTTATTAACTAACTAATGTTAATATTGATGAGGAAGAACAGCTGTTAGAGCAAATTGAGAAAGCTGCATATCTGGGTAACACGTTAATTAGTGGAGTCTTTAATTTCCTGGGCATAAATTAGGATAGAGGGACTAGTTCAGGAAGGCAAATCAGGTTTTTGAATCTGTTAGTTGACACCTTCATATCACAACTGGTACAAACACTATCTAGAAAAGACGCTTGTCTGAATCTGGTTTTAACAAACAATGTTGATCTTTTGATAGGTAGGGGACATTGGGAATTGTGATCACAATATAGTGTCTTTTGAAATAAACTCAAAAAAGCAAGTGAGAAAATCAGAGGGAAAAAAAACTTGCAGAAAAATTGGGATTGGGTGACTCAACACAAGGTGCTACAGCAACTAAAGAAAGCTAATGTAAACAATCCCCCAGGGTCTGACGGTATTCACACACAAATGCTTAAGTAGCTAAGTGTGGGAACAAGAGAACCTCCGTGTTTAATCTTTGAGGATTATCTTCTTTCAGGAATTGTAACAGAAGATTGGAGGATGGTACAGTTTATTGAAATACACATAAGGTATATGATAAATTAATAAATAAGCTCATATAATCAATAAAAATAATAATTATAGGGATCTTTTTTATTGGAAGCGTGGTTTAGGTAATTAACCACATAGTGTAGGCTTTTTAGTACTATCCTATGTTGGTATAATTGATTATAAATGTGGCTCCTATATTCAAATAGAGTTTCAATATCTTTGCCTGGAAATGTAGACTTGTGAGCTTAACTTGTGTGAATTGCATTCTACAAAGAAAGCAGAAGTATAGATCAGGGTGTTGCAGTGGATGTGATCTACTTGGACTTTGCTAAGGCATTTGATACGGTTCCTCACAATAGATTAGTCTTTGTACTATCATTTAACCAATGTTCTACACAAGAACAAGAATTTTCATCTAGACCAATTTCTTTTAGTTAAGAGAGTCATCATTAATGGTAAATTTTCAAGATGGTAAGTGGTGTTCCACAAGGTTTTGTTCTGGGACCACTTCTATTTAGCATATATTGGAAGGCATGGCCTGAAGTTGTGGGAGGGGCTATAGACCTATAAAAGGGACTCCCCCCTTTCCCTACATACCTTTTGTTGGTCAGACGAATAGACTGTTCGAGGTCAGCATTTGCATGAGATCCACTTCCAGGTCATACAAGACGCCATTTTGTTTTCACCTTTGCTCCATGAGGTCTCCTACTCCAAGCTGTGTCCAGGAATCCTGCAGCAGGGCTTTCCGTTAATCCAGTGGCTTTCTCTCCGGTCAGCATCGCATTTGGTGTCTCAGGGACTCTCAAACCGTAAGTTGACCCACCTGTCGCGCCAGGATTAGTTCCCACGGTGTTCAGCACAGCATGGGTCCTCACTTTACGGTTTCCTTTTGTTTTGAACGGTTATTTCGTTACCTTATACTCACCTAGCTGTTCATGTAAAATCTGTTGTTTAAAATCTGTTTTGGTTAAAATCTGTTCGGTTAAAACTACAAACGAAATACAATTTTTCACCTACACACTGACCCCTACCGGTCTTTTCGTGTAATACAGGCTTCTTAGACATTATTGCATTTCATGTACAAACCAACAATAGGCTGCGCACGCCTATGGTCCACCTACTCATTCACCTGGCTCGAACTAAACCCTAGCGACTACTCAGGGCATTCATTTAGGATAGGAGCAGCCTCCACAGCCTATAACCAAAAAATCCCCGCACACGTTAAGACACGGGCCGCTGGGAATCATAGGCTTATGCGACTTACATACCACAGCCGATTCAGAAATTAGGAAGCTTTCATTAAAATGTCTACCTGATGGTTAACAAATGCACTATGATCCTGTATAATGTTTTACATTAATATGTCTCTTTTTGCCCACTTTTTACCGGCCTACAGCATACATCGATTTCGCCACACCTGAACCGATTATTCCTAAAGCTACATCTCTTCAACCCATCTTTGTCTATATCATATGAGAACACAAATTGGAAGGCATGGCCTGAAGTTGTGGGAGGGGCTATAGACCTATAAAAGGGACTCCCCCCTTTCCCTACTTACCTTTGTTGGTCAGACGAATAGCCCCACCCTCCACTCCCATTGTTCATATTTCCTCTATGTAAGCCCACTTTTTACCGGCGTACAGCACACCTCAACCGATTATTCCTAAAGCTACACCTCTACAACCCATCTTATTCTATATCATATGAGAATGCCCCGAACACAATTATAAATTATATTGAAATAGGCATTGAAAGTCATGTTCCAGTGTTTGAGGATTACACAAAACTCTGTAAAGTAATACAATGTTAGCAGGATATTACTTCACTACAGAGGGATTTAGATAAATTGGGGGACTGGACATTCAAATGGCAGATTAAATTTATGTAGAAAAAAAGTATAGAATACACAAGCAACTTCCACCCTAAACGGTAGTGAATTAGCGATAATAACAAATGAGAAAGATTTGGGAATTTTTGTAGACAACAGACTAGGCAACAATGTGCAATGTCAATTGGCAATTGCTAATGCCGGTAAAGTATTGTCATGTATAAATAGTGGCTTTAATTCTTAGGATAAAAATATAATTTGGCCTTTTTACAAATCAAATACTGCACCTATTCTAAAGTAGGATATTATTGCACTAGAAAAAGTACAGAGGGGGGCTATAAAATTATGAAAAGGATTGGAACATCTTAGTTATGCATAAAGGTTAACAAATTTAAATCTGTTTAGTGTAGAAAAACTGCACTTCGGAGGGGATATGATGGCAATATACAAATATATTCCGGGCCAATACAAACCGTTGTCTGGAAATGTATTCGTAAACAGGACTATACATAGGACACAAGGGGTCACAGATTTAGACTGGAAGAAAGGAGATTTAGTATTAGGCAAAGGAAAGGTTTTTTTTTTTGTTATAGTAAGAACAATAACAATGTGGAATTCTCTACCTTAAGAGGTGGTCTTATGATAGTCTGTACAAATGCTTAAACAGTTACTGGATGAATAGTTGTAAAAAAATAATAATATTCAAGGATATCATTTTTAATTTGTGGGATAAAAGCTTCTTGATCCAAGGAGAGATCTGACTACTATGCTGGGGTCACGAAGGTTTTTATGTCCTAGTATGATACAAAATTGGAAATTGCTTCAAACATTTTTTTTGCCTTCTTTTGGATCAACAGTAAAAACAGATGTAAGAGAGTCTGAACTTGATGGAGGCATGTATCTTTTCAGTGTATGTAATCATTTGACTATGTAATGTATTCAGTTACTTCCTATGTGAATTGACATTCAGACACAACTCACTTTACAGCTATTTTAGCACTCAATGTCTGGAACAACAATGGGGCAACACTCCAAGACCGCAAATACAAGCACCTACTCTAAATCTCCTAACATCAGGGATGTGCTTCGCCAGGCCCCAATACCGCAAGTGTATAAAATGGTGCCTGCGAGAAACAGCAGCAACATTGGCGGGTTCAGATTTACAGTCAAGACTTGCCTCCATTTCCTCGTTGCTTCCAAGTCGTAGCTGCCCAAACCTGCACACTCGCGAATGCTAGGGATGAGTCACGACTTTCGATTGCGTTACATCTCTCACGCAACAATAGACTCTTGGAAGACCTGCACAGTCATTCCATCATTCCATGCTGCAGAGCAGCACTGTGGGCATGGCTGGAAATAATTAAAAGCATTGTTACCTCCCATGGCAACCTCTGATGACAGCAGCCCCATGTACCAATATATGTTATAGAGGCATGTCAGAATAGGTGTGTCTTTATTTTGGCACCCTATTTAAACTTTGTACAGCTAAGCTGTAAAACTGCCTGTGTTATTTCTGGATTTATCTGACCTCTTGATTGCCCCTCCGGTTCTGAACCTTTGCTGCCTGGATATTAAACCTTTGGACCTTGCATTTGCCTTGCCCCTTCTGAATTTATTTGCCTTGGACTTTATTTCATATTTTTTTGTCTTTTACAAGTACTACACTTTGGGTTTCATATATTGACATGTCAAAAACCACCAGTCAGTAAGGTGGATATTACAGTCTTCCTTACTGTTATTAAGAGCTTCTCCTACTCATACTTTTGAGGGACATGTATTTTTATGGTGACTTTCCCATTTTTACTATCAACTGGATGCAATCCCTGGGACCCGTTACCAGGCTTTTACGTAACAACACTATCTCTTGTCAGTGGGGCCTGGGGCAACATGTGCAACATGAGGGAAAACCATTCTAGCTTTCTGATGCTTTGTCTCAGCAATACCTGTCCTGTTAGCACCAGGACACAACAAGAACCCATGCAAAACACACTGGAATGTAGGTTAGTTTTGAAAAGTACATAGTAAAAACAAACAAACAAACAGCATCACCCATCAGCCTTTACGAAACCCCAGCCCCCCCTGTACTAAATCCCAGCCCCCCCTGTACTAAATCCCAGCCCCCTGTACTAAATCCCAGTCCCCCCTATGTACTAAATCCCAGTCCCCCCCTCTGTACTAAATCCCAGTCCCCCCCTCTGTACTAAATCCCAGTACCCCCCTCTATACTAAATCCCTGTCTCCCCCTCTACTAAACCCTGGCCCTTTAAAAAAATAAAAATAAAAATATTAGCCGAAAAGCAGACTCCACCAACATTGCCTCTGCCAGTATGTGACTCTGGAGTCCAGCCTCTGGTATACCCCCAATGGTGCCATCCGCACCCTGTGCCAAAGTGGATCCTCCCGCTACTCCTTGAAAACCTGTGACGGTGGAGCGCGTTGACATCATGTCGGAATGTGACGTGGTGTTGCGTGCCTCCGTGCACCTCCAGGTCCTCCACTGTCCAGCCGCGGCCATCTCAACACTCACCAACACACACTCACTCTCTGACATACACTCATTCTCTGACAGACACACTTGCTCTCTGACACACTCACTGACAGACACACACTCACTGACACACACACACACACTCTGACAGGCACACACACTGACAGACACACACACACACCTGTCCACATTCGTGCAAACACTCACATAATTTTCTTTATTGCTCCCTACCTTTGGGAGCTGTTGTGGGGCCTCTTGCTGGGGTCCAGTGGGGATCTTCTCTTGGGAGCTCAGTCTTCCTGCTCCTCACTACTCCCTCATGCACGCAGTTTAGTGACGCCGGGCCGATATGATGTCATATTCCGGCACCACTACAGAGGGGGTACGCGAGGGAGCAGTGAGGAGCAGGAAGACTGAGTTTCCTCACTGCCGCCA
>OW240923.1:29502503-29727594 GCA_933207985.1 Pelobates cultripes | reverse complement strand
GTAATATTTTATATTGGAGGGTTAAAACAACAAGGTCACTGCCCCAAGCCATTTCATCGAGATGAAATGGTCTGGGTTACATTAGTGGTCTTTTAAGCACAAGCTTCCGTTAGTTCTCCTGTGCTAAGCTTTGCAATGCAGGGCTGGCTCATTAGCTGAGAGCCTCAGCTGATTTCTCACTGAGATTAAAGAATAGAATTGTATGTATATTCACTTTATGATGGGTGAACTCTATCACTGGCAAATAACACTGGATAGCCGCCAAACATATCTTCCTCACGCACTAGGGTAACACTCAGGCTAAATAGCACCACGATAAGTACCACACCAGGGCCAGACATGAGTACCTGGCAACCACAACTGGGCGAAGGGACTCCCGAACGCTACACGAGCTCAGCCATAGGTAACAATCAAGGGAATACCAGTGTTCCGAACAATGAATACCAGTTATAAATGAAACAAAGCTCCCGTCTTTAATTGTTACACTTAGAACTGTACTGTCATACAAGAATTGGATATGCTTATCTCTCACTATGGGGTAAGAGATATACACCTCGGAAAGTCAATACGGACCTGCGTGTCCACTCATTTCGTAAAACAAGCAGACTCATAGGCCTGCAAGCTTGGTATGTTGTGGATTTATTTAAAAAAAAAAATTTTTCCCTTATCTTTCTTTTTCATGGATTACCAGTTTTTCCTACCCCTATTACACTTATAATGTATGCATATCTAGACCTGCGAGTCTTCAAACTGTTCTAACTGCTGATTCTCCAATTAACTGAATAAACATATTTCCCAAAAAAACAAACATACGATTTGTTGGATATTCCATAAGCGGTTTAGGTGTTGATATTTCATGCATCGGGATAATATGTATCCAGAGGTAAACAATGTTTTTGGACTATGTACATCTTTGGGAAAACAAACCTGACTGACTTTTTTTACCATGTCACAAGACAGTGTAGTGTTTTAATACAATAAAACAATCTAAGATGGAATTGAATCACACTTGTGCATTAAAATAAATTTGACAACCCTATGGATAACTATAGAGTGAAAACATTACAGAATCTCAGATCCCACGGAAGGGCCGGCACTGATGGAGGCACTGGGACTAACAAATCAATGCGCAACCACAACATCATGCCCTAGACAGGGAACAGCGGAGAGCAAAGAGGCCCCAGACCACAGGGGAACCCAAGATTGCACCTGACTCCACACCAACTACTATCAACTCCTGTTGAAAAACTGGGACACTTATAGTTCTACAGATGGTTTCCCTACTCGTCCCATTTAGTTCTACCCTTAGCCGTTAGACAAGTAACACATACTCCGGAGCTCTATCGCCCCCGGGTTATAATCACACTGCGCTCAACGGAGCTTCCTCACGACCCAAACAATTCCGTACGGACACACACACCACTTCAGAAATTGCCATAGTCAGTATGGACAGACCAACTTTATGACTCTGTTTTCCATAGACCCATCCTAGCTATGCCTTAATAAGCGAAGGCCCAAACTACACATCTAGACCACCCACAACTAGATTCAGAATAGCGAGCCAACGCACATAAATACCTGGCTTAGTCCTATACATGGGGAGTTCACCCCGGGAATAGCATCGGGACGTGGGCAACCATGAATACTAAATCAAACACATTAGACCCAGTACCCACTTCCCTCCACTAAAAACCAGGCCAAGACAGCGTTGTTAGCGACCTCAGAGTAACACACACTCCTAATAACATACGTCCACATATTGTTACAACCCACTAGCCCAGTCACAAACAAAAACATGTGCTAAATGTACTTTAACTATGCCTTCTATGTAACATGTTATGCTATTGAAAATATACCATGGCCATTGCAGCAATAAGTTTGTGTAAACCTTATATTTTGCACTGAAAATAAAGAATTTAAAAATAAAAAAAACCTCTATCACTGGCCACCCATTGCGATTAACAGATAGAACAGTATGTATATTTACTTGTGCTGTGCAAAATCGCTGTGACCCCCTTGCTGCTCTCTCTAATGCTGGGAACAGGAGAGCTGCAGACTGGGAACACATCAACAGATTAAAACTTAAAGGTAATATGACACAAGGTAACTCCAGGCACCATAACAACGTCATGGGAATCTCTTTAGGAGGCTGGTTTACCCTGAAGCATATTAGATACTGGGCCATGTTTCCATCTTTCCGACGGTCACTCTTCAGTTGTTAGATGTGACTGACAACCTTATTTTATAATGACATGGTTATTTAATGGTGGTGAATGGCAGTGGTAGAAGGGAACCAATATGTGATATCCCCCTTTTTCTATGGTATACTGTAGCATAATACAGCATTAGTAACAATATGAAACTACTCACAAAAAATGCAAATTATTGATTAAAGTGACTGTCACTTTTGGGATCTTTGAATATTTAGCAGAAACCCCAAAAGTTACAACCATGCTTTGTGTGCGGCGTCTGAGGTGTGACGCTAATACTCGCAGATACCTCCATTTTCTTTCTTCAGATCCTGGCTCATCGCTGCTGTACTCTTACGCGTACATGTGAGTATAATGCAGGGGTCTCAAACTCACACTACTAGCACTCACAGAGACTTGGCTTCCCCCCTCTGATAGCGCTACTGCTGCCTCTTTATGTTTTAGTGGGTTACAATTCTCCCACACTCCAAGACCCAACTGTAAAGGAGGTGGTGTAGATATCCTTCTCTCCCCTCAATGTACCTTTCAACCAATCTCACCTATCCTTTTCTTGTTTTGAAGTTCACACTGTCCACCCATTTAAACCCACTCCTTTAAGAATTGCTATCATCTAACGCACCCCCACTGGTCATCCTAGACTATTTATTGAGCACTTTCCTTCTTGGCCCCCTTGCTGCTCTCTCTAATGCTGGGAGTAGAACAGGAGAGCTGCAGCACTGGAAACACTTTCCTCTAGCACTCCTTCCCTCATACTTAGGGATTTCAATATCCGAATCAATAACCCCAACTGCACTGATGCCTCTCGTCTGCTCTCTGTAACCTCCTCTTTTGACCTCACACAATGGTCCAATTCAGGGACCCATACAGCAATTCAGAGACCCATCTCGCCTTCACCAACCTCTGTACCACCTCTAATCTCTCCAATATTCCTTTTCCTCTATCTGACCACCATCTTCTGACTTTTGACATCAGCATACCCAGGTCCAATTGACACCACCCTCGGCACACCAATATGTCTTCTTGACCTAGAGCACTTCTCCACTAACCTCAATACTCTCCTTTTAACTATCTCAAACTTCACCTGCCCTAGCTCTGCAATGTCCTTCTACAATTCCACCGTCGCCTCTCAACTAGACATCATGGCACCTCCTACACTTAAATGCAGCAAGCGCCCCCAATTATAACCTTGGCAAACCAAGCTGACTTGATACCATCAGAAATGCTCCAGAATTGCTGACTGCTGCTGGAGAAAGTCTCACTCCGCATCTGACTTTCTCCACTATAAATTTATGCTGCGCTCTTACAGCTTGGCTCTTTCCTCTGCAAAAGTAACTTAGTTCAATATCCTCATAACCACACTCTCCCACCAACGAAAACTACTATTTCACACTTTTAACTCTCTTCTTCGCCCTGTTGCTCCTCCTACCGACTTAACCACCACAAACTTTGCAACTTACTTCACTGACAAAATCTCTACATTTAGGGAAGAAATCTCTCATATTTCTCCTTCCCCTTACAATATTTCCCCCAACCTCACTCCCTCTGCTGTTCTATGTTCATTCACACCCGCTACAGCAGAAAAGGTTTCTGATCTGCTCCAGTCCTCCCACTCCACCACCTGCTCCCTTGATCCTATTCCCTCTCATCTTATCTGTACTCTGTCTCCTCTTGCATTGCCTCTCACTAAAATTCTCAATCTCTCCCTCTCTTCTGGCATATTTCCATTACCCTTCAAACATGTAACTGTAACCCCGATTCTAAAAATGCCCAACCTTGACCCTAACTTCCTGTCCAACTACCACCCTATCTCGCTACTGCATCCAAGATGTTTAAAAGACTTGTATATGTGAGATTGACAGACTTCCTCGAGTCCAATTCTCTGCTCGACCCACTTCAGTCTGGTTTCCGCGCTCAGCACTCTGTGGAAACGGCTCTGATCAAAGTATCAAACAATCTACTTGCTGCAAAATATCATGGTCACTACTCTATCCTAATTATCCTTGACCTTTCCGCTGCTTTTGATACTGTTGATCATAAACAGCTTCTACTCATCCTCCATAATCTTGGTCTACAAGATATTGCTCTCTCCTGGTGCTCCTCCTACCTCACCCAGTGCTCTTTTAGTGTCTCTTTCTTTGGCTCTGCCTCTTCCTCCCAACCTCTCTCTGTTGGTGTCCCCCAAGGTTCAGTCCTTAGTCCCTGTGACAAACGCCCTGCAGTCTGGTCGTTTGCCACGAGATCCTGGAGGAGCCTGCTAGCCAGCCTCCTTCCCCAGGATTATGGGCCATACAAAATACCCTGCAAATTACTCTGTTCGTGTGATTTGGGACTATGTTGTTCAGGAACCGAATAACTGCACGAACCAGAGACCACCCGGAAGCTTGATAAGCCATTGTGTTTCAGGGAAGAACTGTTTTGGGCAACTGTTTTGACTTCAATGGAAATCCCGAACCCCTAACCGATATGGGTGATTTTTGGATATGTTGGTCACCAAGATCAGGGCTATCAGGGGATATGACTTTTGTGGGGTTTTCATGTGCTTTGGGGGTATTTTTTGTAGGGTTTGTTATATTGCCTGTTTCTGTACTGATAATTATTTCTCAGGCACAGGGGAGGAGTATGTCAGATATTTGCTTGTAACTAGTCTCCTCTCAAATCAGCAGCAGCTACACTGTCCCTCCTCTCACTAAGAATGCAGCTTCACAATGAATGTAAAATGGATGCTGTCCAGGAGGTGGGAGGGTGTGGGAGGGAGGGTCTGCTGCCGTTTGGCTGGAATATGTCTGCTGACTGTGAGGTACAGGGTCAAAGTTTACTCAATGATGACGAATAGGGGGCGGACCGAACAGCGCATATGTTCGCCATCCGTGGCTAACAACCAATGTTCGCCGGGAACTATTCGCCAGCGAACAGTTCGGGACATCACTAATCTTAACATGTATAGCTTGGAGGAAAGACGAGACAGGGGGGATATGATAGAAACATTTAAATACATAAAGGGAATCAACACAATAAAGGAGGAGACCATATTTAAAAGAAGAAAAACTACCACAACAAGAGGACATAGTCTCAAATTAGAGGGGCAAAAGGTTTAAAAATAATATCAGGAAGTATTACTTTACTGAGAGGGTAGTGGATGCATGGAATAGTCTTCCAGCTGAAGTGGTAGAGGTTAACACAGTAAAGGAGTTTAAGCATGCGTGGGATAGACATAAGGCTATCCTAACTATAAGATAAGGCCAAGGACTAATGAAAGTATTTAGAAAATTGGGCAGACTAGATGGGCCGAATGGTTCTTATCTGCCGTCACATTCCATGTTTCTAAGTTTCAATATCACTTCTATGCGGATGACACGCAAATCTATCTGTCCTCCCCTGATCTCTCCCAGCCCTCTTGACTAGTGTCTCTGACTGCCTCTCTGCTATTTCTTATTGGATGGTTGCTCACTTCCTTAAGCTCACCTTGTCCAAAATAGAAGTTCTGGTCTTTCCTCCCTCAAGTGTTGCTACCCCCGTTTCTGTCTCCCTCCACATTAATGATGCCACCATCAGCTCCACCATGCAGGCTCGCTGCCTAGGTGTTCTTTTTGACTCCGACCTCTCCTTCACCCCTCATGTCCAGTCGATAGCCAAATCCTGCTGCTTCCATCTTAAAAACATAGCGCACCTCCGCCCCTACTCAACGCTAGATGTGGCTAAGGTACTGGTCCATGCCACTGTCCTCTCTCGCCTTGACTACTGCAATCCGCTTCTCATTGGTCTTACATGTTTCCCACTTGCCCAATTGCAGTCTATAATGAATGCGGCATCGAGGCTCATCGTCCTGTCCGCCTGCACCTCCTCACCCCTCTGCCAGTCCCTACAATGGCTTCCCGTAAGATATAGGGCTCAATATAAAATTCTGGTTCTTGCTTTCAAATCTCTACATAATGATGCTCCCACCGATCTCTCCTCCCTAATACACAGGTATATCCCGCCTAGGCCCCTACTCTCTGACGCAGACCTGCGTCTATCCTCTGTTCGTACTCCCACTTCTGATGCTCGCCTTCAATACTTGTCTAGGGCTGCACTGTTCCTGTGGAACTCCCTTCCCTTTTCCATTAGATGCTCACCTAGTCTCCACTCCTTCAAAAAATCATTAAATACTCACTTCTTCATAAAAGCATTTCAATTAAACTGTTAATGGCTCCAAAACCCCAAACTAAGTCTTCATTGATACTATTCTACCAATCTACTTCCCTAATACTTCCCTTATCTTTTGTGTCACTTTACCCAACTCCCTCTTGCATGTAAGCTCATTGAGCAGGGCCCTCAACCCCTCTGTTCCTGTGAGTCCAACTTGTCTGGTTACAATTACATGGTTGTTCGTCCACCAACTGTAAAGCACTGCGGAATTTGTTAGCGCTATATAAATATAATAATAATAATAATAGACGTTTATATGTATATATGTGTGGTAAGACTAGAGACCTTTCATATTAAATGTATTACATTTTTTTGTGTCTTGACTGTGATGATGGCGCCCTCCAGTGGCCTAAAATGAAAGTTTGGTCATCTCTTTACCTAACAAAGGCAGAGAAACAAGAAGCGACACATTTTCAATAGAGTTGAGTGAACCCGGACTGTAAAGTTCGGGTTCGTACCGAACATTACGTCTTTTGGACCCCGGACCCGAACACGGAAATATCACTGTATGTTCGGGCTGAAGTTCGGTGTTCAGCGATTTAATGGCGCGTTTTCAAAGGCTGCAGGGCAGCCAATCAAGAAGCGTTTGACTCGTGTGCCCTTAGAAGTCATCACAGCCATGCCTACTAATGGCATGGCTGTGATTGGCCAGTGCAGCATGTGACCCAGCCTCTATATATAAGCTGGAGTCGCGTAGCGCCGCACGCACATGAGGTCTTATTAGTGTAGGGAGTGGATGCTGCCGCTGTGAGGGACAGCTTAGGAAAGAATTCTGCAAACTAGTACATTAGTGGGGTGCACTTCATATCTGAGAGTCAAATAGAAGCGTCATATACCGTGGTTACATCGGAGTTTTTAAAAGTCAATTTTTTTGGGTGCTAAATAGTACATTAGTGGGGTGCACGTCATATCTGAGAGTCAAATAGAATCGTCAAATACTGCTGTCACATTGCAGTTTTAAAACTTACAATTTTTTTGGGTGCTAAACTGCTAAATAGTATTATAGTGGGGTGCACCTCATATATAAGAGTCAAATAGAAGCGTCAAATAGAACGCTTAGAGGGCAGTTGTAAACATTCTAATTGTTTTGGTGCTAAACTGCTAAATAGTGCATTATGGGCGTGCTCTTCATATCTGAGAGTCAAATAGAAGCGTCTAATAGTGCGCTTACAGCGCACTTGTAAAAATTCAAATTTTCTGGATGCTTATCTGCTAAATAATACATTTTGGGCATGCTCTTCATATCTGAGAGTCAAATAGAAGCATCAAATACCGCGGTTACAGCGCAATTGTAAAAATTCTAATTTTCTGGATGCTTATCTGCTAAATGGTACATTTTGGGCATGCTCTTCATATCTGAGAGTCAAATAGAAGCGTCAAATACTGCGGTTACAGCGCAATTGTAAAAATTCGAATTGTTTTGCTGCTAATCTGCTAAATAGTTTATTTTGGGGCCTGCTCTTCATATCCAAGAGTCAAATCGAAGCGTCTAATAGTGCGCTTACAGCGCAGTTGTAAACATTCTAATTGTTTTGCTGCTAATCTGCTAAATAGTACATTTTGGGGCCTGCTCTTTATATCTGAGAGTCAAATAGAAGCGTCTAATGGTGTGCTGACAGCGCAATTCTAAACATTCTATTTGTTTTGCTGCTAATCTGCTAAATAGTACATTTTGCGCCCTGCTCTTCATATTTCAGAGTCAAATAGAAGCGTCTAATAGTGCGCTAACAGCGCAGTTGTAAACATTCTAATTGTTTTGCTGCTAATCTGCTAAATAGTAAATTTTGGGCGTGTTCTTCATATCTGAGAGTCAAATAGAAGCGTCTAATAGTGAGCTTACAGCGCACTTGTAAAAATTCTTATTTTCTGGGTGCTAAGCTGCTAAATAGTACATTTTGGGGTGTGCACTTCATATCTGAAAGTTAAATCGAAGCGTCAAATACGGCGGTTACAGCGCAATTGTAAAAATGCTAATTGTTTTGCTGCTAATCTGCTAAATAGTACATTTTGAGGCCTGCTCTTCATATCTGAGAGTCAAATTGAAGTGTCTAATAGTGCACTTACAGCGCAGTTGTAAACATTCTAATTTTCTGGGTGCTAAACTGCTAAATAGTACATTTTGGGGCCTGCTCTTCATATCAAATCGAAGCGTCTAATACTGTGGTTACATCGCACTTTCAAAAATTCAAATTTTTGGGGTGCTAAATAGTACATTTGCAGCCAATAAACTAAAGAAATTTTAAAAAAATTGTTGACTGTTGGCGGTTACATTGTCGCCTGACATAAAACATCTGTTAGTTTAGTGGATGAACGCAAAGAATGAGGAGAGCGTCAAATAAGGGAAGTGGCTCTGGTCGTGGTGCTGCTGGTGTTGGTGGAATCCCTGTTGCAAGGAGAGGGCGTGGTTGATCTGTGCCAGCTACACACACAAGTGAAACACCTTCCTCATGTGCGAGTACGCGACAGAACCTTCAGCGTTATTTGGTAGGCCCGAATACCGCTCTATGAATGGTGAGGCCAGAACAAATACAGGCGATAGTAGATTGGATGGCTTGCAGTGTCTCCAGTTCCTGCACATTGTCTCCCACCCGGTGCCCTGCTGAAAGCTCAGAGTTAGCACCTGCAGCCCATGGCCATCTGTCTTTCACCTCACCCCCTTGCAAATCACCCAAGCAGTCTGAGCCACAAGTCATGCAGCAGTCTCTTATGCTTTTTGATGACTCTGCTGGCGGGGTTTCCATGGGCCATCCACCTAGCCCTGTCCCAGAAGTGGAAGGAATTGAGTGCACAACCACTTATGTGTCAGGATGTGGACATGCAAGGACCACTGCAGCACGTCTCTGTTGATGACGAAACACAGGTACCAACTAATGTGGCTTTCAGCAGTGTGCAGACCGGAAAGGAGGGCAGGGTTGAGGAGTGGGTGGAAGATGATGAGGTCCTAGAGCTCACATGGAATGAAGGTCATGCAAGTGACGTGTTCAGTTTGGAGGAAGAGGTGGTGGTCGCACAGAGGCACCAGCACAGCATAAGAGGGAGCAGGGTGCAAAAGCGGAGTGGCTGTCCCCTATACTGTACACCTGCTACTGCCCACCGCACCTAGGGACCAAGCACACCAAAGCCAGCTCCAAGGAGTTCCCTGGCGTGGCAGTTCTTCAGACAATGTGCTGATGACAAGATACAAGTGGCTTGCACGCTGTGCAATCAGAGCCTGAAGCGAGGCATAACCATGCTAAACCTGAGCACAACCTGCATGACCAGGCATCTACATGCAAAGCACAAGTTGCAGTGGAGTAAGCACCTCAAAAACCAAGAAAGGTCTCAGGCTCCTCCTGCTTACTCTTCTGCTGCTGTCTCGGCCCCTTTCTCCACCTCTGGAGTCACAGTGGCAACTGCCACCCTGCAAACAGAGGATGTGGCAGCAACTCCACCACGTCCACCACCGTCCCCAACCATCTCCACACTGTCCCATGGAACCGTTCAGCTGTCCATCTCCCAAATACTGGAGAGATAGAGGAAGTACTCCCCTAGCCACCCGCGATCCCTGGCCCTGAATGCCAGCATTTCAAAATTCGTGGCCTTTGAAATGCTGTCATTCCATCTGGTGGCGATGGACAGTTTTAAAAAAACCTGATGGCGGTGGCTGTCCCACAGTACGTGGTTCCCAGCCGCCACTACTTTTCAAGGCGAGCCATCCCTTCCTTGCACAACCAATTGGCAGACAAAATCAGGTGTGCACTGCGCAACTCCATCTGTGGCAAGGACCACATAACCACAGATACATGGACCAGTAAGCACGGGCAGGGACACTATATCTCCCTAACTGCACACTGGGCAAATGTAGTGGCGGCTTGGCCTGAGGCGGATAGCAGTTTGGCACATGTCCCTCTGCCACCGAGGATTGCAGGGCATTTCTCTTTGCCTCCTGTTGCCCCCTCCTCCTACTACTCTTCCTCCTCCTCTACCACCACCTCATCCAGGCAGCGTAACACCTTCACCACCAACTTCAGCACAGCCAGGGGGAAACGACAGCAGGCTGTTGTAAAACTCATATGTTTGGGGAAAAACCCCACACCGCGCAGGAGCTGTGGACGGGCATGGAACAACAGACCGATGAGTGGTTATTGCCACTGAGCCTCAAGCCCGGCCTGGTGGTGTGCGATAATGGGCAAAATCTCGTAGCAGCTCTGGGCCTAGCCGGTTTGATGCACACCCCTTGCCTGGCGCATGTGCAGAATTTGGTGGTGCAGAAATTCCTGAAAAACTACCCAGATATATCAGAGCTGCTGCAGAAAGTGCGGGCTGTCTGTGCGCGCTTTCGGCATTCTCACCCTGCTGCTGCTTGTCTGTGAGCTGCAGCGGAACTTCGCCTCATATGCGACGTGCCCACAAGGTGGAATTCCATCTTGCACATGCTGGAGAGACTGTGCGAGCAGCAGCAGGCAATAGTGGAGTTTCAGATGCAGCACGCACGGGTCAGTCGCTCTGCAGAACAGCACCACTTCAACACGAATGAGTGGGCCTCCATGCAAGACCTGTGTGCCATTTTGCATTGTTTCAAGTACTCCACCAACATGGCCAGTGCCGATGACGCCGTTCTCAGCCTTACTATCCTGCTTCTATATCTCATTGAAAATTTGCTTCCGGCGATGATGGAAGAGGATGTGGCACAGGAGGAAGAGGAGGAGGAAGAGGGGTCATTTCCACAGTTATCAGGCCAGTCATTCACAAGTGGCTTGGAGGGTGGGTTCCTGCAGAAGGATAATGAGGATGAGGAGGAGGAGGAGGAGGAACCATGTTCACAGCAGGGTGGCACCCAACGCAGCTCGTGTGCATCACTGGAGCATGGCTGGGGGGATATGGAGGACACAGATGATACACCTCCTACAGAGGACAGCTTGTCCTTGCCTCTGGGCAGCCTGGCACACATGACCGACTACATGCTACAGAGTTGCCCACATTCTAGCTTGTGCTGATTACTGGGTTGCCACCCTGCTGGATCCCCGTTACAAGGACAACGTGCCATCCTTAATTCCCTCACTGGAGCGTAATCGGAAGATGCACGACTACAAGCGCATGCTGGTAGACGCGCTGCTGAGGACATTCCCAACTGACACCGGGGGCTCAGGGGAAGCACAAGGCAAAGGCAGAGGAGGAGGAAGAGGTCGCCAATGCAGCTTGGGCACCGCCAGCACCTCAGAAGGCAGGGTTAGCATGGCCGAAATGTGGAAAAATGTTGTCAGCACGTCACAACAACCAGCACCATCAGCTGATATGGAACGTCTTAGCAGGAGGCAGCATTTCAGCAACATGGTGGAACAGTATGTGTGCACACGCCTACACATATTGACTGATGGGTCTGCCCCATTCAACTTCTGGGTCTCCAAATTGGGCACATGGCCTGAGCTTGCCCTTTATGCCTTGGAGGTGCTGGCCTGCCCTGCAGCCAGTGTATTGTCTGAACGTGTGCTTAGCACGGCAGGGGGCGTTATCACAGACAAGCACCTGTTCACAGCCAACGTTTATTAAAATGAACCAGGCATGGATCCCACCAGACTTGTCTGTACCTTGTGCAGAATAGACATTTATACCGGCCTCTCCCAGCCATTGTTATACTCAAGTGCACTTGAGTACAAGTGCAAAAAAAGAAAAAAAACAAAGAATATGTCCCAATATTTTGGAGGCTACCCCAATAAAAAAACAAAAAAAACAAACAAACAAGTGTTGGCTACCTCCTCCTCCACCGCCACGATGTATACCAAGATATATCAGAGCTGCTGCAGAAGGTGCGGGCCACCTGTGCGCGCTTTTGGCGTTCTCATCCGGCTGCTGCTCGCTTGTCTACGCTGCAGTGGAACTTCGGCCTTCCCACTCACCGCCTCATGAGACTGTGCGAGCAGCAGGTGATAGTGGAGTTTCAGCTGCAACACGAACGGGTCAGTCGCTCTGCGGAATAGAGTTTTCTTTTTTTTATATGTCTCAATATTTTGGGAACTGCCCCAATTAAAATTATATATATATATACACACACACAATATATATATATATATATATATTTTAAAAAAAAAAACAGTGGTGGCTACCTCCTCCTCCACCGCTGCTTCCACCTACACCGCCACGGTCACTGCCCCCTCAACCTATGGGTCACTTAGTATAAACTATGTACACAATAGCAGAGGCTTGTGAAGGCCTTTTCTCCATGCATCAGGAGTTGAGCTCAGTTTGAACAATGAAAGAGAATACCCTGCACTCCAACCCTCTCTCAAGTGGATAATTCTGGTGATCCTCCTGACAGCTATGCTTTAGAATTTGATTTATGTTCTTTCAAAGCTATAATCAAAGATTCCATCTAGTGGCATTTTATGGCTCAGCTGTTTGTTTGTTTTTTTATGTTATTTTAAGTGATTTCCCTATCCACATTTGTTTGCAGGGCACTTGTCCTTTTTTTAGAGGCATTTTTGTGGCCAAAAGTTCAGGTCCGGGGTCAAGTTCGATCACGAACCCGGACTTTTTTTCAAAGTTTGGTCGAACCTTGGCATTAACTTATACCTGAACTAGTTGGTGAATTCTTCTCTGAAATTTATCAGTGCTCTAAGCACAGCACATCACATCTATTAACGCACGTATCTAAGAGCTGAAATAGAAGCTCTCCTCTTGTGGGTGTATTTTATCTTAACCCCTTCAGCGCCACGGGAGGGGGATCCTGAGGGTGGGGGCACCCTCAGGGCATTATAGTGTCAGGAAAACCGCTTTGTTTTCCTGACACTATAGTGATTCTTTAATTCTCTCTCTCTCACACACACACACTCTTCCAATGTCTTTTTTTTTTTTTTAACTACAATGCTACTCATTTCCCTAGTTTGCTCTCTCTGCCTCTCTCTTTAAAAGGACCACTATGGGCACCCAGACAACTTAAGCTTAATGAAGAGAAACTGCTATGTTTATATTAGGGTTAATCCAGCCTCTAGTGGCGGTCTCATTGACAGCCGCTAGATGGCTTCCGCGCTTCTCACTGTGATATTCACAGTGAGAAAACGCCAGCGTCCATAGGGAAGCATTGAGAATGCTTTACGATGGACTGGCTGAATGCGCGCGCGGCTCTTGCTGCACATGCGCATTCAGCCGAGGAGGTGGAGAGGAGCAAGAGAGTTCCCCGCCCGGCGCTGGAGAAAGAGGCAAGTTTAACCCCTTCCTCCCCCCAGAGCCCGGCGGGAGGGGGGTACCCTCAGGCACTATAGGACCAGATAAGCGAGTACTTAACCATAACCGGGCCTTTTGCCTTAGTAAGTTCAGTCAATGGGTTGGCAATGGTAGCGTACACAGGGATGAACCTGCGATAGTAGCTGGTTAAGCCTAAAAAAGCTCTGACTTGCTTTTTAGTTACAAGACATGGCCAACTGGTGATGGCCGATACCTTGCTCTCTTGTGGTTTAAGGAGCCTCCGCCCGATAGTGTAACCCAGATATTTGCTTCTTCTAGAACAGTTAGCAGGGTTAGCTGTCAAACCACCAACCACAACTGCCTGAACCTTCATCAAGTGGGTTTCCCAGTCCACACTGTGAATCACCACATCATCCAGGTAGGCGGCTGCATACTCCCTGTGGGGGTGAAGTATCTTATCCATCATACGCTGAAATATTTTAAAAATATTTTTGTTTTTAATACAGATATACCCTACAGATACTCCTAATGTTTCCATGTTCTTAAATGTTCCCATGTTTGTATTGTTTATATCTATGAATTTTAATAATTTTGTATACCGAAATGATATGTTTAAATTCTATATGTATACCCCAATCAACAGTATAGTGTACCATTCCCTAAATTAACCAGCACATCAAACCGTTACAATTAACTTTAATTAGTTGGAACTGTATTTAAATCATGTTGCATCGAAGAAACTTAATTCTGTCTCTGAGGAAGTGGGGCTGACACCCACGAAACGCGTTAGACCACATCAAATCAAGCGGGGTACGGACGCAGATTAGAGAACCAGCCACTGTGTTTTCTTCTTTCCACCGAGTGAAGAGCACTCCGAGATCTGGGGACCGACCGGCTAGCAGCATGCATTATCCAGAGTGAGGTCTGGGACGCACGTCAACCTCACAAGCAGCCGGCAGAAAGTGATACATTCTACAGCTACAAAGTATCCACATCCATCCTGATCGGTCCCTGTGGCAAAAACGGAATTACACATACAGATGTGCTGGTAACAATCTTGCAAACCATCCCTGACTGATATTTTGATATTTTTATATATATTATTATTCTTTACATATTTTAATGCTTTGGCACAGTCACTTTTGTAATAAACTTCGTATTATTTTTAAATCTATTGGATTTTATTGATTTTTACTGTTTTCACCTTATTGTGGAATACAGTCATCTATACTGTATTTCTACCTTATAAGGTTCATATTTTATATCTTTGTAATACAAAGTATATTATTCTGGCATATACTCCAGTTATCTCTGTATTCACAGATTTAAAGGCGTATACACCACATATTTTTGTGCCATTATACATTAATATTGTATTAATCTTATCACAATATAGGAAATAGTTTCTCATACTATTCTCCTATACACGAAGAGGTTTTAATTTCTCTTTTTCACAAAGTATTTGGTGTGCATCAATCTTACTCTGTTTTCAGCAGATTTAAAAGGTATACACACCATACATACAAGTGTTGCTTTTTATTCCTGATTTTTGAAATATATGCTCACAGTAGTGACTCAACTTGAGCCTCTTTTAACGAATTAGCTCCTGGATTCACCACACTGGACTTACGGTGTTAATTCTATTCCTCTACTGTATTTGTACTGCCTGTGTTTAATTATGTTAACCCATTGTGTACCATAATTAGATCACAGGCAGAGGGGAGGATTTTGTATGTAATTGCTGGGAGTGTTTCTGGAATGTACGGTTATTATTGGTTGTTGTGTAAAACCCTGTGGGTTGTCCTATCTCAGGGAAACCTGCATAAAAGAAGGTTCTTTGTGTGTCAATAAACAGAATGACTTGACCCTCTAACTTGCAGCCTTGACTCATGTTTGTAGGGGACAGCTATAATCACTACAGGGATTGCTATGCTCTTCATACTCCCTTAACTACTGAGCTCTTGTAAGAGCTCTTGTTCCTGTTCCTGCTTCGCTCTACAGAAGGAAGAGATTCACCTACTGGAACCTGGAGCCTGGTCGTAGGTCCAGGGTGGATAGCAGACAGCGAGATCCTAGCCCAGCAGCGGTGGTTCGTTGAGTCTGCAGTACTTATGGTGTCTACGGTGCTGATGGTCCTTTGGTGAGCGCTAGGAGCATCCTTTCTACGGTCCAACTTCCAGCCAGCCTAGAGGCAACCGTAACAACTACGAAAGCCCTTATGTGGAGCTTTCAGTTGGCATTCTGGGCAGGATTTACAAAACCTCTCCATTGCCAAAAATACCCCATGCCAATAGAATCGGGTCAGAATTTGTTCCCTCATTTTTTCAAAACCAAGGTGCCCACCTAACACATGGCTATGGGCTAGCTTTAAAACAGTGTTTCGGTGAGATTGGGGAACTAACAACTGTTCTGCCTCTTCTTCCCCTTTCTTCTCTACTCGATACAGCAGATTATTTTTCACCATGAAATAAGGAAAGCTTAAGAGCTTGTCAAGGTCCACCCTTGTACCCTCCACTATTTGCACACTCTCTTGCTGCTGTCAGGGACATATCTTCCCATTGGGCTGCTCGCAAGTTACCAGTGAGATCCTGAAACTCCACTTCTTCTATAGGGTCTTCAGTATGGGGAGGTTCTACCTCATTACCCAGGCACACCAAGGGTGTCTCTTGTTCGGTACCCAATTCACATTCTATATCGGAGAAAGGAAAATTATCTATACACTCTACCCCGGGTAGCTCCTCAGAGAGCATTTTTGGATGAGCAGAGCATTTTTCCCCAGAGGTGGCAGAAATGGGGAAAGTCCCTCCCACATCATATGGTAACAGGAGCACTACCACTACAGAGCATTTAACCTGTCCTACCTTGGTGCCAAACTCAACCTCTGCCATGGGGTATGTGTGGGTGTCACCATGTATACACACAATATCAATCACTTGTCTGGTATCTAGTTTCCCTGGCTGGAGCAGAACACTTTTTATCAAGGTAACCTCACTACCTGAATCAATCAGAGCTTATACATTCTTTCCTTCCACCCTCACCATTATTAAATGCGTTGCATTAATAGCACTAGTCACCACACACATCTTTGAGCAAGTCAATACAGTCCTATGCAGAGCCCTTGTTCCTACATCACACTGCATGGGCTCTTCATTCTCTGGACAGTTACGTGCAAAATGTCCAGGCTCATGGCATTTAAAGCACCGGAGTTGTCCCTCAGCTTGGTCTTGTAGCCGTAATGGAGCTGATGGGGACCTTCTGCCACCCCTGTCATATGGTCCAAGGCTCGGTACAAAGTTTTGTCCTTTGTTTCCCACTTTCCCGCTTATCCGGTTGTTAGCCAGTCGGGACTTCTGATGAGGATCAATACTGTATGGCTCCTTGGTGACCAAATACCTCTCAATCAGGCACATCATTGCTTCAGGATCCTGAGGGTCCCCTTGGCAGACCCATTGTTGCAGTCCTGTTGGCAGGTGTCTGAGAAAACGGTCCATAACAACCATCTCCACTATCTTGGTAGCAGAGCTGCGCTCTGGCTCCAGCCATTTCTGAGCGAGCCTGAGCAATCCATACATCTGGGCTCTGGTAGGTTTACTCACGTCGTATACCCAATTATGAAATCTTTGGGCTCTAATGGCTGGTGTTATGCCTATGCGCTTTAGAATTTCAGCTTTAAGTTGCTTGTAATCCTGGGTCTGGTCGGAAGGTAGGTCTTCATATGCTTTTTGGCACTCCCCACTCAGACATGGAGCTAGAAGCCCCGCCCACTGGTCCAATGGCCATCTTTCCCGGGCAGCAACCCTCTCGAAAATGGTGAGATAAGCCTCCACATCATCTCTCTGTCATCTTATGCAGGAAGTCAGTGGCACGGATACCGCATCCCATTTCCCCAGGGGGGCTCCCTGCAGATGGCAATATCACTTTCTGCAACACCTCAGTAAGGGCAGCTCTATCCATCTGCTGGACTTCTTTCAGGTTCTCAACCTGTGTAACCAGTAGACGATTTGTTTCTTGTTGTACAGCGGTTGCCTGTACCAGAGCTTTCACCAGTTCCTCCATTTTAGCATTAGACAGTCTTAAAGGTACAGTGATACTTGTTTAACAGGTCTGCCAAAATAAAAGTCCTCAAGCAGACTACCGGATGACTGGCACACCCACAGACCTTCAATGTGCTACTGTGCCCCCATTCTCCACCATATTGTGATCCTTGGTTGCAGATAGCACAGTCATCTAGGGTACAAACATGCACAGTCTTTAAAAGTAACTTAATTCCAGGTACTTTATTGTTGAGCTTCACCACAGAGACAGCAGTAAATGAAAACATAAATATAACACAAATCCCTATAAACAAAAACCTAGCTCGTCTGAGCACTAACTAACTTCAGGTTCCCTATCTTTCAGGGGTTAAACTATAACAAAATAATATTGGTTTCACCAACCTAGTGTCTTTGTCAGCTCTCAGCATTCCAGTGTTTAGTCAGCCTGCTGCTGCCAGCTCTTCAAGAGAGAAACAAACATTCTCCCCTTACCTGCCTAGCAGGGAGGGGATTATTGCCACTGCTGCAGCTGATTACCTGCAGCTGAGCAGTGGGTTGGAGACAGTCCAAAAAACCCTGGCCTGGATCTATGTCTCCCAAGAAAACCACTAAACTATGGAGTGGAGCACTGGCCCACCCTGCTCTCCAAATGCTCCACCCCAAGGGCCCATAAATAAGTATTAATTTTGGTTATATACACACACCTTAACACAAGCTCCCTCTGGGGTTAAAATTCATATGACTCTCTGAACAATTCAGTCGGAATATAAACTTCCTCACAGACCACCCCATTCACCATATCACAATGTGTTTAAATTAAAAGGGCGATAGCACACCTCCCTGAAACACCACAACCCCATTAGGAATATAATTACACAGGGAATGAGAAAATTACATTAAAATTAAAGAGTCATTTCTAGTTCCTTTATGGCAGTAGTGATTTCAGGATCATGTATTATTTAGATAATGCAAACATTAGAATTGAAATAAAATGTGCATTATACAGTTGCAAGAAAACGTATGTGAACCCTTTGGAATGATATGGATTTCTGCACAAATTGGTCATACAATGTGATCTGATCATCATCTAAGTCACAACAATAGACAATCACAGTCTGCTTAAACTAATAACACACAAAGAATGAAATGTTGCCATGTTTTTATTGAACACACCATGTAAACATTCACAGTACAAGTGGAAAAAGTATGTGAACCCTTAGACTAATGACATCTCCAAGAGCTAATTGGAGTGAGATGTCAGCCAACTGGAGTCCAATCAATGAGATGAGATTGGAGGTGTTAGTTACAGCTGCCCTGCCCTATAAAAAACACACACCAGTTCTGGGTTTGCTTTTCACAAGAAGCATTGCCTGATGTGAATGATGCCTCGCACAAAAGAGCTCTCAGAAGACCTACGATTAAGAATTGTTGACTTGCATAAAGCTGGAAAGGGTTATAAAAGTATCTCCAAAAGCCTTGCTGTTCATCAGTCCACGGTAAGACAAATTGTCTGTAAATGGAGAAAGTTCAGCACTGCTGCTACTCTCCCTAGGAGTGGCCGTCCTGTAAAGAGCACAGCAAAGACTGTTCAGTGAGGTGAAGAAGAATCCTAGAGTGTCAGCTAAAGACTTACAAAAGTCACTGGTAAATGCTAACATCCCTGTTAGCGAATCTACAATACGTAAAACACTAAACAAGAATGGATTTCATGGGAAGATACCACAGAGGAAGCCTCTGCTGTCCAAACAAAACATTGCTGCACGTTTACAGTTTGCACAAGAGGACCTGGATGTTCCACAGCAGTACTGGCAAAATATTCTGTGGACAGATGAAACCAAAGTTGAGTTGTTTGGAAGAAACACACAACACTATGTGTGGCGAAAAAAAGGCACAGCACTCCAACATCAAAACCTCATCTCACCTGTGAAGTATGGTGGTGGGGGCATCATGGTTTGGGGCTGCTTTGCTGCGTCAGGGCCTGGATGGATTGCTATCATCGAAGGAAAAATGAATTTCCAAGTTTATCAAGACATTTTGCAGAACTTAAGGCCATCTGTCTACCAGCTGAAGAATCAACAGAAGATGGGTGTTGCAACAGGACAATGACCCAAAGCATAGAAGTAAATCAACAACAGAATGGCTTAAACAGAAGAAAATACGCCTTCTGAAGTGGCCGAGTCAGAGTCCTGACCTCAACCCGATTGAGATGCTGTGGCGTGATCTCAAGAAAGTGATTCACACTAGACATCCCAAGACTATTGCTGAACTGAAACAGTTCTGTACAGAGGAATGGTCAAGAATTACTCCTGACAGTTGTGCACGCCTGATCTGCAACTACAGGAAACGTTTGGTTGAAGTTATTGCTGCCAAAGGAGGTTCAACCAGTTATTAAATCCAAGGGTTCACATACTTTTTCCACCTGCACTGTGAAGATTTACATGGTGTGTTCAATAAAAACATGGCAACATTTCATTATTTGTGTGTTATTAGTTTAAGCAAACTGTGATTGTCTATTTTTGTGACTTAGATGATGATCAGATCACATTTTATGACCAATTTGTGCAGAAATCCATATCATTCCAAAGGGTTCACATACTTTTTCTTGCAACTGTATGTTATCAGTGCCATAACGACTGTTTTCCCATTGCCCATGCAATCCCTTATATATTGTGGATCAGTGATCTGTTAGTTAACTTAGCAGTGAAAAAATGAATGATAGTATCATTATGACTACAACATATCGATGTCAAAAAGCAGAAAGTAAAAACTTTGATCCAGTGCTGTTCCTCGCTGGGATACTGTAATATTGTGTTTAGGCTGATGGCACTTGGAAACGTTTGTGATGTGAACTCCGCAGGCGTCTAATAGTTTGTAAAGAGACATCCTTAAGAGGTTGATCTCTTTGTAATCGCAGAGGATTAAAAGGGCACAATTAGTCCTTTCTCGTGTTAATTTACCTGTAGATACAAATGGCTGAGGACAGAGGAGGGTTAAGACAGTCTGCATGTCATTATCTTACAGTAATGCCATTGTAAATAGTGTGTCATAGTGCATGAACTTAATTTGTTTGCAAAGTATTTGTTCAGTTTCTGTAACGATCTGTTAGGTAACCAAACAATAGACGTTCTTAACCTTTCTTTTAAATTGCTGCCACCCATTAAGTGGTGTGAGTGTTTGGAATTAAAGAACTTCCACTAATTGCTCCTCAGGGTTAGAAAGTTAAAGTAGGAGGAAATAAGAGAGATTTATAGTGGCAGTCATGCTGTCTGTGCAATCAGTTATACCTACACATTATATTATCTTTCATCCCTTCCCAGCAGTTAATGAATATCCAGCAAAAGTGTAATAGCAAAGTGTAATAATGTAAAACCTTGGAAAGCTTTGGTAAAACACTGAGATACACAAAATAATGTAAATCGGGAATCAAAGTACAATGAATAATGATATTAAAAATTATCACTAAAGCAAAACATTTTATTGCTATGTTTTATTATTGATATATATTCCTTTACTTTTATCTCCTTTCTGCTCCCTTTTTTTTCTCGCCTTTCTACTCCCTTCTGCTCCTTTACCTTACTCTCTCGTTGTTGCTGCTTTTAATTACAGCTCCTTTCTGCTGATCCTTCTGGGCACTGCAGGTGGGAGACTAAAGGGAGGGATGACGTTGTGGCGTGGTGTGACGTCACCACTGGTAATTGGCACAATCTGTATAGCAACAAGACAAGGATTGGCCATTGCCAGAAACACACCGCCAGGAGGAAGGGATGTGGCATCCATTTTGTGCCAGCATTTTAGGAACCAGCAGTTCTCTAATCAGGTTTGAGCAGCCGCGAGGCCACTGTTAGTATAAGAAACTGGACATTCATGCGCCCTGAGAAACTTTCTCTGGACCCTGGGACACATAAATGAAAACCAGGACGTCTGGTCATCCTGCGAAGGGGTAACATGGACCAATCAATGTCCACCTCAGGGTATAAATAGGTTTTTAGCCCCCTAGACTTTGCCCTGTCACAGTTTCCTCTTGGTTCTTGTTATATAGGCCCTGATTTTCTAGTTATTTGATTTTGGTTTATTTAGTGACTCTTGACTAGAGTCGAGCGAACCCAAACTGTAAAGTTCGAGTTCGTACCAAACATTATGTTTTTTGGACCCCGGACCCGAACACGGACATATCACTGTATGTTCGGTTTGGAGTTCGGCAATTTAATGGCGCGTTTTCAAAGGCTGCAGGGCAGTCAATCAACAAGCGTTTGACTCGTGTGACCTTAGAAGCCATCACAGCCATGCCTACTAATGGCATGGCTGTGACTGGCCAGTGCAGCATGTGACCCAGCCTCTATATATAAGCTGGAGTTGCGTAGCGCCGCACGCACATGAGGTCTTATTAGTGTAGGAAGAGGATGCTGCCGCTGATAGGGACAGCTTAGGAAAGAATTCTGCAAACTAGTACATTAGTGGGGTGCACTTCATATCTGAGAGTCAAATAGAGGCTTCAAATTTCAAATACCGCAGTTACATCGGAGTTTTAAAAAGTCAATTTTTTGGTGTGCTAAATAGTACATTAGTGGGATAGTACATTAGGGTGCACTTCATATCACTTCATATCTGAGATTCAAATAGAATCGTCAAATACTGCTGTCACATTGTAGTTTTCAAAATTAAAATGTTTTGGGTGCTAAAAAGTACATCAGTGGGGTGCACTTCATATGTGAGAGTCAAATAGAAGCGTTAAATACTGCTGTCACATTGCAGTTTTAAAACATAAAAATTTATGGGTGCTAAACTGCAAAATAGTAAACATGTGGTAAACATTCTTATTTTCTGGGAGCTAATCTGCTAAATAGTAAATTTTGGTGCCTGCTCTTCATATCTGAGAGTCAAATAGAAGCGTCTAATAGTGTGCTTACAGCGCAGTGGTAAACATTCTTATTTTCTGGGTGATGATCTGCTAAATAGTACATTTTGGGGCCTGCTCTTCATATCTACAAGTTATGCTACAACAAAATTAAACAAGTTTTAAAATATGTATGGGCCAACCAGTGTCTGTAAAAACAAAGTTTTACTGGTTACATTCATGACTACACACTCTAGTGAACAGGACCTTCATGTAGTGTTTTTTTTTTCTTAAATCAAACAGCATCCTTTCATGTGCTTTTCAGATGCCATATTGTGAATTACCAATTTTTGTGTAGCCTGATTTTTTTTTTTTTTAAATGTGAAAAATAAGTGTTATTGTGATCGCTTCATATACAGAAGCATTAATATACATTTCTATGTTGTGTAAAGACACAACTACAAAGTTAAAAACCAAACACCGAAACTACGTGCCAGACATTCTACCTGTGCATGGCTAGTGTGATACAATGAGTCTACATCTTAAAAATGCAATAACCCACAGAAGATCAACGAGAATTTTTTTTGCAAATGGAACTTTGATTCGAATTTACTACATCGGTCACTTGTAATATTGTTTCACACCTACAACACTTGTTACACAGATCTAAGTGATAGAAAACAGATTGATATTTTCTACACTAGAAACTACCAGATAACAAGCTGCTATATTTAAACCACTTATCAATAGCTAAGAGGTACTTCAACAATAGTGTAATTCTGGGGCAACACCCTCACAAGTCAAACTGAGAGGTCAGTTTATAGGGAAAACTATTGCCTGGATACAATTGTAAAATAATTTCCATTTGTCCTTTGCAGACTTTACATGCTGAAAAAAAACACAGGTGACAACAGCTGTGGCTTTCTGCAGTGTGCATACAGGCAAGCAGGGCAGGGTTGAGGAGTAGGTGGAAGATGATGTGGAGGATGATGAGGTCCTAGACCCCACATGGAATCAAGGTCATGCGAGTGACGTGTGCAGTTTGGAGGAAGAGGCGCTGATCGCACAGAGGCACCAGCACAGCATAAGAGGGAGCAGGGTGCAAAAGCGAAGCGGCCGTCCCCTACCGCCCTGTCAGCATGTATTAGCTCGAGAATTACCGGTTATCCAAATAATACATGTAGTGATCAAAGGATCCATAATAGAGTTGAGTGAACCCGAACTGCAAAGTTCGGGTTCGTACCAGATTTAATGATCCATTTGTAGTTTCACAGTCAGGTGGGCAGTACCGTGACCAGGACCCAGACACTGTCTGGGCGGCGGTCGGACGACCGGGACCCAGTATGCCTGATGTTGAAGTTAGGAGTCACAGTGTGGAATGGATTAGCAGGGTCTGGTGCAGGGTAACCGCACGCGCCCTGGTGTTGAGCACCAGCGTTTGTGCGGTCACATACCAGGACCCTGATGCAGCCTCAGTAAAAAGAGTACTGGATACCAGAAGCCTTCACCAGACTGATCCGCAACTTGGAACAGTTGACATTCACTGTAGCGGCTGTGCACGCTTTTGGCGTTCTCACCCTGCTGTTGCTCGCCTGTCTGCGCTGCAGCATAACTTCGGCCTTCCCGCTTTCTGCCTCATGAGACTGTGCGATCAGCTGTAGGCGATAGTGGAGTTTCAGCTGCAGCACGCACGCGTCAGTGGCTCTGCACCAGACTTCCCTCCAATTGATAAGAGTTAAAGGATTTCAAGTGGACTCATTACAATTACAGGGCCTCTAAAGAGTTCTGTATTGTTATTTGTCGTCACTACCTTCCCGCGTCGGGAGTGGGTCATTTGCGTGCCTGCTGCCTTCCTTGCATGTGGTAGCCGTTTCTCAGGGTCCCTGTACGGAATGGAACTCTGATTCCCCATTACCCGTGGTCACCATGGTAGGCGCAGAAACTGGCATCGAAAGTTGATATGGATGACATCTAAATGCAAAGTCGCCGTCATGGGGATGTGTGATTGGCCCGAGGTTCTCTAGAGTCAACAAAGTGCCTGCACAACTATAATGTCAACAGCTACTCTGTGGAACAGAGTTTTCTTTTTTATATGTCCCAATATTTTGGGGGCTACCCCAATTAAAATATTTATATATATAAAAAACAGTGTTGGCTACCTCATCCTCCTCCTCCACCGCTGCTTCCACCTACACCGCCACGGTCACCACCTCCTCAACCTATGTACACAAACTAGCAGAGGCTTGTGAAGGCCTTTTCTCCATACATCAGGAGTTGAGCATTTCTCCATGCATCAGGACTGCAAGAAATGCACCGCAGGCTGCAAATGTATTCTATATGTCCTAATATTTTGTGGGCTACCACAATTAAAAAACAAACATAAAAAACAGTGTTGGCTACCTCATCCTCCTCCTCCACCGCTGCTTCCACCTACACTGCCACGGTCATCGCCTCCTCAACCTATGGGTCACTTAGTATAAACTATGTACACAACAGCAGAGGCTTGTGAAGGCCTTTTCTCCATGCATCAGGAGTTGAGCATTTCTCCATGCATCAGGACCTAATAAAAAAAAATAAATATATATATATATATATATATATATATATATAAAACAGTGTTGACTACCTCCTCCACCGCTGCTTCCACCTACACCACCACGGTCACCGCCTCCTCAACCTATGGGTCACTTAGTATAAACTAACACACACATTCACTGAAACACACACACTCACTCACTCACTCACTCAAATTCACTGACACACACACTCACTCACATTCACTGACACACACTCACTCACATTTCCCCACACTCACAATAATAATAATTATTATTTTTTTAATTTAAATCCTCCCAGCTTCCTTACGTTTAGGATAGCTGGGTGGATTTTTCACCTGGGGCCCAGTGGAGCTGCTGGGCAGGGAGGCGGATGGATGTGCAGTTTTCAGCGAGGGAGCACTTTCCCCTGAGCTCTCTGCTCAGCTCCTTCGCGCGCGGCCCCGGGGGAGACCAAGGTGTGTAATTTTACTCTAAGTGTATTTTTATATTAATATATGTATATATTAATAAGAAAATACACTTAGTATGATGATATATATATATATAAGCAAAAACAAAAAAGATTATGGTGGGGAAAAAATTGTGATTGAAAACCCTTTCCACCTGAAGTCTGTGGATAGTTAATACAATGTTAAACAAAAATCTGCACACCAGTCAAGCCATAAGACTTGCTTTTCCTTTATCTGCAGTGTTTCTCTGCAACGAATCTGCAGTGATGTTACTACCGCAGTAACCAACCAGTTACAACCAATAACGAACCTCATGCTGATGATTTGCATTAACAATGAAACAGCTGTCCATGAGTGGTACACTGGCTTTGCATATTTTCCTAAGTTGTGTTTCACAGCTGTTGTATACAGCAAACACAGACTCAAAGGAATCCATGTTTAAAATGGAATGAGCCAAAAATGTGATTCTTTCTTAAACTTATTTGCATATGCCCACCCAGAATCCTTTGCGGTAGTAACATCACTGCAAATTAGTGATTTCTGTAGGAACAGTAAGTCATATGGCTTGACTGGTGTGCAGATTTGTGTTTAACATTGTATTAATTATATACATATTATATACATTTATAATATTTTTTTCCTTTATTAAAATTTTTTTTACTTTTTCACAAGCAGGGGGACTACCTGTCAGTTCAGGCAGCACTATGGACGCCTACCTTTCAGAGCGATCACATGGCCGGCGGGGTCCTAATTTGCCGAGGGGGGACCACCACAGATGGTAAGCTCACAGGACTGTAGTTTCCGGATTGAGATTTTGAACCCTTTTTTAAAAAATTGGCACCGCATCTGCTTTTTCCAATCATCTGGTACAATTCCTGAACAAAAAAAATCCTGAAAAATCAGCACTGATATGGATATTTCTACACTAAGCACACCAGGGTGAATACCATCTCTGGGGCTCTGGGGCTTTGTCTACTAAAATGTATTTAAAAGGATACTCCTGACTTATAAAGCACTTTAGCTTGCAGTAATGCTTTATGTGTGAAGGGTGTGTCCTCTTTTTTATTTTACAAAAAAATACAGATTTTAGCAGAAATTTACACTTTTCTAAATTAACTTGGTTGCACCCCCCTGGCTTTCAAACAGACGAGTGGTCCTGTTACTTCCTGGTTTGGTTAGCTCATGCAAAAGGCAGCAATTGCTCAGAGCACCTGCCTCACAAATCCTTCTCATTGAGCTGCACTGGTAAGTCTGTGATTGGAAAAAAATCTGGACAGGGTTTAATAAGGGAGGGCTTGCAAAGGCGACAACAAGAGATCTGCAGATTCTGCAAGCTGTTTTTATATGTATCACCTATGGAAAAAAATGCATAGTTAAAGGATTGCAATGTTTTTATTTGGGGTTTATCTACTAAACTGTGATTTTTAAAATGTTGTATTTTGGCAGTAGAGTGTCCCTTTAATAGCTGTGGCACTTTATCCTGTTTCCTGTAAGGTGTTTTTAACAGGGATTTGCAAATCTACAGCCAAAAAATATTTAGAATGTCTGCCTTGTCCTGATCCCCCTTGATTAACGCACCCATCTCAGATTCCAATGGACCAACACTTTCACTATTAACCTTGTTAGCATTAATATACTTAAATAACCTTTTGTGGTGGGTCTTGCTCCCCCGCTTGTCATTTTCAAGTTTAGCCCTTCTAATTGTCATTTTGCAAGCCCTATTGGCATGCTTATATTTGTTATAGGATGCCATCGACACATTTAATTTACATTTTTTGAAGGGCCTTTATTATCTTTTCTTATTTGACTGATCTTTTTACTAAGCCACATCGGTTTTAATTTGCTTCTTGTATATTTATTTCCCAATGCTATGTATTAAGAAATGTATGTTTGTACCATTTATCCTCTGTGCTTCATAGCTGCACTGTCAGCCACTGCACCCCAAAAGGTGATGTCAGACCTCCCAAATAAACTTGAACTCATAGGAGTGGATCGAGTGGTGTAAGGTGAGTGTTTGGAAGTAGATTTTTAATAGGTTTGGGAAGGAAGACAGAATAATAAGTGTGATTTAGCACCACTGATAACACCAAAGTTTATATATGCTCCAGAAACAAAGGATTTACATTTATTTGCTTTGTTGAAATGGTATTCAAGTTTAATGTATGTATTATGTGGAGAATAACACAGACTTGGCGGCCTTTTAGTGGGGCAATTGATTCCACTATTAATATTTTTTGTCTCGTTATCAACAGTTTCTGGTGTCCATCATTTTGCTTCCTCATAAATAATTAATTAAACTGCATCTTGAATGTTCAGAGCAACTTTGGGCAACAGTTGTGAAGAAGGACATTGCAGAATACAAACAAACAAACAGCAGAGATGAAATACATTCAGGAAGGTAATGAAAGATATCAGTTTTAAAAAAAAAAAGGCTGAAGACAACATTGACTGGCGCTTTTTAATTTTAAACGTACTACTTATTGAACTTATGTAATAGTGAATTATTTATATACATTAGCTGTCGCACATTTTCCTATTTCACCCAACGCCAAAAAAGTGGTACACACAGATTAAACATATAAATGTGAAAAAAGTGGAGTGCTGTTTTGTACAAATAAGCAAACCGCAATAAATTATACCATTTGCAGGAGAGTTTCTTTACATTTTCTCTCCAGATATACATGTAAGAGAAAAAAATAACAAGGGAAAATAACATATCTCACTATATTTCTGTTGTTGAAAATTTAAAGTAACACACATTTTCTCATCCTTTGAAAGCCAATGGCTAAGAGTGCTGGACTAACCTAATAGTGGTGGACTAACCAACATCTGAAAGGCTTCACTTCAGCAATTGGCAAATGGCTGCAGAGGGCCTGGGATGTAAGTCCTAAGACTGCCCTGCAGTATGTATTAGTCAAATGGTGCAGATAGTAAACTAGGTGATAAATCAATCAGGAATCATGCAGTATTGACATTATTCACAATACAGGGCATATGTTGCCAATCAGATGTTTCCAATCAACATGATGAAATTATGTGTGTCCAGCAGGGCACGGACCTTTTAGCTGCGAGGCAAACAAGGCATTTGCCTTGGGCGGCATTTTCCAGGGGGCGACAAAAAATGCCGCCCCCAAATGCCCAGGGCAAATGTCTTGTTAGCCTTGCGGCTAACTGACAATTCAGGCAGGCAGTCGGGCGGCACTGGCGAGGGAGCACTTCCCCTAAGCTGTCTGCTCGGCTCCCTCGCACGCCGCAGAGTGATGACGTCATATTCCGGCTCCCGGTATCACTCTGCAGGCGGCGCACGGGGGAGCTGAGCAGACAGCTTAGGGGTAGTGCTCTCTCGCCAGTGCCGCCTGACCGACCGACCAGCAGCCACTGGACCCCCAGGGAAAAGGAGAACCCCCCCCCCCAGCATTCCCAAAGGTAAGGAGGGGTTGAATTTTTAAAAGAAAAAGTGTGTGTGTGTATGTTAGTGTGTGTTTGTTAGTGTGTCTGTGTGTATATGTCTGTTAGTGTGTGTGTATATGTTAGTGTGAGTGTGTGTGTGTGTCCCTGTGTGTGTCTGTCTGTTAGTGTGTCCCTGTGTGTGTCTGTTAGTGTGTGTGTATGTTAGTGTGAATGTGTGTCTGTTAGAGTGTGTATGTCTGTTAGTGTGAGTGTGTGTCTGTGTGTGTCTGTTAGTATGTGTGTCTGTAAGTGTGTGTGTCTGTTAGCGTGTGTGTGTCTGTTAGCGTGTGTGTGTCAGTGTGAGTGTGTGTGTCTGTTAGTGTGAGTGTGTGTCTGTATGTCTGTTAGTGTGAGTGCGTGTCTGTTAGTGTGAGTATGTGTCTGTTAGTGTGTCTGTGTGTGTGTGTCTGTGTGTGTGTCTGTTAGTATGTGTGTTAGTGAGTGAGTGTGTGTCTGTTAGCTAGTGTATGCATATCTGTCAGTGAATGTGTGTGTGTATTTAGAAGGCCTGGCAGGGGTGAAGGGTGGGGTGAGGTGGCGGGGAGGGGCTAGGGTGAAGGGGGGGAGGCGTCTGAGTTTTGTCCTGCCTAGGGCAGCACAAAACCAGGATACACCACATGATCCATGGGGCCCTGGTGCGAAAATTGATCTGTGGGCCCCCCCCCACGCTTACTCTGCACGGGCCGGGGCCGCAACAAATGGTGGCAGGGCTGTGACCGTGGTATGTGCACCACTGCATGCAGATACATACACTTAAAGGACGGACCACTATAGGCACTCAGATCACTTCAGCTCAATGAAGTGGTCTGGGTGCCAGGTCCCTCTAGTTTTAACCCTGCAGCTGAAAACATAACAATTTCAGAGAAACTGCTATGTTTCATTGAGGGTTAATCCAGCCTCTAGTAGCTGTCTCACTGACAGCCGCTAGAGGCGCTTCCACGATTCTCACTGTGAAAATCACAGTGAGAAGACGCTGGACGTCCATAGGAAAGCATTGAGTAATGCTTTCCTAAGGGTGGTTTGAATGCGTGTGCGGCTCTTGCCGCGCATGCGCATTTGGAGCTGAGAGGCAGATTGGGGCGGAGAGATCCCCAGCGCCATGGGAGCCCGGCGCTGGAGAAAGGTAAGTGCTGAAGGAGTTTTAACCACACACTCTCACGAACAGACGCATACACACTAGCTAACAGACACACACATTTACTAACAGACACACACTCAGTGACAGACATACACACTCACTTACAAAACATACACTCTCACTGACAAACACACTCACTAACAGACACCAAACAGACTCACTAACAGACACACACTAAGAGACACACACAAACTAACACGCTCAGTAACAGACACACACAGTAACACGCTCACTGACACACACACACTGACCCCCACTAGCAGACACACACTCAATAACAAACACACACAAACTAAAACACAACTAACACACACAGTAACACACACACACTCAATAACAGACACACACAAACACCCAACTAACACAATTAGTAACAGACACACACACACAGTAACACACAGACACACACAAACACCCAACTAACACAATTAGTAACAGACACACACACACACAGTAACACACACAGTAACACACACACACACACTGACACACAAACATTAACACACACACATATACACACACACTAATTATTATTATTATTTTTAAATTGAATCCCCCAGCATCCCTACCTTTGGGAGTGCTGAGGGAATTCCCTGGGGTCCAGTGGGGCTGCTGGGCGGCCGGTCCTGCAGGCAGCGAGGGTGCACTGATCCTCCTGTTTGCGCGCCGCTTACTGATGCCGGAGCCGGAATGACGTCATGTTCCGGCTCTGGCATCAGTGCGGTGCGCGCGAGGGAGCTGGGCAGAGAGGGCTCAGGGGAGAATGCTCCCACGCGCGCTAGCCATGTAACGCCACTGCCAGCCTTGGGGGGCCCTGAGGTGGCTAGCTTCTGGGCCCCCCAGGAGAAGAGGCTAGCAAACCGGCGTACATACCTGGTCGCAGGGCGGCCGGGCCCCCTGGTGGGCTGGGCCTGGTCGCAGCTGCGACCCCTGCGACCGCGGTATTTATGCCAGGGGTGTCCAGGAAAACAGAATGGATATCGCAACCTAGACATGGATTACTTGACAATTAATTTTTTAAACCAGCTAATAAACAATATTAAACAAATATAATATGCAAACGAAAATAAAGCAAGACAAACTTTAGAAAGGAGGTAGTAAACATTTCTAAACTTACTATAAATCTGGTCAGATTGCATTGTTGGACAGGCCTATCAGCTAGGGAAGTGTCTTCAGCCTATATCAGTTTCTCGCAGGTGAAAATGATTTGCTCACAAGTCTATTGATTACTATTGTAAAGCAATCACAATCTTTAATTTTACTAGACTATGAGTGACAGCCCGGTCAAAAAACAAACAAACAAACAAACAACAAAACAAAACACACACACACTGTCTCTCTCTCTCGCTCTCTCTCATGAAAACAGAAAAACAATAATAGTGGAATTGTATACAAGTAAGCACACACATGACACTAGTGTAAGAAATTGTCTCACTATGTTAAAAAAAAAAATCAAAAACATTTATTTTATATATTTGTAAAGATACATTATATATCCAATATATTTCTTTAGTTTTCATTTGCGACTGCTTTATATAATTATTATTGCATGTCAAAGTCACTCAATCGTCTGTATAAACACCAGGTGTCTGGGAATTCAGAATAAACATGAAATATGGTACCTTTCATACAAAAGCTTATATAAAATATGGCATTTTAGATATGCTTATGTTTTACAGTAGCACAATTTAATACTATCAGTAATTACATATTTTTACATAAACTGTTATCTATTTTATTTGTCCATATTCCCTAATTCCCATATTCCTCTGTTTCCAATTGTATTAACCAGTCTTTTTATTTAACCCTTCCTCGCAGAGAAAATATTCATACTCCCTAATCACAGGTTTGATCCTATGCATACCTGTAATTGGTGTGGGGCCACATTCAAGTACCTACAGTTATGCCCCCTGTGCTCCTTCGTGACCTTGTACATTTGAATGAACTAGAGTAACAAGATAGCCATCATGTCCTTGAACTCTGCCTCCACGATATATAACGTATATACACTAGTATAAGCCGACCCGAATATAAGCCGAGGCACCTAATTTTACCACAAAAAAACTGGGAAAACGTATTGACTCGACTATAAGCTTAGGGTGGAAAATGCAGCAGCTACTACAAGTTACATTAAAGGACCACTATAGTGCCAGGAAAACATACTCATTTTCCTGGCACTATAGTGCCCTGAGGGTGCCCCCACCCTCAAGGTCCCCCTCCCGCCCGGCTCTGGAAGGGGGAAAGGGGTTAAAACTTACCTTTTTCCAGCGCTGGGCGGGGAGCTCTCCTCCTCCGATCCTCCTCTTCTCCCCCCGGCTGAATGCTGCGGCAAGAGCTGCACGCGCATTCAGCGGTCATAAGGAAGCACATTCATAATGCTTTCCTATGGACGCTGGCGTGCTCTCACTGTGAAAATCACAGTGAGAAGCACGCAAGCGCCTCTAGTGGCTGTCAATGAGACAGCCACTAGAGGAAATAGGGGAAGGCTTAACCCATTCATAAACATAGCAGTTTCTCTGAAGCTGCTATGTTTATGAAAAAAATGGGTTAACCCTAGCTGGACCTGGCACCCAGACCACTTCATTAAGCTGAAGTGGTCTGGGTGCCTAGAGTGGTCCTTTAATTGAGGCATCAGTAATGTAGGCATCCATCCTGTCTGAACATCAAATTATGATGAAGTTTAGTAACCCCTGGGGCAGGGCTCGAGTCCTGCAGGAACGCATGGGAACGGCGTTCCTGCACTTTTTCCACAGCAGGAACGCCGTTCCCGTTACCTGTCCTGCAGGACCGGCCCTGCTACCTGCACAGAGGGGCCATCACACGCTGTGTTCCTTCTCCAGCTATAAATCTCGCGAGACCCGCGGCTGTTACCATGGCAACGCTCCGCACAGGCGAGTCTCGCGAGAGTTAGAGCTGGAGAGGGAACACAGTGTGTGATGGCCCCTCTGTGCAGCGAGCGGCTGGCTCCCTCCACCGGACCACCAGGCGATCTCCCCCCTCCCTGACAAGGTAAGAAGCAGGGAGGGGGGAATAAAATAAACAAATATACATACACATAAAGTAAGAAAAAAATGCTCCCCCCCCCACACACATCATCCAGCACTCACACACCCATCATCCAGCACTCACACACCCATCATCCAGCACTCACACATCATCCAGCACTCACTCACACATCATCCAGCACTCACACACACATCATCCAGCACACACACACCCATCATCCAGCACTCCACATCATCCCAGCACTCTCACACGTAAATCCAGCACACACACACACACATCATCCAGCACTCCACACACACACATCATCCAACACACACACACACACATCATCCAGCACACACACACACACACATCATCCAGCACTCACACACACCCATCATCCAGCACTCCACACACACACATCATCCAGCACACACACACATCATCCAGCACTCGCACACACATCATCCAGCACACACATCATCCAGCACTCACACACACATCATCCAGCACTCGCACACACATCATCCAGCACACACACACACATCATCCAGCACTCACACACACATCATCCAGCACTCACACACCCACATCATCCAGCACTCACACACACACCAGCCAGCACTCACACGCACATCATCCAGCACTCACACGCACATCATCCAGCACTCACACGCACATCATCCAGCACTCACACACACATCATCCAGCACACACACACATATCCACATCCAGCACCAGCACTCACACACACACACACATCATCCAGCACTCACACACACACATCATCCAGCACTCACACACACATCATCCAGCACTCACACACACACATCATCCAGCACTCACACACACACATCATCCTGCACTCACACACACATCATCCTGCACTCACACACACATCATCCTGCACTCACACACACATCATCCTGCACTCACACACACTGCATTCATTATACACACTCTTCACTCACTACAAACACACTACATTCACTATACACTCACTACAAACACACTACATTCACTATACACCCTCTGCATTCACTATACACACTCTGCATTCATTATACACATTCTGCATTCATTATACACATTCTGCATTCATTATACACATTCTGCACTCACTACACACTACATTCACTATACACACTCTGCATTCACTACAAACACACTACATACACTGCATTCATTGTACACACTCTGCACTCACTACAAACACACTAAATTAATTATACACAATTTGCACTTAAAGGACCACTCTAGGCACCCAGACCACTTCAGCTTAATGAAGTGGTCTGGGTGCCAGGTCCTTCTAGGGTTAACCCATTTTTTTATAAACATAGCAGTTTCAGAGAAACTGCTATGTTTATTAATGTGTTAAGCCTTCCCCCTATTCCCTCTAGTGGCTGTCTCATTGACAGTCACTAGAGGCGCTTGCGTGCTTGTCACTGTGATTTTCACAGTGAGAGCACGCAAGCGTCCATAGGAAAGCATTGTAAATGCTTTCCTATGCGACGGGCTGAATGCGCGCGCAGCTCTTGCCGCGCGTGCGCATTCAGCCCAGGAGGAGGAGAGAAGGAGGAGAGCTCTCCGCCCAGCGCTGGAAAAAGGTAAGTTTTAACCCTTTCCCCCTTCCAGAGCCGGGCGGGAGGGGGTCCCTGAGGGTGGGGGCACCCTCAGGGCACTATAGTGCCAGGAAAACGAGTATGTTTTCCTGGCACTATAGTGGTCCTTTAACTACAAACACATTACATTCATTATACACACACTGCACTCACTACAAATACACTACAATTATTATTCACACTGCACTCACTACAAACACACTACATTTATTATTCATACTCTGCATTCACTACAAACACACTACATTCATTATACACACCCTGCACTGCACTATATGCATAGGAGTGTATTTTATTTTATTTTTTAAGGGGGGGGGGGGGGGGAATCTTGGGTGAGTTCCCACACTTTTTTCCCCAGGACTTGACCCCTGCCCTGGGGCTTAGAAAAGATCCATCAAAGAAAGGTTAACATAGTACTATAAAGGGAACATTTTTTTCTTGAAGTTTCTTTAAATCTGTTAAAGTGTGAACATTGTATACATTCCTGATATTCACACAGATTCACAAAGTAGAGTCATCTAAAAACACATGGATTTCAAGATCAGGGACAACATGGGTACAACATGGGTTTACTTCAGGGAGATCATGCCAAACTAATCTTATTGATTTTTTTGATTGGATAACTAAAATTATAGATCAGGGTGGTGCAGTAGACATTGCTTACATAGATTTCAGTAAGGCTTCTGACACTGTTGCACATAGAAGGCTTATCAATAAACTGCAATCTTTAAGTTTGGATTCCAATATTGCTGAATGGGGAAGGCAGTGGCTGAGTGACAGGCAACAGAGGGTTGTAGTCAATGGAGTATATTCGAAGCTTGGACTTGTCACCAGTGGGGTACCTCAGGGATCTGTACTTGGACCCATTCTCTTTAATATTTTTATTAGTGATATTGCAGAAGGTCTTGATGGTAAGGTATGTCTTTTGCTGATGATACTAAGATATGTAACAGGGTTGATGTTCCAGGAGTGATAAGCCAAATGACAAATGATTTAGGTAAACTAGAAAAATGGTCAGAATTGTGGCAACTGACATTTAATGTGGATAAGTGCAAGATAATGCATCTTGGACGTAAAAACCCAAGGGCAGAGTACAGAATATTTGATAGAGTCCTAACCTCAACATCTGAGGAAAGGGATCTAAGGGTGATTATTTCTGATGACTTAAATCTAGGCAGACAATATAATACAGCAGCAGGAAATACTAGTAGAATGCTTGGTTGTATAGGGAGAGATATTAGCAGTAGAAAGAGGGAAGTGCTAATGCCATTGTACAGAACACTGGTGAGACCTCACTTGGAGTATTGTACACAGTACTGGAGACCATATCTTCAGAAGGATATTGATACTTTAGAGAGCTCAGAGAAGGGCTACTAAACTGGTTCATGGATTGCAGGATAAAACTTACAAGGAAAGGAACTTAACATGTATAGCTTGGAGGAAAGACGAGACAGGGGTGATATGATAGAAACATTTAAATACATAAAGGCAATCAACACAGTAAAGGAGGAGACTATATTTAAAAGAAGAAAAACTATCACAACAAGAGGACATAGTCTTAAATAAGAGGGGCAAAGGTTTAAAAATAATATCAGGAAGTATTACTTTACAGAGAGGATAGTGGATGAATGGAATAGCCTTCCAGCTTAAGTGCTATAGGTTAACACAGTGAAGGAGTTTCAGCATGTGCGGGATAGGCATAAGGCTATCCTAACTATTAGATAAGGCCAGGGACTAATGAAAGTATTTAAAAAAAATTGGACAGACTAGATGGGCTGAATGCTTCTTATCTGCCATCACATTCTATGAGTCGCTGACATTATTTACTCAGTCAGTTGATGATGAGCCCAGGATACTATTATTGAGGCTTAGTTGTGTAAGCATACAAAAGACAAACATTTTCTGCAGCATTTTTACGCAAACAAAACAGGAAGAAAAAGTGGCATGGTAAGTGTGTTCATTTGCATGTCTCTATCCAGAACATCTGTCTTCACCGACACCTGAATCCACTCTTTAAGACCCTTGGGATACATTGTAATTCACTTTGAAATTCCTTCCCATTTATGGCTTGGAAATGATGAAAAATCTCTCAAGTGAACAGAACAATTAATTCACTTTTAAAAGTTAAAACAGAGAGAGTTTTACCACGTACGGAAATAGCAAGTCTATACTGATAATTGGATGTTTGCTTAGATGGAGCGAGTGCACACAAAAGCAAATCTTTAGGAGTTGGCAGAGAGCAATAGGCAGATGTACTGCAAACCTTTTTACTTACCTTTGTTGAATTATTCCCCCCTCAAAAGGCACGGGTAAAGGAACCACCCACAGAGGCTGCATGAGCCCACAGATGAGCGGGAGAGCCGGACAACAGATAAGTAGTACTCACTCGAGTATAAGCCGAGGGAGGCTTTTTCAGCATAAAAAATGTGCTGAAAAAGTCGGCCTTTACTCGAGTATATACTGTATATATATATATATATATATATATATATATATAAATCTTTAGTATTTACATTAAAAGATTGTTGAAAGTCCATTTCCATTGTAATAAGCTTTAGCATAGACCTGGTTAATAATTGTAAACTGTTTTTGATATTTGCGACATGATCCGTTTTACTTTTTTGAAACCGCACTTAACATATATTTGCAAGGATATCTTTCTAGAGCTTTGTTTTCCTTTGTAGATATCATTCAGTTGGACCAAACACTAATCATAATGACAAAAAGTGCAACTATAATGATGAAATAGACAATAAGGATTAACCTCTCCACTATCAAAACAGCAATGTACCATTCAGATTTAGCCTCATCCTTACAAAGATGGACCACCAACTGCTGGTGGATCTTCAGAACTTCCACCAGTAACCTTTTTAACAACTTTACTTCCAGGGTACTTTGGACGTCTTTTAAGCTGCTCTTATTCCTGTCTCGAAGTTCAATATTGGTTTCTGTTCTTTTAGTAAAGTCCACATCTAGAAAGATACAAAATTCATATAGGTGGTTATGTAATGTAAGATTTGTGGAGTGGTCCTACTAATAAGACCATACTCACTTTTGTAATCTGTCACCTCAACGACCAGATCTTCATCCTTTGACTTACAATGGAAGCAAAGAGCACACGCCAAATATTTTATTATCCACGTCTTTACCCAAAGTGGGACTTCTTGTTCGGTTTCCGCAAGGGTATACATGTATAATGTAGCTGTGGAGATTATAGTGCTGAATACCATAATGGCCATACACACGCAGCAGAATATACCTGTGTATAAAACATGTAAGGACATGTAAACAGGCATATACTGTCATGCACATGGATGTTACTTTTTAGTTAAAAGAATATGTCAAGCACCATAACCACGACAATGCATGTAGTGGTTATGGTGGAATAAGTGCCTTGTAAGTAGTTGTACCAGAAGAAGTTTAAAAACCAGAACTGGAAGCTCCTGCACAGAGATTCCATTTGCTCTAATGAGCTAAAACTGGTTGTGTAGAGTCAGCTCATCGGGTGAGAGCATTAGCTGATCACTCTCAGCCAATAAGCTAAACCATGCACTTTAGGGAAGTTGGAGGGACGTCAGGGCCAAGGCCAGATTAACATAGGGGCTGATGGAGCTGCAGCTCCAGGCCCAGTCCCAGGCCCATGGAATAGGCCCATTTAAAAAAAAAAAAAGATTTTTTTTTTTTTACACACTACTCTTAGGTTTGCCACCTGACTGGTATTTTAATGGCACAGACGGTATTTGAGGCTGCCTGGCCGTGCCGGTATTGCGGTTATACCGGCAATACAAATGCAGGTAATTGTCTCAGAATAAATGGAAATTACTCTGCAATACCAGCACCGGCCAGTAGGGGTCACTGTGTGTGGAGAGAGGCAGGGATAGGAAGTTACAGCATATCCCTCCCTGCCTCTCTCTACTACTCACTGATCCGTGGGGGAGCAGCTACACAGCACAGAGAGTCCAGACAGCAGCTCTACAGCTCAGGTAAATGAGGAATGGGGGGAAAGGCAGCAGGGACACATGGGGACACTGAGACACTAGGACACACATGGGGACACTGAGATACTAGGGGACACAGACACTAGGGGACACATGATGACACATACACTATGGGACACTGAGACACTAGGACACAGACACTGGGAGACCTGGGAACACTGAGACATTTGGGGACACTGGAAAATATGGGGACACTGAGACACTAGGGGACACTGAGACACTTGGGGACATATGGGGACACAGACACTAGGGGACACTGAGACACTAGGACACATGGGGACACACACTGGGAGACTTGGGGACACTGGAAAACATGGAGACACTGAGACACTAGGGGACACTGGGACACATGGGGATGCTGAGACACATGGGGATGCTGTGAGACATAGGGACATTGGGAGACATTGGGACACGGAGACACTATGTCCCCCAGCCACAGTCCCTAGTGTCTCAGTGTCCCTAAGTCTCCTAGTGTTTGTGTCCCATGTCTCTATGTGCCTAGTGTCCCCATGTGTCCCAGTGTCCCCATGTCTATGTCCACAACTGTCCCCATGTCTCCCCAAGTGTCTGTCTCCCAGTCAGTGTCTCCTAGTCTCCCAGTATCCCCTAGTCTCCCAGTGTCTGTGTCCCTAGTGTCTTAGTGTCCCCAAATGTTATAGTGTCTCCATGTCTCCCATTGTCTGTGTTCCTAGTGTCTCAGTGTGCCTGGTGTCCCCATGTATCCCAGTGTCCCTATATGTCCCAGTGTCCACATGTCTATGTCCACAACTGTCCCCATGTCTCCCAGTGTCCCCAAGTGTCTGTCTCCCAGCCAGTGTCCCCTAGTCTCCCAGTGACCCCTAGTCTCCCAGTGTATGTGTTGCCATGTCTGTGTCCCTAGTGTCTTAGTGTCCCCAAATGTTTCAGTGTCCCCATGTCTCCCAGTGTCTGTGTCCCTAGTGTCTCAGTGTCCCCATTTCTCCCAGTTTCCCTAAATATCTCAGTGTCCCCATGTCTCCCAGTGTCCCCATGTCTCTGTGTCCCCGGGTCTCTCAGTGTCCCCATGTCTATCAGTGTCCCCAGTATCCTAGTGACACACTGAGACACTGGGACACTGGGAGAAATGGGGACACAGACACTGGGAGACTAGGGGACTGGGCGACATGGGGACACTGACACTGTGATACATAGGGACACTGAGACACTGGGTGACTTGCAAGACTGAGACACTGGGAGACAGGGAGACACTGGGAGCAATCCATCTATACAGCAGAATCAAACTGTGAGTAGTTTGTTGGTGATTTTACAGAATTTTCTCTGATGTCACTCCTTGTGATTTACATCATGTGATGTCACGCATAACTAATTAATTATACAAGTGATTAAGGCTGGTATTTTTTTCCAAGAAAGGTGGCAACCTTAACTACTCTTCACATACTCTTGCTTAAAGGAGCACTATAGTGTCAGGAACACAATCATGTATTTCTTACCCTATTATGTTAAAACCACCACCCTAGCCCCTTCTTGCCTCCCTAAATATAGTAAAATATTACTTGTATTCAATTCTGCAGCTGCTGGCTCAGAAGTGGTGGTCTGAGCAAATTACAATACTTCCCCATAGGATTGGCTGAGACTGTCAACCAATCAGGGGCAGAGTCAGTCCCTCAGCATCTCCTCATAAAGATAAATTGAATCAATGCATCTCTATGAGGAAAGTTCAGTGTCTGCATTCAGTGTCTGAGGGTGGAGACACTGAATGGCAGTGCTGCACACTAGGCAGTACTGCCCCAGGAAGCACCTCTAGCAGCCATCTAAGGAGTGGCCAGTGGAGTTATTTTCTCTGAAAAGACAGTGTTTACTGCAAAAAGCCTGAATGGAATGATTCTACTTACCAGAACAAATTCAATAAGCTGTAGTTGTTCTGGTGACTATAGTGTCCCTTTAAGTTTTGAAGCTTAGGAGGGATATATGGGAACAAAACTTGTGTGCACTGGCTGACATTAAAGTTAGTTTAGGTAATGCAGATGTTGGTCTCTCTAACACTGTGGCATGTACCCTTCCTACACTCACTACAGACACCTTTTCTCTGTCGCAGACTATACCAGGAACTTATGCCTGCTAGTAAGAAGGTAAGGAGACAAGTGGACCAGCGAGTGCTAGGGGACAGTCCTTAGAAAGAATAGAGTGAGCGCATCATTAGAAGCATTTATGTCAAGCTCAAGGTGCAGCCTGCATAGTATGCCCTTAGTTGGACAGCCTGCAGGATTGGCAGGCAGCCTGACATGCATTCATGCCAGGCTGACCTTCCAATTCTTTGGACAAACATGCCCCTTTTTTGGGCATATTCACCCCTTTTGGCAGGTCTTGTCACGTGATTCGCGCCAGTGGCACACCCTTTTACCCAGCCCATTGAGTTCCTGCTTTACTGGACATTGCTGTTAGGGGTTATGGATTTACTTGAAAGATGAAAGCATAAATTAGTGAGAGATTAGCCTAGAGTATGTGTTTTCTTATAGCTGCATCCTATGAGTTTCCCTCCAGCACCATCTCCATCAGATACATGACGCTTGGGAGGTATGATTGTTTTAGTGTTTTTGGTCGATAAGATTCCGTAATTAGGCCCATCATAATTGTCAGCACCAGGCCCACTGTGCTCTTAATCCGGCCCTGGTCAGGGCGCATGGAGTGTTTCTTAAACAGTACTTGCTATGACAAATAAGACTTAATCTTAAATGATAGGGACAGAAATTTCATGTATATTTCCATCTCTCTTGCTTGAATTCAGCCTAAGGAAAAGCAATGCCTGCAAGGGGAAGTAGGGAGGAGGGTCAGGCTCTATGTAAGAGCAACATGGAGAGAAACAGCCAGAATGATTTATTTCAGCAGCTTTGGGAAGTCATTCTGACTTCAGAGAAAGGGAAGATCCATTTATTTACATACTACAAAGCCAACAAAAACGGTAGTTATTCACTAAAGTCCGAAACCATCTTGCTGCATACAGTGCCATTCAGACTGCAAAATCTGGACACTGATCACGTTATTCAACAATGTGCGGTTCTTGAACAGACCTAAATTTGGTCTGGATTTCAGAAGGATTCAATACTTAAATCCATACTGAATGAATTATTATTTTATTATTTAGATAGCGCCATCAGATTCCGTAGCGCTGTACAATGGGTATTAAATGCGGACCTGGATTTAGAAAACATCTGAACTATTTCCGTGCTAGCAGTTAAAAGCCCTCTTCTGCATAAGGGCTAATTATGTGGCAGCTGGCAATCACTTGCTAACTAGCCACCACATTAAAAAGTTAACACAATTAAAATATATATATATACCCTCTTGCAGCAAAGTCCCTATCCCAGGGGGATGGGGCCAGTGAAATACCTGAGGGGGGACATAGTCCCCCACAGTGGGCATTGGGTGGGTGAAATTTAAAAAAACTACAATGCGACCCCACAATAAACTGACTTCAGCGGCTAAAATATTGACCCTAAACCATTCACAGTCTCCAACAGATGACACAATGGGGCTCAAGAATAGAAAGCAGAACTGCCCGGAAAACTTTCATTTACCAGACATTAGACTCTCCTTCGAGAGGCCCACGCCACCAGCGCCGCCTAAGATGGCGCCTGAGGTCCAAATTGACCCAGAGGCCTCGGAGGACTCCCACGAGGAGGAAGGCTCACTTACCTTTCCTCGGGCCAGTGGAGGATATCAGTCCCCTGATTCGGATGAAAATTCCACTCCGTCCACCAAAGGAGACATCAGGAGGCTTCTGACCGTCCTGAGAGAGGTCTGAAAAGCTGACCTATGAGAGGCCCAGGGTGAAATCAGAGTGATTGACCAAAAGATCACAGCGGTGGAGGCGAGGGAGATAACCAGAGACGGCAAGCTACAGGCAGCACAGAGCCAGATCACACGGCTCACCTAGAAGCCAGCCACAGATGTCATAACATCCGTCTCCGAGGTAACACAGAGACTGATCACCTCCATGGGAATAAAGGGGTGCAATGATCCCGCGCAGATAACATCGGTGTTCCGAATACGCAAATCTGCCACAGCGCCAGCTGAAGCCCCTAGAGACACCATCACAGTCACAAGAGATGAAGCAGTGAGAACTGCAATTCTGAATCGCTCCAGGACTCTGGGGATAGCAAGGTATTTACAGATATCTGCCATTACCTGATGGAGAGGAGGCAGCTGGCCCCCATCGCCAGAAGGCTGAGAGACCACTCTGTCAAGTACAGATGGGGAACAATGGGTACTCTAATAGTCCCCCACAGGGAAGAAATACTTGTGTTGTCATCCACTGGAGACCGGACAGCGTTTCTACACAGCCTGGGCATGATAATCACACTGCCCACAGAGACCCTGATGAAGGGAAAACCCAGGAAGAAGAGGGGATCTAGAGGGGATAGCCTGCAACTGATGCACCAGAACAGCAGTTAACTGGCAACGACACATGCCAGGCAGCCAGGACTTGTAGTGAGACTCGCAATAAGACTTGCATCTCCATTCGTTGATAGCCACACCTGGCCTGTCATAAGCCAGTGCAGTCTAACAACAACAACCCTTTCGTGCATCTGTATTTCACGCTTTCACATAGGCATCTCTGCTTAGTTCCTGCAGCATCAGTGTTCCCAAGTTCCCAACAATAACCCAAATTATAATTCTTAGGTTTAGTTATACTTCCATACCGATATCCTCCTCATGGCACAAGATCGGGGGGTCCTCCTAGAACACCTTCAATGGACAATGGATCTACTGTGTCGGCTGGGTTTCCTGCTCAACGAGGAAAAATCCTGCCTATCCCCTTCCTGACACATGGAGTTCCTAGGGTTCACGGTAGACTCAGAAGCGGAGTCTCTCAGTCTCCCTCCAGCCAAAATACGCTCAATCCGCAAGGAACTGCGACGAGCCCTGACGCGCCACCAGCTGTCGTTACGACACCTGGCACGACTCATTGGACTACTGGCCTCCTCCATCAAGGCAGCGTTCCTAGCTCCGCTCTATTATCGGGCCCTCCAGCGTCTGAAGATAGCACACCTTCGCAAAGGGGCCTCGTATGCAGATTTGGTCTCCCTGGACTTGGAATCCCGAGACGAACTGACCTGGTGGATCCACAACCTATCCGCCTGGAATGGCAAGGCCATCTTCGGCTCTCAACCGGAGTTGACGGTGGACTCGGATGCAAGTCTCCACGGCTGGGGCGCACACTGCAACGGTCGCTGGACAGAAGCCGAGTCCCGACTCCACATCAATGCCCTGGAACTACTAGCTGGTTCCTTTGCGATCCGGAGTTTTGCGAACGGCACGGCCAGTGCATGCATCAGGCTACGTATGGACAACATTTCATCTATGTCAACCACCTGGGCGGCACACGCTCAGCGATACTGGCCCGTTTAGCAAAAGATTTCTGGAACTATTGCTTAGCCAGGAACTTGATGGTCCAGGCGGAATACCTCCCCGGCCTTCACAATACTCATGCAGATTGGAGCTCACGCTATCTGTCAGACAGCAGCGATTGGAAATTGGATACAGAGGTGTTCTCCACTATCTCGTCCCTCTGGGGGCCCTTCACCATCGACCTCTTCGCTTCCAGGCTCAACGCCCAACTACCCCGGTTCTACAGCTGGCGTCCAGACCCGGCCGCGGAAGCAGTGGATGCCTTCCTACAGGAATGGTCCAGCTCACACCTTTACGCTTTCCCTCCATTTGCCATGCTTCCCCGAGTGCTACTCCAAGTACGCCACCAGATGGCGCATTTGGTCCTACTAACCCCATTCTGGGGTACCCAGTCGTGGTTCCCACAACTCCTGGAACTGGCAATAGACGTGACCACACTCCTGCCGTCCAACCAGGACCTTCTGCTGAACCCGTTGGGCCAACAACATTCCCTCCTACTGGATGGATTGTTACGGCTACTCGCATGGAGGATTTCAGGGGTCCTTGGGAAGTCCAAGGAGTTTCGGACACAACTCGACGCCTCCTGGCTGACGCATGGGCTCCCGGCACTAGACGCTCATACGGGACCGCTTGGAGAGCTTGGACTGGTTGGTGCCTGGCTAGGGACCTGGATCGCGTGGCGGCTCCTGTGATGGCGATACTCCAGTTCCTCACATCATTATTTGAAGCGGGCCGAGCATATCGCACGATTAACCTATACAGATCGGCCATCTCCTCAGCTCATCAGGGTTTCAACGGCTGCCCAGCAGGCCAACATCCCTTGATGTGCCGTTTACTCAAGGGTTCACGCCCCTCGCGTCCCCCCAGACCTCGATACACAGCCACATGGGACGTATCCTGCGTCCTATCACTGTTTTCCTCCTGGCCGGCCAACTCAGACCTCAACCTGCAACAACTCTCTGCCAAGTTGGTATCACTGTTCTGCCTCATTTCGTGCAAACGAGTCTCAGAGGTACGTGCCCTGGACCATGATGCGAGATCCTTCACCCCAGACGGGGTGACATTTAATATCTCCAGAAGGACTAAGACGGCCATACGTTCAGTCTCGTACCCGAGTTTCCCAACTACCCCTAAGTTGTGCCCAGTGACCTGTTTGAGAGAATACGAACTTCGGACGAAGGCCCATCGATCGGCTTCAACTCCTCAACTTTTCCTCTCAATCCGTCAACCCTTCGCCCCAGTATCCAGCATGACTCTGGCTCGTTGGGTGAAGTGGGTTATGTCGCAGGCAGGTGTAGACACATCCATTTTTAGCGCCCACTCCACACGTGGGGCTTCAGCCACTTCTATGGCCTCTTCAGGGGCACGCCTGGAAGACCTTATGAGAATGGCGGACTGGTCCAGAGAATCCACCTTCAAGGAATTCTACTTTCGACCTCAGCTTTAACCCCTTAAGGACACATGACATGTGTGACATGTCATGATTCCCTTTTATTCCAGAAGTTTGGTCCTTAAAGGGTTAAACTTGCAATATGAGCCTCCGTGTCTTGACATAAAATTACATGATTTTGCTATTTCATGACGAAAAGTCATGATTTTATGAAAGACACGAAGGCGAGTATTGCCCCTCCCTTTTTACTTATTTGTATAACCTTTTCCCCCCCTGTTATGTCTCGCTTTAGGGCGGTAAGTATAGAATTGCGCTCCATCACGTATGATTTATATGTACATCTGAATCATGACACTACACATACCTGGGGATTCTTGACTTAAGAAAGAATAGGGGGACACTAAGGGGTGACTGGATTTCCAATGTATCGTATCTTGGCATGTACAATTGGTGTTAGTACCGATTTAACCTTTGGGCTCCTGTTATTATGTTTTCACAGGTTGACTCACTTCTGGATGCATCGCATGAAGTGCATCTCTCTACACAGGACTTCTCCAAGTTAGCTGGTGTTCGGTGGTTACCGCTGAGATGGACTCCCTATGGTTAACGTTTCATCATTCGTTCCTGGTTTTGTCCCTGTTATTGGGCATCTTCTGGTCAAGTATCCAGATGGACTTTGGGCCGTTGCCCTTCTAGTTCTGGACTGTTCCTGGTTTCCTGTTTGCTGTTGGCGGGTAGCATCTTCAAAGAAAGAGGAATTGGGTGGGAAGGTACTGCCTATTATACTGGGACTTGATATGGGAGTGTCCTATCTCTATGGTTACTGTTTTTTCTTACTGTTTGTATCCTTTGCTGCTATTGGTGGACAGTAAAGAAAGGGATATGCAATACTCGCCTCCGTGTCTTTCATAAAATCATGACTTTTCTTCATGAAATAGCAAAATCATGTAATTATATTATTAAAAGGGGTATACCTAATGTCTCTGCCCATGGATCTCTAATTAAACAATGGGGGAAGGGGGGATGGACATGCTATTGTCCACCCCAAACATTGGCATGTCCATCTGCCATTCTGTCATACCTCCTCCCCCGGATGGCTTGGGCCATCTTTTTCCCTAGCAGCCATTAAAAAATAAAGGACCCTAGCTACCCCACTCACCCTAATAATAGTTAGTAGGAGTGAGACAATGAAACTAATTCCTGTTAAAAATAATTATACCTACCATCAAAAGTTACTTTTCTTCTAATTCTACTTTTCTTCAGCCCAAAACGGGCCAAATAAAAATCCATTAATCTCAATGCAACTAAGAATAAAAAAAAACAGCAACCTGATTCGCAATTGAAGAAATAAATTTGTAACACAATTAACTTAATCTATATTCACCCCACAAGGGCTTTCCATAGACTGAGCTCTCATAGCCTTACAAACGCTTTCCCACTCGCTGTCACAAACGCTGTCAGCTATTAGATTACAGGGGAAATTGCCCACACTATGTCATATCAGTAAGAGTGCTCTGATTGGTTGGCTACTAAGCTAACCAATCAGAGCACTCTGGTAGCCAAGTCTCACTTCTCTCGAGAATATTATAATTAGGACACTAGGTACTCCCTCCTTCAATATTATTGTTAAGGCCTCCTCCCGCTAGCCAATTATTTTTATTTCCAGTGTCTAAATACCGATGCCCACAGGTGGGAGCATGGTTAGGGGACTATGTTTAGTAGTGTTTATGTTGAGTGCTCTAGTGGTTATGGTGCTTGCGCTTGGTGTGTTCCTTTAGCAGGATGTTTGTTAATATAGAAGAGTACACCAGTCTCTGTACAGTTAATCACTTAAAGCACTTTGTCACTTTCAGGGATCCTTGCATATTTTTCAAAAATCCCCAATGGTCAAATAGCTTCGTGTTGTACATTGGCCTGGGGATGCAGAAAATTAAGTTTCGTGAGTCCTTTAACCATAGCTGTAGAAACTGACAAAGCATGATTATGGACGCAGAGTCAAGGAGAACAATAGTTGACTAGATAGAACAGATGTATTACCGGACCTTAGAGTGGCTAAGCTCAACATACAAAGGAGAGAAATCAAATACAAACACGGTCAGGATAACGGAGAAACAGAATCATTAATAAACTATCTGGAGTCCAGAAAATAGAATAGCAGATAGACTAGCCATATAAGGGTTATAGAAATACTCAGAGTCAAGAACTAGCCAAGGTCATAACCTGAAAAATTAGATAAGAACAAGGAATGCACTTGACAGACACTAGGATACGATAGGGCACAGTAAATTGGGCCAAAGAACTTTATATAGTGTTAGGTGTGATTTGGTTCACGTCACACCTGTGACTGCTGAACATGCTTGAATGGGAACACCGGATCACCATGAACCACATAAAACTGGTGCCCCCTGGGAGCCTTTAAGAACGCACTCTGAATGCGAGCAGCAGTTGCATGTCTGGCTTTTGGGCCACGTGACTATCCCATACTCGAGAATACCGGATCGACGGCCAGGTAAGTAACTCTACACTCTTCTGGAGAAGGTATTTCTAGAGCAGCAATAAGAATGAATACCTTCACCTCTGATTATTTTTTTTACAGGAACCTGTCATATCTCCTTATTGTTTCAGGTGTCCACTAAAGCTCCTAAGAGCACTTTCCCGTTCCAGTGCTTTCCATGCTTTCCAGTTCCTTAGTTTATGCCCATCATGGCCCGTATCTTACGTTGATGGTTTGCCAATACACTATGCCCACACAACGAAGGTCGCGTTTTTTTGTTGCCGTCACACGTGAAAGAAGTCAATCAGAGGCCACTGGGATCTATAAGTAGCCCTTGTGACCCCTCTTAATTGTCCTCTGGTGATTGTTAGAGTACGTTCCTTGATTCCTTATATTAGACTTGGCTTGTACAATAATTTTTTACGATATTCTGGTATTCATGACCCTTTGCTCTGTTTTACTTATTATTAATCTTTCTTCCATCCTGAACTAGGCCTGGATTAGATTATTCTATATCGCATATTTTTCTTAAACATTAAGCCCAGGCCACTCTAAGGTCTGGTACTATGTCCTTCCTATATATAGGCTTCCACTGTCCTCACTGTTTGTGTGTTGGGGATTATTATTATTTCCATAGTTAAATACTGACTCCAAGCACCGTGATCACGTGTGATAACTGTGTTTTTAAGAGGTCATGGTGCAAGGATCTTGTATGTGCAGTATTTTATTAAGAAACACTACACATTCTGATATATTCTATGTAACGCCACCTCTGGCAACTTTCTTTAGTCAGCTCGGAATGCACAACACTGATTAATATCCTGTAATTTTATAAAGAATAACAGAAATAATTAAAAATACATAACTATTCTATCTCACTGTCAAACACAGAATGAGCTATCAGTAAAGGTTTAAAAGTAGACTGAATACATACCTAAAAAAGGGATATCATCAGAGTTGGGGATCATATCATTCAGAATCAGTAAAACCACAGAGAACCCCAAAACAACAGTTATTTTAAAGCTGAGTCTTTCACCACTTGCTATTGGTATAAACATACTGGCAATGTCCAGAAAAACCAAAAAGCATGACGGGATGATGAGATTAATAATATAAACGATTGGAGCTCTTTTAATGGTAATCTAGAAAAAGGTAAAATGAAAAAAAACATGTAAATGATATATCTATGTATGTATATTAAAAAGAAATAGGAATGTGATATTAGCAGAAATATGTAACGTATATATAAAACATGGAGTATAGGTACTAAAATATGCAAACACATTCACAGATGTTCCGGTATGAAACACAGAAACACCTAAAAATACACACATTCACACAAACGTATACATACATTCACAGATACAAACACGCAGGCACTAAAACACCCTATCCTCCCTCTCTTAACAGTGTGCTACAAAGGGGTGGGGGTGCGTGGTGTATTTTACATGGTACATGGTACTGCGTTTCAAAGATTATGATGAAAATGATGATAGTAATAATAATCTCAAGCAATTTTATCAAGAATTATGCATTTGCATTTCTGCTAAACTAAGTGTGTCAGTCTTGGGGTTCAAGGTAAGTGGTTAAAGTAGTTATAATGCCAGATGTACTCTGGTCTGGTTGCCTAGTAATAGGGCAAATTGTTTAACGGGAGGGAGGGCACAGTGAGAGGAGGGGATGGAGGCTATTGCAGATGCCCTGCAGGCAAGGGAGAAGATTATTGAAAATGTCCCCAGCGCGTTGACAACAAAAGTAAAACATACACAGAATTGACTTAAGCCAGCCTGGAATAGAATTCTGGGCTGCCTAAATCATGTGTGCTGAGTGTGCAACCAGCCCCTGGCACAGAAGTGCAGATTACTGAGTATGTGCAGTGTTTCAATTGCATACATACTTTAAAATAGTCATGGTGGTTGAGGTAACCCTTTAAAATGGGCATTGACTTGGGTCAAATGCAAAAACAAGATACATGATAGAAGTATGAACTTCACTGGCACACTAAATTAATGGTGGCATAGATTACTAGTCTGTCTAATATGTGCTTTTGCGTCCATTGTTGCAGATTGGTATGAGATCACTTTCACAGCAGACACGATCATTCACACGTACACAGCTGATATGCATTGTCCTAAAATGTGTAGTGATGTTTCATATATTAGAATTTATTTATATCTAGGAACACCCGTTTTACCTGATAGATTACTTGGCTGTAATTCACTCCATCAGACAGAAGAATCTGGTTTTCAACAGTAATATTTTGCAACGTCCAGTCTCCTTTGCTGACAAAAATTTCCTTAGCATTTTGGCTTATCTGGCTGGAATTGGTTTTCGGCAACATGATTATTTCCTCAACTGAAGGAGATGATAATATCAGCGATGCTCAGAAATAATTTTTTTTGTCTTTTTCCAACTTGTTTTTTTTTTCTTTTTTTCCCCCCCTTACTTTAAATATCCCTCCCCATGCTAGAGAAAAAAATGTATTATTATTGGCTATCTGTTAGGATCCCTTGGATATAAATGTAAAATAAATGGAGGTGTCCCCTAAGTCACTGCTTCAGACAATTTGCTCCACAATCTAGAACAGCCATATTTTTCTTCACAATAGTATAGACAGGACCAGGCACTGTGGCAGCAATGAAAGAACAGCAATTTCATGTCACATAAGCAATGTATCGACTCACTAAGGAGCCTTAATGAAGGATCCTCAGTCTATTGCCTTTCTTTATTTTTAATTTTTTTTATTTGTATACTATTTGATTTTGCGCACACAAAATACGACTGTATCGTAGTATGAGAATTAAACAATGGTAAAGATAGTAAGTCAGCGAAATCATAGCAGAGGCAAGACATGCTTTACAACAACTGTCATTACAGGAGGAAGGTATGTCTTATTATTGGTGTCAGGTGACATAATCTAGTATGTTCTGCTCCTAAACTTGGTTAAATCTGTCTCCTAGGTAGTGTTATATGGTAAGCAAGGCAGGAGCTGAAGCTGAGGAATATAATCGATTTTCAAACACAAGAGAAGGAAAAGGGTAAAAGGGTAAAACACAACTTTTGACATTTAGGCAGTTGATTGCTTCCTACTTCTCAGCTATGGCAAGCAATGTGTCACTAAACGAGTGCCGGGATTTCCTGCGGTGTTATGGATGGGAATGGGCTTGGGGTAGCCTGCTTTACTACACTACATGCTCAAGGAGTAGTCTGAGTCAGCCCTTTGTGTAGGTCTTGGCCTTATGGGCCTGTTTTGGATCTGTATCTGGCACATGTAGGCATTAGAGAAAGCCTGCCTGATCCCCAGTGAAGGGCAAGGTGAGTGTCTCACCACTAGTGATCCGTCTACCCCCACCTATACTTTATTTCTGCCTTTCGTAGCCGTCTTGCGAATGGTGCCAGTTGCCGCTTTGCTGTCAGCACAGCAAATGGGAGGTCCCCTTATATTGCCACTGTACTTCCCTCAAAGCGGATATTGTCAAATTCTCTCGAGCGAGACATAATGGCGAACCTGGCCGCAATGGTTTTTGTTACAGTAATAATGTCTCTCGGTGCTTCTGCTGGTGCTGATGCCGCCTTGCGGATCCTGAATGTGGATGTTATGATCTCGGGGTCTGCACCTCTCTTGGCTCCCATCTGGGTCAGTAGGCGCTGGAGGAAGGGCAGTAGAGCATCTCCCGAGACTCGTTCCGACACTCCTCTGAGGCAGATGTTCTTCCGTCTGTGCCGCGATTCCAGCACCATTGTCAACCTGGTAAGCTTCTGGACCTGTTGGACGAGGACCTCTATCTCTTCTTGCATGGTCTGCAGCCGTTGTTCCCTGGCTCCGTCTCTGGCCTCCACTTCTGTAAGTCGTTGGCTCAGGGTCCCCAGCTCAGTCTGCGTTTTTAGCAGGTCTGTTTTCCACACCTGTCTCATCTCCAGCAGGAGGTTTCTGATGTCCCTTTTGGTTGCTGGTGCAGAATATTCTTCTGAGTCTGAGTCGCTTCAGGAGTCTCTGGAGTTCGCTCATCCTCCCTAAATGTTTCTGAGGCCTCTTCCTCACTCGGCTCCGCAGGCGCCATCTTGGGAGCGACCCGCGGGATAGGCCTGTAAAAGGAAAGTCTAATGTCAGGCATTTTTGGGGTCTCCGGGATGCAGATTTTTTAATGTCAGTTGGGTGGGGGTACTGATGTGTGGAGCTTGTAAGAGATATTTAAGTTGCAACTGTCTGCTATTAATCGTTGGCTTTGTCAGAGCCTTGCTCAAACCCATCTTTCTCACTGCTCAATCTGCCACGCACCCCCAATTGCCTTTTTTTAATACTAACTGAGTGTCCAGTCCAGTCTGTATATGATTGTGGAGACCTATATGACAATTCCAGATTGTGTAAGATCAGGAGGGTGTTGTTTCAATTACGGTGCGCGTTAGCGTTCTGTTTAAATTTGTCATCCTTGACCTATATCAATCAAATCATTCATTAAGAAGGGCTCCCAACACTGTATTGTTAAAGTAGTAGTAGTTGATATCCTATTTGCAGAGATACATGTTTCATGTACCTTCCAACAGCATGAAGCGTTCATAAGTGTGATAAGGAAAACATAAATATGATCGTGTTCCTAATAAAATGTCTATATTCCTTTAAAAAAACAACCCAGTTGAGTGGAGTATTTTGGTAAAATTTAGGATCCTTGGACTTCAAATTCTACCTGCGCTACCCCTTTAAATTTTTGCACACCGTAGCCTTCATCTTTCCATCTCCCAATCTACCGGATTCTATCTCTTCTACTATTTCACTACTTTGTCCGTATTGTTTTTTTATGTTTTGTTGCTTAATGTTTATCAGGAGGCATTGCATTCTACAACAGAAGGTAATTTGATTTAGTTTCTGTTTTTTCTTTTTTTTTGCTTGTATTTATTATCAGAAACCATCAGATACCATAACATTTGTCTGAAGGTTCAAGGGTTACAGCCAAGAATCATGATGTTATGATGCCAAGAGTACCCTGGCCCTGTTTTCCATTTTGCAATGATTATCTGGTTACCCGGTGGCCAGTGACAACATCTGGCCGACCATTGGCTGAGAGCATCAGCTGACCGATCTTAGCCAATGAATGCATTTTTGTGTGTTAAAGGGACTCTCCAGTTTTCCTGGCACTGCAGGACCCCTCTCCCTCCCTTCCCCCATCCCAGGTTGCTGAAGGGGTTAAAACTCCTTCAGTGACTTACCTGTATCCAGTGCTGATGTCCCTCTGTGCTGGTTCAGGGTCCGCCCACACTCCTCCCCTGCCGGATAACCTATAGCGCATGCACGGCCGGCGACGGGGTAGTCCTAATGTGCATGCACGGCAATGGCGCGCATGCGCATTAGACCTCCCCATAGGAAAGCATTGAAAATGCTTTCAATGCTTACCTAAGGGGATTTCAGCGATGCTGGAGGTCCTTACATAGCGTGAGGACGTCCAGCGACGCTATAGCACAGAAAATCTGTGCTATAAACCCGTAAGTGCCCTCTAGTGGCTGTCTAGCAGACAGCCACTAGAGGAGGAGTTAACCCTGCAAGGTAATTATTGCAGTTTATTAGAACTGCAATATTTACAGTTGCAAGGTTAAGGGTAGTCGGAGTTGGCACCCAGACCACTCCAATGGGCAGAAGTGGTCTGGATGCCTGATGTGTCTCTTTAAGGGAACACTATAGTGTTAGGAAAAAAAAACATGTGTATATAGTGCTGGAGTAAATATTTAGATGACTGGCCACCCTCTACGTTGAGTTAAAAGTTAATTTACCTTTTCCCTATCGCCGCTCTGGATTTGCCTTCATGGCTGAGATCACCAGTCTTGATGATCTCATCAAATCCAATGTTCTGCCATAGGAAAGCATTGGGAGGCTATTGCGCATGTGTGGCAAAATGACACCCTGTGCCAAGCAGCATCTCCTCATGGAGATGCATTGAATCAATGTATCACTGTGGGGATTGTTCAGTGCATACCCAGATGCTGATCGTAGGTGCTGCACACAGTGCAACACTGACATAGGAAGCACCCAGTGGAGGCTTGTCAGCATCGCACCTGATTTTATGTGGGAAAAATATATATATTTTCAGTAGTTAGAAACACTATGATTCTTTTTCTGGAAATGTGGGAAGTCAAAAAACTATGGAAAAACATTAGTATCTGTTTAATTCTGTAATAGGTTTCCATTCTGCAGGGCCCCTGCCTCCTCATAGGTAGCTGTTTGGAGAAGCTTACTTGAGAGTTCTAAGCATGACAAAAATGGTGCTGGTTTGAAATCTGCCCTGTTTCAGCAAGTTTTGCACATGTGTAGTGCCCTTTAAGATGGAATTTTTGAAATGTTCCTAGAGTTGCCATTTGGGCACCACAACCAGCTGCCCATGATTGGAGGCACACTATTTTCCTCTCTATTCAGGAGCCATCAATTGATGATCGCATTGGGGGTGCTTTGACAGTGTCCACAAAAGAGAGAAGCAAGAAGCCATCTTGGAAGTAACAGAGAGCGAGAGCACAGCCACAGCAGCTCCTGGCCCCTGCCAAATGTAAGTGTATAATATCTTTTTCTATCCTGCAAAAGCCCTAGTGAATGCCTCAGGGTTGATTAAGCAAGGGAGTTTACTCAAATATATATATATATATATATATATATATATATATATATATATATATATATATATATATATAGAGAGAGAGAGAGAGAGAGAGAGAGAGAGAGAGAGAGAGAGAGAGAGAGAGAGAGAGAGAGAGAGAGAGAGAGAGAGAGAGAGAGAGAGAGAGAGCGAGCGCGAAAAGCGCTCATGGGTGACAAATAGTTCTAACAACTATTTAAAGTGCTCAGTCACTCCACAGCTGAGACCTGAGACACTAATACTGTGTCTAGTTGAAATGTTGTGAGTTGTCAAACTGGAGGACTGGGGCTGTGACTCTAATTTTTAATCTGTAATTATTGTTGATTTCAGCTACTTCTTGGCTCCATATTACCACTGCAGATTAATTATATTGTCAGCTGCAAAGGCAATAAGGAGTCTGTCAGTATCATGCTGCTTTAACCCTGAGTACACTGTTTGCTGACAGCTAATAGTGAGCCTGGAGTAGCTGAAGTGGTTGGAGTCTAAGGTTTTCACTGCTTTAACCATGTGCACACTGTGTGCTGAGAACTAACAATGAGTCAGAAGTAGATGAAATGGATTGCATCGATCAGTATCTTGTTGCTTTAACCATGTGCACACTGTTCTAGACTGTGTGCTGAGAGCTAATGGAGTAGCTGACATGTTTCATAACAGCAGCAATACTTAAAGGGACACTATAGTACCAGGAAAACAAAGTTGTTTTCCTGGCACAATAGCTCCCTATAGTGCCCACCTCTCCCTCTTACCTCCCCTCTCCCCCCCCTCATGGTGCAGAAGGGGTTAAAAACCCATCTGTCACTTACCTGGGCCCAGCACCGATGTCTCTTGGCGTTGACTTGGGCCTGTGTCCGCTTCTACCCAGTCATTGTCAGCTAGCGGGGGAGACCTAATGCATACATGTGGCAATGACAATGCTCACATTAGAATTTCCAAAAGTCGCCTAACAGCCCGGAAATCCCTCTTGTGGCTGTCTGGTACACAGTCACTAAAAGCGGAGTTACCCCACAAAGCTAATTATTGCAGTTTATAAAAAAAAAATGCAATAATTGGCTTTGCAGGGTTAAGGGACCTGGGACACTGCACTCAGACCACTTCAGTGAGCAGAAGTGGTCTGGGTGCCTATAGAGTTCCTTTAATAGAAAGCTAACATTATCATATCAGGAGCACTACTAAAGATGAGATCATGTAAGTAGGGAGCTAAGGGAGGTCTAGAAAGATAGACAGAAGCAGTGAAAGCTAAATAATTATACATAAACATGTACTATGTATTGCAGCTCTGTGTAATCCATCACAGTGATCCTGGCCGTGTGGGATAGTTATGGTATGTTTTTGCGCCCAGCTCTGTGTGTTATTTCTCTGTATTTTACTCAGCTCTACCTGTTGTATGGATATCTCTGTAGTCTACCTAGCTCTGTGTATTGTATAGGTATCGTTGTATTGTGCTTAGTGGATATATTGATGTTAATATTTTGTAGACACAAACATCTACCAACTGTAGGGGTTTACAATGCTTAACAGCTGCTTATTACTGACAAGCATAGAGATGTCCCCTCTTGTAGCGTTTATATTCTGAATTCGCAGATAACCAATATTTTCAATCCAAGATAATAGTTACACCACATGGGGAGTGCATACATACCTGAGTGAATATAAGGACCAAAGGTTAAGGTACACGTTTGAGTATCAAATGGAAACTTGAAGATATGCAGGTTACAGCTAGTAACAATCCTCAAAGGTGCTGAATAACTGATTAAGCCATTGCTTGTGATGGAGTAATAGAGTTTCATTGAAGAATCCTTATTATAGTCTGTCCTATGTAATTATAGGTAAAATATCACATTTTCAGATATACTGACCTAAAATGAAAAGTGCTTAAACCAGATGTATAATGGTATTTTCATATAACCCAGCTTATAACAGGGCTTGTTTACAATCTTTTTGGTAAATAGCAGACCCAAGCTGTTGCTGTTAGCAAGAGCCAGTAACTTGTAATGACTACAAGTTGCCACCAGATTTACATTATTTGTTGATAAATTGTTACAGGCTTTGACTAATAATGACTGCCACTACAGAAAGCAGCCACTCTAATATCCCTCTAAGGACACATGACGGAAATGTTCCGTTATGATTGCCGTTTATTACTGAAGCTGTGTCCTTAAGGGGATATTAGTGACTTGTTGGTAATGCACTGAAATCCACACCAGAGCATGCGCAATATAACCTGTGTGGCAAGCAGCGTCTGGCCAGTAAAGAGTAGAGATATGATTGGAACAAGATATTTTGCTTCATTAGGATGTATAGACATAACTAATGTTTATCGCTTTACACCAGGCTAGACGTGGGTTTAGTGGCAGGCAGTAATGAGCAGTGACAAGGTTATCAACCAGTCGGAAACTATGAAGCGAATGCGAATGCTTAGTGACCGGCTTTCAGTAGTGGCAGCTGGTAATTCGGTCATTACATTTATTATTTTGCAGATGGTAAACAGACACTACTCACTAACAGTAGCAAAAAGCAGTAATGGTAGTGGCTGTACTAAAACAAAGTGACAAGATTCTGAATGAGCCCTTAGAATGTATACCCAGTCCCATTGTACCATATCCACTAGTGAAAAAACCATTGAACATCATTTAACCTTCTTTCATTTGAAACTTAATTTTCTTTTTAAATCTTGTCAACAATTTAGCAAAAAAAAAAAAAAAAACCCCACAATTCAGTTTAATTCTTAATGCTTTCCTATTGACGTAAGCGTCTTCTCACTGTGATTTTCACAGTGAGAAGCGCGGAAGCACCTCTAGTGGCTGTCAATGAGACAGCCACTAAAGGCTAGATTAACCCATATGTAAACATAGCAGTTTCTCTGAAACTATGTTTACAGCTGCAGGGTTAACCCTAGATGGACCTGGCACCCAGGCCATTAAGCTGAAGTGGTCTGGGTGCCCATAGTGGTCCTTTAACTTAGTGGAACTAACTGGAAGCTCTTCTGGCAGCAGAGAAGGTTGCATTCAGTGCCCGTCAGGAACCAGGTAAAACTATTATTAAATGGTTTGAATGCTTTCTTTGGGAAGACTCCAGGGCACTGCTAGTACCATATGTACTACACTAAGTTGTAGTGGTTATGGTGCTTGATATGTCATTTTAGCATAAGGGAATTTGTAGTGTCAAAATAAACATTGTGGGCTTTTAGAAAAGGTTAACTAATAACAGGACCCCACTAACGCTAAACCTTAGATCTGCTAACGTATCTGGTTACTTCAGTTGCAAATGAAAGACGTTTTTAATGAATGTTCAAGTGTGGTTTGGGTCGTTGCATGCACATAATCAGAACTTTCCTACGAATAACATTTGCATAACTTACATTTCATAAACGTAGAGGTCTGGTTTCCAAAGTATTTCGCCGAGTATGCGCACTCTATTAATTTCACAGAAATTGCCAGGGTTCCAAGAAATAAACTCATCTGTCCAGACCTGGAATAGCAAAACACCTAATAAAATCTGAATGAAAGCGACAAATTGTTTACCAAGCCCATGTGAAGTTCCTGGTGGACTTCTCACACAATGCCATTCAAACGATGCTTGACGGAGAACATTCATGCCAATCAATCACTCACACTTTCTCTATTGCTGCTGTCTTTCCTATGTAAACTCCTCTTTTTATTTCGACTGCTCACTTACGGTTTTTGGTATTCCAGCAGGCAGCAGAGATGTCCTACTTTCTAGGAATTGGTTTTCAGTTTTGCCCTAGGCTTGTGCTTCGGTTACAAAATGTTCTGGTTTCTCTTCATTTGGCTATTGTTAGGAGTTAAAGAATTCTTGGAATCTATACTTAGGGCTTGTCACCTGATTTAACTGTAGTATGTATGTAAATATATATAAAAAAAAAAATTTAAATTTTTTTTTTTTTTTGTGGTTTTACAGTTTTGTATACTCACGGATCTTGGCTTAGCTTTTATTTACTCAGTTTTCCACTGAAAATCTTGTTCTGATGTGTAAGTATTTCTGCCATCCTAACTTAAATAATGATAATATTAATACCTGTCAGATTATTATTTTTATCGGTTTGCAAACATTTTTTTTTAGCAGTTCCCAAGAAAAATCTGGTCTCCTATTGTGCCTGTTTTTTAGTTCATCGTGTATGAGTCACTGAACAAAAAAGCCGACTACTGTAAATTATTATTTTTTTTTGATTTAGATTGGATTCTAATTTACTCTATGAAATGTAAAACTATTTACATTACAGATATTTTGAATAAATATATATACATTGAAATAAAACTGCACCATTTTGTCACTTGTAGTAAATGTGAATATGTAGAGGATTAGTTTTTTTCCATCAGTTTGTGTTCAACTTTGAGTGTGCCCAAACTAAAGGAGTAAGTTAGATCACAGATGACCAGGGTTGACAGTGGTGTTACTACGGAATGACACCGACTGTCTGGCCCATGCGTGCCTCTTCATGGACCGCTGATCGTGATCAAAGATCTCCCTCATATGCCAAGTGCACTCGCTGCGTGGGCCTTTGGTCTGTACCTTCATCAGTGAAGCTTTGTATTGGTGCAGACTAACCCTCAGCACTGCCTGTAGTTCACAGGCTGGAACGGATTGGTTGGAATTCTGTGTTGACATAGACAACAGGTCTCATTCACTAGCTGTCTGTCATTGTGTTTTCTGATTGGCTGCACCCATTTCCTTGGCATTGGTAGGACCACTGGTGTGTTCCATGCATGGAGAGCAACAGAGGTGATGGTGGTGGCTTGGCAGTCCAGAAAGTGCAACATGTTACCCTGGGCTCCGTGTAGTATGGCAACCACAGTAACCAGGCAACACATCCACCTGACACCAGCAGGAAGACCCACAGCTGGTTTAGGAAATTAGGTGTGCACTATGGCTGTACGATGCATGGTGCAGATCTCACTGCAACAGCTTATGAGTCCTGGTACCCAGAGCATGGGTACCAGGTTAAGGTCAGATGCAAACATTGCCACAGGACCCTAACCAGAGCCAATACATACTGTGTGTAACCTGGAGAATGTGACAGTATCCCAGGCACAGCACTGCATGGTCTTATTAATACATGTATATAAAGTAACCCATTTCTCATTCCTTATTCAAGAAATTCAGTGACCTGGTTTCTTAATTTCTTGGAAAAGCAGGAAGCAGTAATCTACCCACCACACCAGACAACCAAGCTAAACACCGGGTACATCTGTTATTTAGACTTTTTTGTAGTTGTTAAAATTACTAGTGACCTGCACATTGCAGCCAAGCACAGAATGTAATACACAATAAGGTGGTCAGTTTGTGGCAGTATTTGACATGTAAGAGTTGCCTGGTGTATGGATCATTCTGTTCCTGCCCCAGTTTAATAGATTGGTGGACTTTATCAAGACAAAAGTAGGTGCTGTTGTTTTCACTGCTGCTGATATGATATATCTCTATCACACACAAGTAGGTGCGCTGTGTGTGGGGGCTGTTTAGTTAATATCCCCCTCCCCTCTTACCTTTTGTAGGGAGGGGGGACTGTGCTGCTGCCATCCCTGGTGGTCCAGTGGAGAGTGAACTCTAGCCTGCAGGGCTAGAGTTCACTCTCGTGAGATCTGAGCGTTGCCGCGGCAACGCTCCAACCTCGCGAGAGGAACCCGGTGGAGCTGCTGGCAAGAGCCCCCCAGGGTCCTCTCCTGCCTCCCTCCCTGCCTGTGGGTCGGTGAGGGAGATCTTTGATCTCCCTCACCTGCCCATGGAGGGAGGCACATAGTGCGGGCCGCGGGGTTAGGGTGTGCCCAGGCACACCCGGCACACGCCTATGGGTGACCGCAACCCTAGTGACACTGCTGAGGATTGATATTGTTTAAATGGTCTCTCTAAGCACCTTGACATTGCCAAAACTTCATTGTAAAGCTTATGTTGCATAATGTACAAAGCCTCTTTTTTCTGTAATAAGAATGGCTTGTATCTGCGGCAATTTGTAAACATTGTTACATCTATAATGTAGAGGAGTGCACTCTTTGCTGTGTCAGTTATGTCCAAACATGTGCATGTATAATGATAATAATGGGAAAAGCATCAGCTAAATTTGGTTATTACTGCATATCCAAATTGCAACCGAATGTGCCGTTTGCATATTTGCTAAAGACAAATATGGCTTGAATTTTATCATAACCAGCGAAGCCTAAATAAAATATGAGATTTGCACAGTATTCAAATATCAGGACTTATAATATATAAAATATCACCATGTGTTCAACATGTAGATCAGGGTCTTCCACCTAAACATGGTACATTAAAATAGTATTGGGAAAACCGTGTTACAAGAGGAGATTTTGATGAATCTGTAGCACTGGGGTGTAACATGTTTGAAGGCACACTATTGTCACCAAAACAACTTTATCTTAATGAAGCAGTTTGGGTGTAGAGAGCATGCCCCTCCAGTCTTACTGCTCAATTCTCTGCCATTTAGAAGAATTGGGCAATGAGCCTGCAGGGGCATGATCACTTAAACTGTTTCATTAAGCTAACATTGTTTTGGTGACTATAGTATCCCATTAAGTGGACAGTAGTGAACTAGGCTGAGGTATACACAGTGATACTTTATATATTATAAGCACTGACACATGAAGACTATATTTAAAAAAAAAAGGCAACTGAGGTTATTGGTGTATTTCACCTGTTACTACTTTTCATTTCATTTATGTGTGCTTGTTTAGAAGATGTGCTTTTATGTTTTATTAATCGGTCTATGATGTACCCCTCTTTGTAGTTAAACCAATCTTTCATAGAGTTAGTCATCTAATAAGCTGATATTAGAATTGGTCATTATCTGCCTGTAAAATGTGGCTCAACTGAATTATTCAAATTCAGCTGAACTGCCTTTGCAGGTCGATATGGGTCAATTTTGTTAAATCAAAGGAATAGGTTCCATCATTTAGTACCGGCTCCGTCCGAACTGGCTGATCTCTGGACTATATACAATCTAATTCAGAGTACTGATAAAGTCTGTGAGCAATATCGAGTTTTTGCAGTCTGCCCCTGGATGTACTAAATTATTTTTCAGAATCTGGAATTTAATAAGTAAACCTGATTTTATTCACATGAAAGTAAACAAGCAATGTGTTAAAGCACACTAGAATCATAAAGATTTCAATTCCTTACCATGTTAAACCAGAGAAGTGTAGTTAAGATCTGTAAACTTGTGTCCTAAAAAATTTAAGATTAATAAGGTTATTAACAAATGACATTATGCAACTCAACCTTTCAACCACCACCAAAAAAGCAGGTAGGTTGTCTCCAATATAACAACTAAAAGTAATGCGTTGACTCCAGAACTTGAGGCGTATAAGGAAACAAAGTTTCAGGATGCTCCGTACTTCTGATAGGTTAGTCTAAACAGCTGAACTTACATTGCAATCACTCATTTAAAAAAAATCTCACCAAGTCGATGACCGTATAGAGGTAAAAGTCTATATAGACCACGGTTGGGTTTCTCCAGTCTTTTACCGGTCTCACATCAGGACCCGGAAGATTGGTCAGACTCAAACTTTGTAGCACATCATTGAAGCTACAGACCATCTCAGTGTGACAACAACCTGGGATATAAACAAATAACAGAATGTTGAGGGACCTTTTAAAAGACGGACTGCATAATGGAATATCTATGAATGTCCATTACCCTAACAATGGGTGACATCCAAAGAAAAGGTGATGCCTATTGAAAATACATAAACTATGTCTTGTATATAGAGGTAAATGGTACTAATGAGTCTAAATTCATGACTAAAGCACAATATTTTAATTAACTGTATTGACCATGTAAAAAGTGTATAGTACAGTGAACAGAAGTGAAAGTTGTTCTAGGTAACTCAAAGCTAGCTACTAGTGTGCGTCAGTTTTGGAATTAATGCTTTTTTTGTCTTTATTTCCTCTAAAGTCAAGCGCCAGGGTGTTGTTTGTAGGGACGTTTGAAAGGCACTAGAGCCTCTCTGAACCAGACCATTGGGTAAATGGAATAAATGCCTGGTGGATTGGGATGGCTGATGACGCATAGTAATAACATAGAATGGGGTAATATGTATTTACTGTGTTGCAGAACAATGATTACATATTCTAATTTATTCTGGATGATTCCTAACTCCCGTATTCAGGTTGCTGTCCCTGCTAGCTTTGAAGAAACTGGCAAGCACACGTCTACCCGCTAGTAACAGATGCATGCAGGATGTAGATTTTAAACCAGTCTTTAAGAGTACTGGATACAGGGCCAGCACTTCCTATAGGCAAATTAGGCAGTCGCCTAGGGCGCCCCTTAGGCGCATTGGCTCGGGTGTGCAAGAAAAGAGGGATCGGCAGGAGGGAAGCGCACAGCTCTCCCTCCTGTCAGTCCCTCAGTGTAGCATGGCCTAGCTCCGGTCCGCGGTACAGAAACATCCGCTTCCTGTACCCGGCCAGACTGACAGGAAGTGCTCATTCAGTGAGCATTTTGTGTCCGTTCGGATGGGTACAGGAAACAGAAGCTCCTGTACTGCGGACTGGACCGGAGCTCGGCCACACTATAACAGAGGTGGGGGGAGGGGGTGAGGAGAACGAGGGGAGAGACCACGGAGGGAGAGGAGGGGGGATGAGGAGAGATCACGGAGGGAGGGGGGTGGTAAGGAGAGACCACTAGGGAGGGGAGACCACTAGGGGTGGAGGGTGAGGAGAGACCACTAACTGAGGGGGATGGGTGGAGGAAAGACCACTAACTGAGGTGGGGTGGAGGAGAGACCAATATGGGGGGGGGAAGAGACCACTAAGGGGTCATAGGAGAGTTCTATTGGACGCAAGGGAGAGCTCTAAAAGACAGGGGGCAGGGGAGAGCTCTGGGAGAGAGCACTAGGAGACGAGGGAAGAGCTCTAAGGGACAGGAGGGGAGAGCACTACGTGAAAGGGGGCAGGGAGATTACTAAGGGACAGGGGAGATCACTAAGGGACAGTGGGGCAGGGGAGAGCTCTAAGGGACAGCAGGGGAGAGCAGTAAGGGACAAGAGGGGAGAGAGGCTGAGGAAGAGGGGAAAGAGAAGCACAAAGGGGCTGGTAGGACTCAGCCCCTATTTTACCCCACAAACTCTCTTTCACACTACACACACAATGCATCCCTACACACACAGAGAGAATATGATGCATCCATTACACACACACACATAGTGCAACCCTTACACACAAAGACAATGCATCCCTTGCACACATACACAGAATCACACAATGCATTTCTTACACACACACACACACACACACAAACACAATGCATCTCTTACACACACTCAATGAACTCCTTACACTCAATGCACCCCTTACAGACACACACACTGCATCCCTTACACACACAGAAACACACCTTGCATCCCTTACACATACAAACACAGATTCACACAATGCTTTCTATCCCTTACACAAAAACACACTGCATCTACTGCACACACACTGCATCCCCTACACAAACTGTTATCCCTATACACAACATTCCATAAGCACACACTTTAGATCCTCTACACTAACGCGTAACACATCCCCTACACACTCCACTCCTTGTGAGCGAAATCAGAGGTAGACTTATGGGTGGGCCTTATGGGCATACTCACCATCAGGCCGTGGGGGCCCAGACCTTGAGCTGTGCAAGGGGCCCAAAAAAATGGAGCTGCATCCTGTTCCCACAGAACATTGACTTTTGTGACCACAGTTACAAACAGCCGCAAGAGAGCCTGTTCTACACCAGACCAGTGGAGCCAGACTGCAGTCAAAGCCCATCATCATCCTCATCTGGTTGTAAGTAGGCAATCTAGTATATTATTCGTGGCACTGATCTCTAATTACCTCACATTAAAGGGACACTATAGTCCCCAGAACCAATTCAGCTTAATGTAGTGGTTCTGGTTTCTATAGTCTGTCCCTGCAGGTTTTTTAATGTAAACGCACACTGTGTGCAGCACTGACGTTGGTTCATATGGCAGATCATATGGGTGGGACATTGTGATGGGGTGGAGGGGGGGGGGAGGCAATCTCTTCTTTTCCCTAGGGCGGCAAAGCTCTTTGCACCGGCCCTGACTGGATATGAACATCTACACTATATTCTGCATCTGTAAGCAATGCCGTCAACTGCTTTTTCAAATTCATTACAATAATTAAGCCATCTGAATGAATTTTGAAAGAATCTGTGAATTTTATAAACTGCAACACTGTTCACAGAGTAAGGGCAGGCTGGAAAAATGGCAGACTCTCCCCAGTTGGCCCAATAATTCATATTGTTTTATAATTGGACCTTCCACAATTTTCTCCTAATTCTGCTGTTGAAACCTTTTATGGTCATAGTTTGTGGATGATGTGCATGCCATATTTTTTCATTCCATTGATTCTGATGGCTTCATTCCACTGCACAGTTTCAAGTGTATTTGAAGGAGAATACTCCCATAATATTACAAAGTTTAACACTGCCAGCTTCAGATAATTTCCTTTTTGCAAATAGGAGATGGATGAAACAGCAGTTTGCAGTAAGGTACCAAGATAGCAATATACCGATTAGAGTATATAAGTCTATGTGGACCAGTAAACCCAATACAGTAAGTACCGCTCTCTCTATGCATATTTTTATATATGTAAAGTAGGAGTTGGTTCAAATAAATAATATAATTGGCTATGATAACACAATAAAAATCCTTATCATCGATTCCCTAAATATAATAACTAAATTACTTCTAGCTAGTGTCCATATATATATATATATATATATATATATATATATATATATATATATATATATATATATATATATATATATATATATATATATATATATATATATGTCCATTTAATTTATATTTAGAATACCATGCAGCTGGTCTCCTGAGTGGGTGTCCTTTACACTCCAGACAACTGTTTATTGGACAATATATCTGAAACCGAAGCACAAAGGGGCGCCTGTGGTTTTAAAAAAAATTTAAAAAACAAGATAAAGGAGTCAAGACAAGGGTATTTACAAACAAAGTGCCAATATTTAGGTACTTGTGAGACAGCACAATAGTTTACAGCTAAAAGACCACCACTATCTCTGGATCCACTGATGATTCCTTTGTGTACAACTCACAGCATACGCTGGTGTTTGGGACTAAGTGGCTACTATAAAAGACTGGACATACCCCATATTGAATACCCTGGATTCTCTACTTATGCAGATGGTATGCCATCATGAGGTTAATTCTCATTCCTGGGCTATGAAGGTTTTAAAGGCAACATTACTAATCTGGCAAATGTCAATGTGTATCAACTGAAAAATGGAACTTGCTATATTTTAACCTGTAACTTTCCAAAACACCATAAAACCTGTTTATGAGGGGTAATGTTGTACTTGTGAGACATTGCTCAATACAAATATGTGCATTTTCTTTAAGTAAAAGCTAACAGTATTATGACATTCACCATTACAATGCCATGCAAAACTAAAAAAATCTTAATTTCTCACACTTTTTAGATTTTGTTCATAATAAATTGTTATATATATTTGATGTGAAATGAAAGCCCTGTTTCTCCTGAACAAAATGATGTATAATAAGTGTGGGTGCACTTAATATGAAAGAGGTGAATTCCAGTTGAACAGAGCTATTGTGCAAATTACAGATTTTGTTTACGTTTTGTTTTGATTAGTGTACAATTGACTCTGTCCTTAAGGGGTTAATAGTTTCTGCCATTCCCCCCATGCCTTATGTCATGCTCTGCCTTTTCCTTCTCCTGCCCTTACTTGGCTGCCTGTTATATTATACTATACTATGCCATACTATACCATACTCCCCCTCCATACACAGCCATGCCCTTCATCAGTTATAGCCCATTACACTCTTTGCCCACCAGCCAAGTCCCTTGCAACCCTTTGTGAATTTCCACTCGCAATGGCTAGTAGACAAATGAAAATGTTGAGCCCTGAGTTAAATGTTACATTGTATCATAAAAATATCTTATTGTAACACACAAAGGTACATACAATACACTATACACTATTTTGAGGAAAAAAAGCATTTAGCTGGCTGGTACTTCCCTCAGGACTAGAAACCAGAATTTCTCACATTCAAGTCATCTAAAAAGTACCAGATTAACTCTTTTGTTCGCAAATGTCTTAATTACACTGGTATTGTCTACATTATCTTTGGGGGGAAACAACAATAAAAAACTTAAAGGGTTATTTCAACCAGAAAGATGACACCTGCGCTTAAAGTTGGTCATCGAATCTGTATGTGCAATATTTCTGCTTAAAAGCCTGCACGGGGATATTTGCACGTGTGTGCCGGGGGCTAGTTACACTCCCAGTTCACAGAAGAGAACTCTCTTCTGTGCTGCTTAAGGTCAAATATGTAGGAAAAATACGTCTGTCATAAGCATGCACAGTGCACCACTGGTGTATTTAGTCAAAGACAAACTAGGCATTTGCCTTGGGCGGCACTAACCAGGGGACGGCAAAAAATGCCACCCCCAAACACCCACTCCGGCTTCCCCAATGGTCGCCCTGTCCTTGAGGTCCAGTGGGGCTGCTGGGAGGCGTAAGGCTGTGTTGGAATCCACGGCGGCGAGGGAGCTGTGATCTCTCTGCTCTGCTCCCTTGCGCGCCGTTTACTGATGCTACAGGAGCCGGAATATAACGTCATATTCCGGTTCACGGCTTCAGTAGATGGCCAGGGTCGGCGCAAGGACTTCTGTCTACACTACACTTTTGCCCCTTTTGTGCATCTTGCCACCCTTTTCTTATGTTTTTCCTTTTTGTATATTGTATCCCCCGTTTGGCATTCTTTTCATGTTTCTGTGTCTTCATCCTATTTTTGTGGTCTCTTTACCCCCTTGTGTGAGTCTCTCCCTCTCCCTCTCCCTCCTCCCTCTCTCCCTCCCTCCCTCTTCGTCTCTCCCTCCCTCGTCTCTTTTTTTTTTTTTTTGGTTTTTACCTATTTCTAATTAAAAACATAAGACAAAGTAAGGACTACTTTGTGTTATGTCTTTTTCCCCAGATTGAGTTTCTTAGACTCATGGTGGAGCTTAAGTAATGTCCACTTCCTGTGTCTTGGAAAGTTTTGTTTTTTTCCAGAATACTCACCTGTTCTCTGTATTCTCACGTTGCCTACACTGGCCCTTTCCAAGCGCCCTGCACTATATTCTTAGGAGCCGCCGAAATTATTATTTTGGCCAAACCAAATTTAGACAATTTGCCCATTTGTTTTCAGACATTATTTTCGATTGTCATATTTCAGGGTACCAAAAAACTCAATCCCACACGTACTAGGGAGCTATCTGCTAACAGCTGAAAGACCCCAAATTATGAAAATCCTTCCTTTTCTTAATTTTGGTCTTTCAGCCAACTTTACGAATACTAAGTAAAAAATACTTAGTATTAGTAAATACATTCTCCCTTCTGCTCCTACTGCTGTACCGCGAGTAGGGGTATGTATACTAAACTGTAATCAGCTCACTGTTGTGAAAAAAAGACAAGGGACACCAGTCACTAATCCAATAAAGGGGGACCTGGCACAGGTCCCTTATGCCCCCATGTTTGGCACCTTTTAAAATAATTAACAGGGGGGGGCATAATGTCCCCCTCCAGTACCCAACTGTGCCACGTGAGTTGGGCTATTAAATTAAATGAGGGGCCTAGTGTGCCCCCCAGCCGCCACTAATTGGCTGCGGTTGGTGGCCCTAAATGATAATGGGGGACCTCTTTTCCTATCCCATCACCAACCATTGTCTGTGTGTTGGAGTGGGGCTAGTAAACTAAATGGGGGATCTATTGTCCCTCCAGCCCCTCCAATTGCCAAGGTCAGAGGTGGAATCTGGCAAGGGGCCCTTGTTTTATTATGCCTAGGGACCCTCCGTGTTGTCAGTCTGCCCCTGATATGCTATTGATTATTAGAATATGCAAGTGATTGAGTTAGTCTGAAAGTTATGATTGGACAGATTCTCTTGGTCCCTGGGTGAATGAGCAGGTTCCAGTAAGCACAGAGCAACCCAATAGGCATCCAGCTCCCCAGCGTACCTCCAGTGGACCACCATGGACCCTGCAAAGAATGGCCTCCACTGGACCATCAGTGATTACGCTATCACCTGCCAAAAGGGAAACTGGAGGAGAACACATTGGATATTTACACACACACAGACACTACACATACAACACTCAACCACACTTAGACTCACCTATTCACACACAGAACACTCAGACTCCTCCACAGCACACACACATAAACATACAGGCACATTTAGCCCCAATTACAGCTCTCCACCTCCCCCCCACACACACAACACTGTCCACCACACACATATTACTCACAGAAACAGAGCTCAGGGATCTATGAGGGGGCACCAATCTGACATCTTGCCTAGGCTGTAGACAATCTAAATCAAACTGAAGTATTCATGATAAATACAGAACAAATCTCAAACTTATGAAAATTGTGCATGCTTGCATATTTTATATTACCCTTGAGGAACAAAAAAAAAATACTAACAAATGACAAATCTGCAGAGTCACGGATTGCACCTAGAAATAGCTGCACCTTGGGGAAAAACATAAATGTGTAGCTTCCTCCATGTTTTTCTGTTTAAATCTACAGACCACATCAATACATATAATATAGATTGTAAGCTCACTTGAGCAGGGCCTTCTGTACCCATTTCTGTTAATATTTTACATGTCAACGACTTGTCAGTTATGCCCATTCCATGATTGCCAAGTACTGCAGAATTTGTTGGCGTTGTATAATAATATTATTATTATTATTATTATTATAACTCATCAAAGGCAGATTCTAAATTTGAATGAGTTCCAAAAGCAGCTGCACCGCAAACAAAAATAAATTTTCACTAAAAACTTGTACAAATATTCATTCACTAACTCCAAGCAACGTTATTGATTTATGATTTCTGGCACTGGTAGCATAAATACAAGTCATCTGAACGATATTTTGATGGACTGGAAATATCAAAAATCAAACATGTCAGCATTTACATATGTTAGCTCCTCCCCTAATAGCAGACCTAAACGGAAGTAAAACTCTGACATTAGTATAAATAAATCCACCCTGTGACGAACACCCCTCTGGCTGGATGTTCGCCACGGGCTACCGGAGGAGTGTGGACGCTAGCCTCCTGCCCACTGACTATGGGCCATATACAAAGACCCTGTTCGGGAGTTAAATCTCCCCAACATTAGTGGCTTGCCCTAGTTGTCCCTGGTTTGACACTTTCCAGAGTTAGAAAAATAACCAACTTGACCGGTCATTACCAAGCCAACCCGTTTGGGTCTAGGCGGGCATGCTGTCCCATAGAACTAGGGGGGAGCTATGTGACAAACCCCTATTTTGCCTTCCCAGGAACCATTCAATTCCTCAGTTCGGGAATCTGTTTAAACTTCATTTTTATGTTACCAAAGTTGACCGACCGCAAGCCCTGATTTCATGGAACTGTTTTGGGCATAGGACCGTGTGGTCGGTCAAATAATTAATGTCCATGGAAATCTCGAACCCCTGAACCGATCTAGGTGATTTTTGGATGAGTTGGTCACACAGATCGGGGCTATCACGGGATGTAACTTTTGTGGGGTTTTCGTGTATTTTATGTGTATTTTGGGTTGTTTTATACATTGTGTGTTTTCTGTGCCTGGAGATAATTGAGTTTGTACAGTTCCTGACTCAGTTATCTCTAATAGGGGAGTGTTTTGTGTGAGAGTGTCCTGGGTGTGATTGCTGTGACTGTGAAATGTATAAAAGCAGGCCATTGAGCCTCGATTAAACAGATCATTTTACCCCTTCGTGAAGTCTAGGCTCATGTTTGGGGGATTAGGGGGTTTGGGGGATATTTACACTTATAATCACTACTGCGCTTGGGACTTGGGAGATTCTTCACGGATTTACTCAGCTGGAGTACTGGGATCCGTTACCCCCCTCTCCATCAGGCAGTTGTTAGAATATAGTGCTGATTGCAGGTGCACAACTTAGTACATCTCACTGATTACAGGTTCACAACTAAGTACATCTCGCTGATTGCAGGTGCACAGCTTAGTAGATTTTGCCGATTGCAGGTGCACAGCTTTGGCTATTTATTGGCTCTTGTGAGCAATTAACTCTCTGAAGCAATTATCTGACTGTTTTCATTGGTATGCTATACTTTGTCCAAGGAAATTTGACTTTGATTTGAAAGTTTTTAATACTTGCTGTTTGTATCACCGGGTCACAACTTCGTGATCATTTTTATTTTTGCAAGATTCTACTCTGCAAAATTCACTCCTAGTCTGGTTATAATTTTTATTCAGTTTTCAGACTCCGTGTACTAAAGTTAGTATATAAATTCCTTTATAATTGAGTAAAATCTCCTAAAGCATAATTTATATAATTGAGAGAATGTGCTGTTTCTTATAGTCAGTATTCATCCATTGTGGACCTTATGTTTGGCAATCTGAATGCTGTATGTTAGGGATGGCATGCTCTTTGTTTTTAAGGGGTTAAGTATAAAAAATTTCCAGGGATTCCCAGTTGTAAATTTGTCAGGAGGAACATTATAATTTCATTTCTGCAATAGAATTTACTCTTCTAGGCTCATATTCTTCATTTTAAATAAATGGTGGATGCTGCTAACGTTTTAATTGCCAGTGGAAGGTCTCTTCAGCTCTCCGGCAATTCTGCCATGTTTAATCTTACAAGCAATACCAGATACTAGACAAATAAGGGAAATCCCTGAAAATGAAGTCTCACTGCGTCTGGCATGTTCTAATGGTCAAGGGGACTCTTCTAGGCGTCCTACTATCTGGACTTTCCAGCCAACATGTGGATTTATGCTGCATAATATAACATTGCAGGTTGTGTGTGACAATAATTTGGTTGACATTTTTCACATAGTCTCTGTACCTAGATCACATAAGTGACGTTTATTCCTGAAATTGCATTTATGTAATATTTGTTAGTTATGTGCTTAGACTAGTGTTATCTTTGCAGGTAAATCCAGTTGCACTAGGATCTTAAAATCACCATAGGCCCGGCCGTAAATCCTCGCCATCTAAAGATGAGGTCAGTGTAAATATAGAAACATAGAAACATAGAATGTGACGGCAGATAAGAACCATTCGGCCCATCTAGTCTGCCCAATTTTCTAAAAACTTTCATTAGTCCCTAGCCTTATCCTATAGTTAGGATAGCCTTATGCCTATCCCATGCATGCTTAAACTCCTTTACTGTGTTAACCTCTACCACTTCAGCTGGAAGGCTATTCCATGTATCCACTACCCTCTCAGTAAAGTAATACTTCCTGATATTATTTTTAAACCTTTGTCCCTCTAATTTAAGACTATGTCCTCTTGTTGTGGTAGTTTTTCTTCTTTTAAATATAGTCTCCTCCTTTACTGTGTTGATTCCCTTTATATATTTAAATGTTTCTATCATATCCCCTGTCTCGTCTTTCCTCCAAGCTATACATGTTAAGATCCTTTAACCTTTCCTGGTAAGTTTTATCCCGCAATCCATGAACCAGCTTAGTAGCCCTTCTCTGAACCCTCTCTAAGGTATCAATATCCTTCTGAAGATACGGTCTCCAGTACTGTGTACAATAGTCCAAGTGAGGTCTCACCAGTGTTCTGTACAATGGCATGAGCACTTCCCTCTTTCTACTGCTAATACCTCTCCCTATACAACCAAGCATTCTGCTAGCATTTCCTGCTGCTCTATTACATTGTCTGCCTACCTTAAGTCATCAGAAATAATCACCCCTAAATCCCTTTCCTCATATGTTGAGGTTAGAACTCTATCAAATATTCTGTACTCTGCCCTTGGGTTTTTACGCCCAAGATGCATTATCTTGCACTTATCCACATTAAATGTCAGTTGCCACAATTCTGACCATTTTCTAGTTTACCTAAATCATTTTCCATTTGGCGTATCCCTCCTGGAACATCAACCCTGTTACATATCTTAGTATCATCAGCAAAAAGACATACCTTACCATCAAGACCTTCTGCAATATCACTAATAAAAATATTAAAGAGAATGGGTCCAAGTACAGATCCCTGAGGTACCCCACTGTTGACAAGTCCAAGCTTCAATATATTCCATTAACTACAACCCTCTGTTGCCTGTTACTCAGCCACTGCCTTACCCATTCAACAATATTTGAATCCAAACTTAAAGATTGCAGTTTATTGATAAGCCTTTTATGTGCAACAGTGTCAAAAGCCTTACTGAAATCTAGGTAAGCAATGTCTACTGCACCACCCTGATCTATAGTTTTAGTTACCTAATCAAAAAAATCAATAAAATTAGTTTGGCATGATCTCCCTGAAGTAAACCCATGTTGTCTCTGATCTTGAAATCCATGTGTTTTTAGATGTTCATCAATCCTATCCTTTAACATGGTTTCCATCACTTTCCCCACTACTGAAGTAAGGCTTACTTGCCTATAGTTGCCTGACTCCTCCCTATTACCTTTCTTGTAAATGGGCACAATATTCGCTAACTTCCAATCTTCTGGGACTACTCCTGTTAACAATGATTGGTTAAATAAATCTGTTAATGGTTTTGCTAGTACACCACTAAGCTCTTTTAATAGCTTTGGGTGTATTCCATCAGGTCCCATTGACTTATTTGTCTTTACTTTCGACAGTTGAAATAGAACCTCTTCCTCTGTAAACTCACGTGTAATAAATGACTCATTTATCCTTTTTCTCAACTGAGGTCCCTTTCCTTCATTTTCTTCTGTAAATACAGAACAAAAATATTCATTGAGGCAGTCAGCCTGACCTTTATCCTCTTCTACATACCTTCCTTCTTTTGTTTTAATCTAACTAATCCTTGTTTTACTTTTCTTTTCTCATTTATGTATCTAAAAAATGTTTTTATCCCCCTTTTTACTGGCCGGACTGTGCTATTTTCTTCTGTGTGTGATTTGGAAGCTCTTATAACTTCGTTTAGCCTCTTTGTTTTAACTATTTTGGCTACATCTATGAGTACCACAGTGGTTTCTTTTGAAATTTTTGCTTTTACTGACAAGCCTAATGCAATTTTCGTTGCCTCTAATAGTGCAACTTTTTAAATAATCCTATTTTGACTCCATTTAAATTGCCCAGTCTGATAATGACTCTACCCATATTCTACTTTAGAAAAAAGTCTGTTTTTCTAAAAGTCTAAAACTTTTTGTTTTTGTGGTGTGTGACTCAGTCACTGTTCTTTTATATTAAAACCACACTGACTGATGATCACTGGATCCTAAACTTTCACCTACAGTAATATCTGATACCAAATCTCGATTTGTTAACACTAAATCTAGTATGGCCTCTTTTCGAGTTGGCTCCTCAACAACTTGTTTTAGAGACAATCCTAGTAGGGAGTTTAGAATATGTGTGCTCCTGGCACAAGTGGCTAATTTTGTTTTCCAATTTAAATCAGGAAGATTAAAGTCACCCATGATGATAACTTCCCCCTTCATTGTCATTTTAGTTATTTCCTCAACTAGTAGATTATCTAACTCTTCAATTTGTCCTGGGGGCCTATAAATCACACCTACACGAGTTACTGTGTGATTACCAAATTCTAACGTAGCCCAAACGGACTCTATGTTTGCCTCACTAACTTTTATTAAATTTCTGTCATGCCATAAACACTTCAAGTCTGCATGATATATTTAGTTGTACTTTTGGCAAGTCAACACTCCTCTTATTTACAAGGAAACCGCACTCACTAACATTAAATTGCTGCTGGGATCAGACAAACTCTGTTAAACTGGAACGAATATGGCATGAATCTATCAAGAACGTAGCATGGTGATTGTGAAGGAGTTTGAGCATGTGTGCATCACTATTTGTGTATAGCTCTTTGGTAGGTTGTTGGGTGCTGCACGGGTATTGGTTAGCCAAGGTGGCACACAGGAAGTACTGTTTTTACTCTTAACTTAATTTTATGCTATATTCTATAGAGGAGAGCCCAAATCTGTGACTATTTTGGATGTGCTACATGGGGCTTCATGGGTGATGGTTGCTAAAAGATCGCTAACACCGCTGTAAGTCTCTCTCTCCCATTTACAATATCTACGCTGTCACTGACAGGATTTTGTTTGTTTTTTTGTTTTTTTTTTATGTCTGTTGATAATTTTGGCCTCAATGTAATCTTTTTTTAAATAAGCTTTTCAAATGATTTCACATTTTTAAAAAACTACTCATAATTTGATATTTGTTTTTATATATTGAGATATATATATATATATATATATATATATTATATATAATGTGTGTGTGTGTGTGTGTTTTTTATTTTAATATTTTAAAAAATAATTTTAATAGTTTATCCAAAATATAATTGTGAATGTGCATCCTGTTGGAGGCACTTTGTATAGGATTCGGATGTGAAAGCACCATTTTTTTTTCTGGACACTGAATGCATTTGGGCGATTGCTGCAGCTGCAAACTTTGTGTCTGTATGACTTTGTCAGTATGTATGAGTGTATGTGTGTCGCTGTATGAGAATGTGTCTGTATGACTGTGTGCCTTTATGACTGTCTGACTGTGTGTGTCTGTGTGAGTGGGTGCATGTGTGTCTGTATGACGGAGTATGTGTGTGTGTATAGCTATCTGTGTATTTGTGTCTGGATGACTGGATGAGTGGGTGCATGTGTGTCTGTATGACGGAGTATGTGTGTGTGTATAGCTATCTGTGTGTTTGTGTCTGTATGACTGGATGAGTGGGTGCATGTATGTCTGTATAACTGTATTCATGTGTCTCTATGCATGTATGTTCAATTTTTTTAAAGGTGGGTGGTGAAAATCTTGGGAGTTCCCACACTTTTCCCCCCAGGACTTGACCCCTGGAAATTCTCAAAGCATGTGAAAATCAAGTGTCATACTTTACAGCAACATTACACCCTTTGAAAAAGGCAATCTGGATGCTGTGGGTATGAAGGGATAACTTTGATTTAGTTGGATCAAGTTAACAATGGCATTAGGTATGGATGTTGACTCAAAAAGTACTTGCAGTTTACAGTTTTACAGCATAGGTTACTCCACGCCAAACTGAAATCTGACGATTTCCTCAGGAGTTCTCGACAAATCAGCAATTGAGAGTCTGGGAGGATCAATGGCCGTGTATTCCTGGTAGTTCCGAATCTAAAAAGAATTGAACCTTGTCCTCCTGGCTGTGCGAAGACCATGAGTTCAGATCTAGGCTAACATTTGGCTATAGAGTAACTTGAGATGCAGGGTTGGAGTACCAAAGTTGGATTGTTCCTAGCTTGAAGGAATGTCTTCATCTTTATGCATTTTCATTTTTCTATACAAAATCCATTAACATTTCTACCTGTAGATTTTTCCTTCTACAAATACACATTACATTGAAATGGGAGTAAGAAACGGAGCATTTCTGGATGAAATCTCTCTCAGGGAGGAGCCCAAATTAACAAATTTAACTGGACACATCTTTAAGGTACCAGGCAGTGCATGAAAAGTGCTGACCTGCAGTATGCATCAGGAAAGAAGTCAATTAATTAATGAAGATGAGATCACAGCACGTTGCTTTGATTACATAATTGATTTGACTTAAGAAACATATGCATATTGTAAAACAGCACTTTTCATATATTGTCCATCAGCACGTAGAATCAGTGTGTCCAAGAAAATATATTGGTCCTGGCAACCATACTCTGCAGGAATATTCTTCCACTACATGATCCTGATTTGGTTCTGTGCATCAGCTTGACACCTATCAACAAACACACTTTACAAGTGTGGCCAAAAAAAGGCCAAAAAAAGAAGAAACTTACACTTGAAATAGAATGCTATAGCTTAAAAATAGATTTAATAAAGGTATTAAAAAAATCATTTTTTCACATAAACATAGACTGCATATGCTAGTCTACCAAGTTCTCTACACAGTGAAGACAATGTAGTCCAGGCACTCCGGGTCTTTTTCAAACAGCAGTTTTATTGGAGAAATATGACATCGCAACGTTTCTCCAATAAAACTGCTGTTTGAAAAAGACCCGGAGTGCCTGGACTACATTGTCTTTACTATATGGAATAGGTGTTTGCCAGCCCTAGGTATAGTGCACCAAGGTCTACAAGATAAGAGTGCGGATCCTTCCTTTGTTTTTAATTAAGTTCTCTACACAGTCCACCAACACACGACTAATCACAGCTCTTTTGCTGGATGCTGATATGAAATACTATGTAACTGTTGACTCTGGGTCACTGACAGTGGGCAGATATCATCCTACAGTACTGTTAAGTGTTTTCAAATATGTGCGTGTGTGTGTGTGTGTGTGTTTCCAATTAGAAATTCACAATAAAACATACAAAAAGGTGCAATAATTTTCAAATCCCTAGAAAAAGCAAAACAAACCTGCTGTAAATTATAAATTTATCTTAAGCACACAGCTCAAATTAATAAAAAAGCCGCAAAAATAAAAGTACGTAATCCCATAATAATTCCAAACCGTCCAACTGAAATTCTTAGTCAGCATGTTCTACTTGTTTCCATTTTGTAATCTGAAACATTTTACATTCTATATAATACACTGTTTATATTAGTATAACAAGTATAGGACATAATACAAAATTATTTTAATTTCATTAGTAAACTAATAAAATTGATACCATAAAAAGACTATAGAATGTAAAACCTACAGTTTCTGAAATATTCCTTTCACTGTCAAAAAAAAAAATCTAGCAGACATTTTCAAATAAAATTGTTAGAAAAACACACATTTTGAGCTAATTTGATAAACAATTCACCATGGCGAATTTAAATATTAACTGCAAAATTTATACCATAATAAGTGAGATTGATAATTTTACAGCCATTTTGTGTTTAAATTTAACAATTCTGTTTCACCACAGTCTACGCTACACTAAATTAATAAAAAAAAAAAAAACTGTGACTGTCCTGAGTTAGAGAATTTCCAAATGAGCTATTTTTACCTATATTTTGTAATATAATTTTTAATTCACTAAAATTTGATGTTTATTGAATAAAACCCAGTGAGTAGCTTTTCCCGATTTCCTGTGAAATGCAGATGCTCACCTATAAGTTTTATATCTCATTTTTAAATAAAATTCACTCAAAACACATTTTTTGCTACTTTACAATATGAATCTTCTAATGACTAATGGTCTTTGAAAATTAACTTACCCAGCAAGGAAACTGCAACAATTAAGGACACGATGGGTTTCGACATTTTACATTGAGAGCAGACACACTTGAGTGCTCCTGTCCTCGTTGCAATCTATCTGCTTGTGACAAAAACATTCAGTTTTGAGAAAGGAATTTCAGCTCTAAATGCTAAAGAATCGTGACCTCAATCAAAGTGGTGAAACTTGTTTTAATGTAGAAGATTGTCATTTAGGAGAGAGAGGTTTGAAGAAAACTTTCTAAAATGGTGTGCTTTACATCGGCACTGTGGATTGTGACATTTACTTTAAGTCACAATTTACTGCATTTATATAACTTCATAATCACCAGTAGCATGCCATGTATGTCACGATATGATTTTCTTAAGAGAGTAAATAGGACAGTTTACTGTCTCCCGGGAGCCTGGGTCTGGCCTGTTGCTGACTGGATGGATTATTGAGAGGGGCTGTGGTTGACCTGCCTGTCATGGTCAATACTGGTAGCAATGATAAAGTCAGAGGAAAATGGAGAGTCCTAAAGAATGAGTTAAGAGAATTATGAAGTAAATTGAATAAAAGTACCTCTAAGTTGGTATTTTCAGAAATATTACCTGTGCCACAGTAGAAAGGCTAGGAAGATTAGGGAGTTTAATGCATGGATAAAGTCATGGTGTAGGAAAGAGGGTTTTGGCCTTTTAGAGCACTAGGGTACAAAATTTCGAAAGGAGATGGACTTTAACTCAGCACAAGGGTGTGGAGATGGGGTTAGGGGCGAGATCAAGACATAGGAGGTATGTAAGTGTAATAAAAAGTCACATAAAGTTCAAGAAACTTATCATGATATTAAATATATTAAAATGTATGCTTACCAATGCATACCAAAATAACCTGAATAACAAAATGGGGGAACTAGAGGCAATATCATACACTAAGCAATATGATTATATAGGCAGAATGGAATCCTGGTGGGATGAGACAGATGACTGGGCAGGTAACTTAAAAGGTTATACATTATTTAGGAAGGATATAAAAAAAATGGAAAGTTGGTGGGGTATATTTGTATGTCAACAGTGCGTTAAAGTCAAATATTAAGCAAGTGGAATGTTACGATGAAAATGTAGAAGCTTTATAGGTGGATACCCGCTTGTGGCAAAAGAAGGTAAGTCAATTATTGGTTAAGATATGTTATTAACCAACTAATGTTAATATTGATGAGGAAGAACAGCTGTTAGAGCAAATTGAGAAAGCTGCACATCTGGGTAACACGTTAATTAGTGGAGTCTTTAATTTCCTGGGCATAAATTAGGATAGAGGGACTAGTTCAGGAAGGCAAATCAGGTTTTTGAATCTGTTAGTTGACACCTTCATATTACAACTGGTACAAACACTATCTAGAAAAGACTCTTGTCTGAATCTGGTTTTAACAAACAATGTTGATCTTTTGATAGGTAGGGGACATTGGGAATTGTGATCACAATATAGTGTATTTTGAAATAAACTCAAAAAAGCAAGTGAGAAAATCAGAGAGAAAAAAAACAATTCCCCCCCCCCTCACATTCCTACCACCACCACCCCCAAAAAATTCAAGTACAGAAATTTGAAAACAAAATGAAAGTCTAGGTACACTGAAAACTGAGATGGGTGTGTTAGTTAATGAAGACCAGGAAAAGACAGAGATTGTAAGTAACTATTTTTCCTCAGTATATATTAAGTAGGAATCTATGGCAAGAGATATGCAAATGATTGCTGCAAAAAAACTTGCATAAAAATTGGGATTGGGTGACTCAAAACAAGGTGCTACAGCAACTAAAGAAAGCTAATGTAAACAATCCCCCAGGGTATGGCGGTATTCACACACAAATGCTCAAGTAGCTAAGTGTGGGAACAAGAGAACCTTTGTGTTTAATCTTTGAGGATTATCTTCTTTCAGGAATTGTAACAGAAGATTGGAGGATGGTACAGTTTATTGAAATACACAAAAATAATAATTATAGGGATCTTTTTTATTGGAAGCGTGGTTTAGGTAATTAACCACATAGTGTAGGCTTAGTACTATCCTATGTTGGTATAATTGATTATAAATGTGGCTCCTATATTCAAATAGAGGTTCAATAGCTTTGCCTGGAAATGTAGACTTGTGAGCTTATTAACTTGTGTGAATTGCATTCTACAAAGAAAGCAGATGTATAGATCAGGGTGTTGCAGTGGATGTGATCTAATTGGACTTTGCCAAGGCGTTTGATATAGTTCCTCACAATAGATTAGTCTTTGTACTATCATTTAACCAATGTTCTACACAAGAACAAGAATTTTCATCTAGACCAATTTCTTTTAGTTAAGAGAGTCATCATTAATGGTAAATTTTCAAGATGGTAAGTGGTGTTCCACAAGGTTTTGTTCTGGGACCACTTCTATTTAGCATATATTGGAAGGCATGGCCTGAAGTTGTGGGAGGGGCTATAGACCTATAAAAGGGACTCCCCCCTTTCCCTACATACCTTTTGTTGGTCAGACGAATAGACTGTTCGAGGTCAGCATTTGCATGAGATCCACTTCCAGGTCATACAAGACGCCATTTTGTTTTCACCTTTGCTCCATGAGGTCTCCTACTCCAAGCTGTGTCCAGGAATCCTGCAGCAGGGCTTTCCGTTAATCCAGTGGCTTTCTCTCCGGTCAGCATCGCATTTGGTGTCTCAGGGACTCTCAAACCGTAAGTTGACCCACCTGTCGCGCCAGGATTAGTTCCCACGGTGTTCAGCACAGCATGGGTCCTCACTTTACGGTTTCCTTTTGTTTTGAACGGTTATTTCGTTACCTTATACTCACCTAGCTGTTCATGTAAAATCTGTTGTTTAAAATCTGTTTTGGTTAAAATCTGTTCGGTTAAAACTACAAACGAAATACAATTTTTCACCTACACACTGACCCCTACCGGTCTTTTCGTGTAATACAGGCTTCTTAGACATTATTGCATTTCATGTACAAACCAACAATAGGCTGCGCACGCCTATGGTCCACCTACTCATTCACCTGGCTCGAACTAAACCCTAGCGACTACTCAGGGCATTCATTTAGGATAGGAGCAGCCTCCACAGCCTATAACCAAAAAATCCCCGCACACGTTAAGACACGGGCCGCTGGGAATCATAGGCTTATGCGACTTACATACCACAGCCGATTCAGAAATTAGGAAGCTTTCATTAAAATGTCTACCTGATGGTTAACAAATGCACTATGATCCTGTATAATGTTTTACATTAATATGTCTTTTTGCCCACTTTTTACCGGCCTACAGCATACATCGATTTCGCCACACCTGAACCGATTATTCCTAAAGCTACATCTCTTCAACCCATCTTTGTCTATATCATATGAGAACACAAATTGGAAGGCATGGCCTGAAGTTGTGGGAGGGGCTATAGACCTATAAAAGGGACTCCCCCCTTTCCCTACTTACCTTTGTTGGTCAGACGAATAGCCCCACCCTCCACTCCCATTGTTCATATTTCCTCTATGTAAGCCCACTTTTTACCGGCGTACAGCACACCTCAACCGATTATTCCTAAAGCTACACCTCTACAACCCATCTTATTCTATATCATATGAGAATGCCCCGAACACAATTATAAATTATATTGAAATAGGCATTGAAAGTCATGTTCCAGTGTTTGAGGATTACACAAAACTCTGTAAAGTAATACAATGTTAGCAGGATATTACTTCACTACAGAGGGATTTAGATAAATTGGGGGACTGGACATTCAAATGGCAGATTAAATTTATGTAGAAAAAAAGTATAGAATACACAAGCAACTTCCACCCTAAACGGTAGTGAATTAGCGATAATAACAAATGAGAAAGATTTGGGAATTTTTGTAGACAACAGACTAGGCAACAATGTGCAATGTCAATTGGCAATTGCTAATGCCGGTAAAGTATTGTCATGTATAAATAGTGGCTTTAATTCTTAGGATAAAAATATAATTTGGCCTTTTTACAAATCAAATACTGCACCTATTCTAAAGTAGGATATTATTGCACTAGAAAAAGTACAGAGGGGGGCTATAAAATTATGAAAAGGATTGGAACATCTTAGTTATGCATAAAGGTTAACAAATTTAAATCTGTTTAGTGTAGAAAAACTGCACTTCGGAGGGGATATGATGGCAATATACAAATATATTCCGGGCCAATACAAACCGTTGTCTGGAAATGTATTCGTAAACAGGACTATACATAGGACACAAGGGGTCACAGATTTAGACTGGAAGAAAGGAGATTTAGTATTAGGCAAAGGAAAGGTTTTTTTTTTTGTTATAGTAAGAACAATAACAATGTGGAATTCTCTACCTTAAGAGGTGGTCTTATGATAGTCTGTACAAATGCTTAAACAGTTACTGGATGAATAGTTGTAAAAAAATAATAATATTCAAGGATATCATTTTTAATTTGTGGGATAAAAGCTTCTTGATCCAAGGAGAGATCTGACTACTATGCTGGGGTCACGAAGGTTTTTATGTCCTAGTATGATACAAAATTGGAAATTGCTTCAAACATTTTTTTTGCCTTCTTTTGGATCAACAGTAAAAACAGATGTAAGAGAGTCTGAACTTGATGGAGGCATGTATCTTTTCAGTGTATGTAATCATTTGACTATGTAATGTATTCAGTTACTTCCTATGTGAATTGACATTCATACACAACTCACTTTACAGCTATTTTAGCACTCAATGTCTGGAACAACAATGGGGCAACACTCCAAGACCGCAAATACAAGCACCTACTCTAAATCTCCTAACATCAGGGATGTGCTTCGCCAGGCCCCAATACCGCAAGTGTATAAAATGGTGCCTGCGAGAAACAGCAGCAACATTGGCGGGTTCAGATTTACAGTCAAGACTTGCCTCCATTTCCTCGTTGCTTCCAAGTCGTAGCTGCCCAAACCTGCACACTCGCGAATGCTAGGGATGAGTCACGACTTTCGATTGCGTTACATCTCTCACGCAACAATAGACTCTTGGAAGACCTGCACAGTCATTCCATCATTCCATGCTGCAGAGCAGCACTGTGGGCATGGCTGGAAATAATTAAAAGCATTGTTACCTCCCATGGCAACCTCTGATGACAGCAGCCCCATGTACCAATATATGTTATAGAGGCATGTCAGAATAGGTGTGTCTTTATTTTGGCACCCTATTTAAACTTTGTACAGCTAAGCTGTAAAACTGCCTGTGTTATTTCTGGATTTATCTGACCTCTTGATTGCCCCTCCGGTTCTGAACCTTTGCTGCCTGGATATTAAACCTTTGGACCTTGCATTTGCCTTGCCCCTTCTGAATTTATTTGCCTTGGACTTTATTTCATATTTTTTTGTCTTTTACAAGTACTACACTTTGGGTTTCATATATTGACATGTCAAAAACCACCAGTCAGTAAGGTGGATATTACAGTCTTCCTTACTGTTATTAAGAGCTTCTCCTACTCATACTTTTGAGGGACATGTATTTTTATGGTGACTTACCCATTTTTACTATCAACTGGATGCAATCCCTGGGACCCGTTACCAGGCTTTTACGTAACAACACTATCTCTTGTCAGTGGGGCCCGGGGCAACATGTGCAACATGAGGGAAAACCATTCTAGCTTTCTGATGCTTTGTCTCAGCACTACCTGTCCTGTTAGCACCAGGACACAACAAGAACCCATGCAAAACACACTGGAATGTAGGTTAGTTTTGAAAAGTACATAGTAAAAACAAACAAACAAACAGCATCACCCATCAGCCTTTACGAAACCCCAGCCCCCCCTGTACTAAATCCCAGCCCCCCCTGTACTAAATCCCAGCCCCCTGTAAATCCCAGTCCCCCTATGTACTAAATCCCAGTCCCCCCCTCTGTACTAAATCCCAGTCCCCCCCTCTGTACTAAATCCCAGTACCCCCCTCTATACTAAATCCCTGTCTCCCCCTCTACTAAACCCTGGCCCTTTAAAAAAATAAAAATAAAAATATTAGCCGAAAAGCAGACTCCACCAACATTGCCTCTGCCAGTATGTGACTCTGGAGTCCAGCCTCTGGTATACCCCCAATGGTGCCATCCGCACCCTGTGCCAAAGTGGATCCTCCCGCTACTCCTTGAAAACCTGTGACGGTGGAGCGCGTTGACGTCATGTCGGAATGTGACGTGGTGTTGCGTGCCTCCGTGCACCTCCAGGTCCTCCACTGTCCAGCCGCGGCCATCTCAACACTCACCAACACACACTCACTCTCTGACATACACTCATTCTCTGACAGACACACTTGCTCTCTGACACACTCACTGACAGACACACACTCACTGACACACACACACACCTGTCCACATTCGTGCAAACACTCACATAATTTTCTTTATTGCTCCCTACCTTTGGGAGCTGTTGTGGGGCCTCTTGCTGGGGTCCAGTGGGGATCTTCTCTTGGGAGCTCAGTCTTCCTGCTCCTCACTACTCCCTCATGCACGCAGTTTAGTGACGCCGGGCCGATATGATGTCATATTCCGGCACCACTACAGAGGGGGTACGCGAGGGAGCAGTGAGGAGCAGGAAGACTGAGTTTCCTCACTGCCGCCAGTGACTTCTCCCCCGGCCGGGTTAATTTTAGCAGAGTAGGCACCTGCAATGTGGGGAGAGCAGGTGCCTACTCTGTCTTAACATGTCAAACTTGCAGGTCGCCAGGCCACAAAGATATTCCTTGTGGGCCGTAAGTTTGATATGCTTGACCTACAGCAAACTTAAGAGCAAATATGGCTGTTACCAGAGCTTGTGTTTGAAGTCATCTTCTGGCCCCCCAAATCTTCTATATCGACTTAATTTTGCCGATCCACATTTCGCTATGTCGCTGTTGTTATAATTTTTTGGTTTACTGTTGTTTTTATTTTAGTTATTGCATAATTAACCCAGCCATGGTAGAATTGCCTCTTTTATTGGATTACGTACCCCCACAAGATCAACATCTGGTTTTGTTTTCAAACAAGAGGATTCAATTTAACGCACAGTATGTGCTTAGCCTTACCTTACGTTATACACTTGATATGGTTACCGAGTTTTTGTGCTTAAATATGTAATATGCACAACTATTGTGTTCACATTGCAAGTGATATTTATCTGAAAATAAAATTAAAATATAAATTGCAAAAATACAAAAACAAAATAAGCAAGCCTATGAAAATAAGTGTAGTTGCATCATACTCCCGATTAAGCTCTTTTGGACTCAGAGTCAAAGTCTTTAACTGTGAAATATTGTGTTTAAATTCCAAGAAATGGACGAAACAGGCAGATATGACATTTTCCGGGAAAATATTTTTGTGCTGTTTATCCTCTGTATACTAGGCTCCAAGAACATTTCACATAATATAACTGACATATATAGAATTGGTTGTAGAAAAATGTCTAATAGAATACTTGTCGCCTTTATGTGGGTCATAAAAAAGTCACCTCGAATAACAGAATAGCACGATGCACAATTGTAGCCTTCTTCCTTTGTTATTGTGCTGGAAGAATTCTTAATTAGATAGCAAATCTGCCCTTAGCACTTTATCACTGAGGAACAAACATTTTCTATATACCATCAAGTGAAAAATTCCAAAATTTCTGTGTGGCAATCGGTCAAGCCTCTCACTGGGGTACTGGCAGTTCCTCCCTGATGGCGGCCCTGTTACTGGGTGGCAATCTGATAACATATGCTAATAATTCTTGATAATCCTACAGATATCAGAACACTATTACTACTGCTGTTCCAAACTTTGGTCTGGGTGCCTATAGTGTCCCTATAAGCTTTTCTTATTTATTATTTACCATTATTATTATTTAGATGTAATCACTTTATTGGATTAATTTTGTATTCATTGGTGCATTTTATTCGTATTCTGGTTTGGAACTTTTTAGTATAAAAACAGATGGGATGTAGTATGACATTCAGAGATTTTACCACTATACGTGACCCTTTATTAATTATTTTATTTATTTTGTGTTATTTTTGAGTAGAAAAATTAAATAAAAATTTTTTCTCCATATTTGCATATACAATTCATATTAATGTGTAAGACTGTGTGCATAAGACTTCTTTTATGGAGCCTACGATTTGATCAATGTTTTATTTCTTTATGATAAGCTCTCTTTATTTTGGGTTATTCTTACTCTCTTTTTTTTTTTTTACAAATATAATATACTTAGATTGCATATATATTTCCTTCTATTTGTCTCCCAAGAGACATGGAGATGCATCGTTTGGATGTTGTTTATGTCTCCTCGTCCTTAAGCATCACTTGATGTGACTATGTTGTGTCAGCTCTCTTCGTAGCGTGGAGTTTCCCATGAATCGAAGGAGCTGTATATAATTGTGTCTTATGTGCTTAGCTATATATGGGATTTTATTTCAAGGAGTGATTAGCCTGACAAAGTCCTCATTGCAAAACAGAAACATTTGTGCGTTCCTTGATCTAATATAAAGTGGTTGTGTGCCCGAACTCGTTTGGATTCTGCTGTGCACATTGGGGATGCAACTTAGGACCACAGACTTGTAGACTTGTAGTGTCCTGTGCCGAACTTGATGACACAAAGGTGGATTTTTCTATAATAGGCGATGATTTATAGATTACTGTATTATTGCATTTCTGCAAAGAAACTAAAATGCTCTTAAAAAAAAAATAAAAAAAAATGTTGGTACTTTTTGCTTATACCAACTTAACCCCTTAAGGACCAAACTTCTGGAATAAAAGGGAATGTCATGTGTCCTTAAGGGGTTAAACAATTAAGTAGAAAATCCTAAATTTTTGCTCAGTAATAACAAAAATTTATGAAAAGCTATGCTCCGTTTTCAAGTTTTTCACTACCACGGATATTATGACACAGTAATGTTATTATTTTTCTTGTTCAGTTAAACCTTTCCTTATGCCCCTTGTATTTTAAATGTTGTACTCCCCTCCATTGCCTTTATTTATATATTTTTATTATCTTTTCTTCGTTGGGCTCAGTTTCTATACACGTGTGCCTGCATTTTGTTTTTCTCTGTCCATGATGTATGGTGTTTGCCATACATTCTGTGGGATTCTTGAGACTGATGTATTGTGGGTAAATTAGCTTAGCAACTTAAATTGAGCTTTGGATCTGCCCATTTCCAAGTTTCCAAAAGACCAGGCACCTTGTAAGAAAAATAAGTCACTGCTTTAATTATGTGTAGCTAAAACACTGGTAAAGGTGAATTTACAGCATATAAAAACAAGGGAAATAGACAAAAGGGTCAGTTTAAAAAAAAAACAAAAAAAAAACTTGCAAAGTGGCAGAGCCGTTTGAAGTATTTGTTAAAAGGGCCAAATTTGTTGTAATTTGATTATATACGTGATCTATTTTTAGTGTTAACGCAAGCTGTTGGTTCTGAAATGTGTAGGCTGTAAGGTCCTTTTAAATTGATTTCTTAGACTTTACTCCACCTAGTGGCAAACTGCTAACATTAAAAACATTGGACAAAGTCACAAACATAGGCCTACGATTTAAAGGACTTATCCACACCCAAGCTGAAGTGCTTTATGTGTGGGCAGTATCTGATTTAAAGGGTGGGATATGTTCAGAGACTTTAAGTCTCTTCTGGAGAAAAAGGGGAGGGATTTCAAAGGATGGAGTTCATAGGAAGCGCCAAATTATTCCACTGCGCTTTACAATGTTATATAAAGGGGACATTTAACAATAAATTAGAATATTACAGTAACAATATTATGATTGGATCCTGCTCAATGAATCTACTGAGTTTATATCTACTAAACCTTCATTTAAAAAAAAAAAAAAAGTAACAGTAGGGTGTGTTCCTTTAATTCTTTTGGATAATATTTTCAAATGATCATTGTCTGCTAGAAAAACCTTTCAAATGATTAATGTACAGAAGTAACCAGTAAAGTCTGTGGAAAATTCAGCAGATAACTAATTTGAAAAAAAAATTTCTAACATTTGATCATTTGAATAGCTTAAGCAAGAGAATTTAATCAAGGCCACACATTAATTTTTTTTATTGGAGTAAAAAATGTATGCACGCTTAGGTCTTTGTAGGCTTTGTTGTTGTTTTTTTCTTTTTTTTTTCTTTTTTCTTCCATCACCCAGTGATTACAGGATATTGAACTCTTCTCCTTTCCAACAAAGTTGTATGCACAGCCATGTACTAACAAAATAGATCAGGCTCTTTCAAAACCTTTCCCTTTGAAAGACATAAAATTAAAGAAACATGTCAGGCACCACAATATTTTCATCTGAATCATTGTCCGATGCTTCCTGTTTGAAGCCCTGGAATGCAACAGAAGTTCGAGGGCAGAGGTGACCACAGCTTAGGTCTTTTAGTTTGTGTGTTGTTTAACAGTGTCATCCATCCATCCTTCCCATATTATTTTAATTTTCACATATACCGGTATATAAAATATATGGTTGAATGCATACCTCCCAAAAGGTTTTGCAGGGCAGATACAGTTTGGAGACCCTAGAAAAATGGACTCCAAACTGCCCCAAGTTTGGTGGGGCAGCTCCTATTTCAGGGTCATGTCTTGTCTGCCCCAACTTTGTTCTCTGGTTTCCAGCTTTTGGGGACACCAGGGAACTGTCTTTTAAAAACATAGCATGAGTACATCATTAGATGCACTTGCACTACATTGAAACAGTGCTCTCTGCATTGCCTTCCTTTAGTGGTTTCATTGGTAGTGAGCAAGACCTTCCTGGGAACATACTTTTTTGTTGAGTTTGCCCCCTTTTGTGTCACTGGCCTGCCCTTTTTTAGACACCACTCAGCGGCATCCTGATTTACAGGACACCAATTTTGGGGGATAGGTCAAATAGCACAGTGCACTTGTGTCATTAGACATAACTGCACTGTAAAATGTAAATTCATGCAGTAGATCTTCAACATACTCTGGTTGCTGTGATGGAGAGCAGGATAATTGCCTGTAGGAGGGATCTCGCTTTAACATAGACTTTCAGAATATCTAATCATTTGCAGGCTCAATGTGCAGTTAATTTGTTTTGTACTTTCATTTTAAATAAAGTTGTATGTCCCATGACAGGTACAACCTGTGCTCTACCTGCCATTTTAGGATGCCCATCGGCTGACAGCATAGAGGGGGTGCAATTACTGTGCTGAACAAACATAGCATAGAAGGAAACCATATTGAAATGAAGATGCATGTTCCACTCACACCAGCATCGCCTATACACAGTCAAAGTAAACTTTATGTGAGGGAGAGATGAAGGGAATAGTGGACAGGCTGTGTAGGGACAACTTGGTTTGAGATTACATTAATCTACGTTACTGTGTGTGCTCAACATGAGCACTGAACATTTTGCTTCAGTCTAGTTTCAGTCCTGAGTTCTTTCATAGAAACTAAGTTTTAAAGGGACAATCCCACCTCGGAACACCTTCATTGAAGTTTTTATGTTGGAAGGAGTGTCCATCTTACCTTCAAGGGTTAAACTGTTGTAAAATTGGCTGTAGTGGTTATGGTGTTTAGAATGTTCCTTTGATATGTGGAGACAAGGATCAAACTTAACGTGCGCCATTAAAGTCCATAATGAATGTGGCGGCGAGGCTCATCTTCCTGTCCGCCCGCACCTCTCACCCGTCTGTCAGTCCCTAACTTCGCTTCCTGTATGATATAGGGCTCAATTTAAAATTCTGGTTCTTGCATTCAAATCTCTACATAATGCTGCTCCCACCTTTCTATCCTCCCTAATACACAAGTATGTCCCATCTAGGCCCTTACGCTCTGCTGAAGACTTACGTCTATCTTCTGTCCGTACTCCCACCTCCCAACTCGCCTTCAAGACTTCTCGAGGGCTGCACCGTTCCTGTGGAACTCACTTCCCTCCTCCGTTAGATGCTCACCCAGTCTCCACTCCCACTTCTTCATAAAAGCGTATTAATTAAACTGTTAATCGTTCACGACTGATTTCTCTTTTGCAACTGTCATTAGTTTAATACTATCCACACCTTTTGTGTCACTCTCTCTAGCACGTATGCGTACATAATAATTTATAGAGTTTGGTAATACACCACACCCTCAACCCCTCTGTTCCTGTGTGTCCAACTTGTCTGGTTTACAACTACATGTCTGTTCACCCACCCATTGTAAAGCGCTGCGGAATTTGATGGCGCTATATACATAATAACATAATAATAATAAACTCTCTGGGAAAGTCAGGGTGTCAGCATGCTGCATGATGGATTCATTTTACATGGAGTAATATTATTATTTTATGAGCAGTATGGCATGTGATACAGTAGAAAATGACCCACATATTAGAAAAGAACATGGATGGGATTATTCACTAAGCTCCAAAGTGGGCTCTGAGGTGTATATACCTGAACTTTACCTAAAACGGACTAAATATTACTGCAAGTACAGTTTGGTTTTTTAATTCATTTTATTCCATTTTAAAAATATTTCATATTACATCATTCCTTTTTTTTTAAATTTTTTTGTAAATGTCTTATTTTTAGACAAGAGAATCCTCTCGTTAATTTTTTGTATAGATTATAACACATCACAGAGTAGTACAAGACTCGCAGGTCTGTATCAATTAAATGTGAAACTGTGAGACGCGCAGGTTTAAATTAATTTTTTTGTAAATCTTTGTTTTTGTTGTGCATGGAAATAACATCGCAGGACATGCAATGCTTCTAATGGTACATATATTCACAAGGGTAAACATAACAGATAACCGTACAGTTGGTCAGCGTTGTTAAAAACAAAAAATTAGCATTTAGGAATTATAAAAAAACACAGAGTGAGGAAGACAAAATGATCTATAAGATTAGGCAGAAAGAGGCTAAGCAAGTTATAAGAGCTTCCAAATCACACACAGAAGAGAAAATAGCACAGTCAGTAAAAAAGGGGGATAAAACATTTTTTAGATACATAAATGAGAAAAGAAAAGTAAAACAAGGATTAGTTAGATTAAAAACAAAAGAAGGAAGGTATGTAGAAGAGGATAAAGGTCTAGCTGACTGCCTCAATGAATATTTTTGTTCTGTATTTACAGATGAAAATGAAGGAAAGGGACCTCAGTTGAGAAAAAGGATAAATGAGTCATTTATTACACGTGAGTTTACAGAGGAAGAGGTTCTATTTCAACTGTCAAAAGTAAAGACAAATAAGTCAATGGGACCTGATGGAATACACCCAAAGCTATTAAAAGAGCTTAGTGGTGTACTAGCAAAACCATTAACAGATTTATTTAACCAATCATTGTTAACAGGAGTAGTCCCAGAAGATTGGAAGTTAGCGAATGTTGTGCCCATTTACAAGAAAGGTAATAGGGAGGAGTCGGGCAACTATAGGCCAGTAAGCCTTACTTCAGTAGTGGGGAAAGTGATGGAAACCATGTTAAAGGATAGGATTGATGAACATCTAAAAACACATGGATTTCAAGATCAGAAACAACATGGGTTTACTTCAGGGAGATCATGCCAAACTAATCTTATTGATTTTTTTGATTGGGTAACTAAAATTATAGATCAGGGTGGTGCAGTAGACATTGCTTACCTAGATTTCAGTAAGGCTTTTGACACTGTTGCACATAGAAGGCTTATCAATAAACTGCAATCTTTAAGTTTGGATTCCAATATTGTTGAATGGGTAAGGCAGTGGCTGAGTGACAGGCAACAGAGGGTTGTAGTTAATGGAATATATTCGAAGCTTGGACTTGTCACCAGTGGGGTACCTCAGGGATCTGTACTTGGACCCATTCTCTTTAATATTTTTATTAGTGATATTGCAGAAGGTCTTGATGGTAAGGTATGTCTTTTTGCTGATGATACTAAGATATGTAACAGGGTTGATGTTCCAGGAGGGATAAGCCAAATGACAAATGATTTAGGTAAACTAGAAAAATGGTCAGAATTGTGGCAACTGACATTTAATGTGGATAAGTGCAAGATAATGCATCTTGGACGTAAAAACCCAAGGGCAGAGTACAGAATATTTGATAGAGTCCTAACCTCAACATATGAGGAAAGGGATTTAGGGGTGATTATTTCTGATGACTTAAAGGTAGGCAGACAATGTAATAGAGCAGCAGGAAATGCTAGCAGAATGCTTGGTTGTATAGGGAGAGGTATTAGCAGTAGAAAGAGGGAAGTGCTCATGCCATTGTACAGAACACTGGTGAGACCTCACTTGGAGTATTGTACACAGTACTGGAGACCGTATCTTCAGAAGGATATTGATACCTTAGAGAGGGTTCAGAGAAGGGCTACTAAACTGGTTCATGGATTGCGGGATAAAACTTACCAGGAAAGGTTAAAGGATCTTAACATGTATAGCTTGGAGGAAAGACGAGACAGGGGGGATATGATAGAAACATTTAAATATATAAAGGGAATCAACACAGTAAAGGAGGAGACTATATTTAAAAGAAGAAAAACTACCACAACAAGAGGACATAGTCTTAAATTAGAGGGACAAAGGTTTAAAAATAATATCAGGAAGTATTACTTTACTGAGAGGGTAGTGGATGCATGGAATAGCCTTCCAGCTGAAGTGGTAGAGGTTAACACAGTAAAGGAGTTTAAGCATGCGTGGGATAGGCATAAGGCTATCCTAACTATAAGATAAGGCTAGGGACTAATGAAAGTATTTAGAAAATTGGGCAGACTAGATGGGCCGAATGGTTCTTATCTGCCGTCACATTCTATGTTTCTATGTTTCTATGTTGTGAGAATACTGTACAAGTACAATTTATTATATTGGTTATCCTGTTGGTTAGCTGTCCATGAAAGCTTATCTTTTTAATTCTCACATTTATTGTGATTTTATAACTTTTAAATCTTCATCTGCAGTGTCAGGCTCCACTCCCTTTCCTACTGACCTATATGGGGAAGTCTAGTTTTACCACTGAGCTGTGCAACTAATGGTTCATGCCAGATAGTTGGATGACTAAGAGGGGAGGCTAGATTTCCCTGTATGATGTAAGTGGGAGAGGGGTGCAGCCTGGCACTGGAAGATAAATGAAGATTTATGAAGATAAAATACACGGAAGTTGTAAGGATTTATTAAAAAAACAAAACAAAATATTTTCAGGGACAGATTTTTCAACACCGTGATCACAATCAGCTGTAGTAGATATGTGTCCTTTTATTCATTAAAGAGAAATTATGTGTGGAAATTACCCACCATTTAGTTTTTTTAATTGATTAGATAATGCACTAAAGGGACACTATAGTCACCAGAACAACTACAGCTTAATGTAGTTGTTCTGGTGTCTGCTGTCTGTGTGCATATATTTTCATGTCACCCCTGCCTTTTAAGAAAAAAGGCAGTGTTTACATTACTGCCTAGGGACACCTCCAGTGGCAGTCACTCAGACGGCCAGTAGAGGTGCTTCCTGGGTAAGTGCTCCTCAATATGCAGCACGGACGTTCAGTGTCTCCACGCATTGCATGGAGACTCTGAACATTCCTCATAGAGATGCACCTCCTTGGCTGACATAATTTAAATTGATTATCTCATCCAATCCTTGCCTGGATTATTGTAACCCTCTCCTAATTGGTCTTCCTAGAAGCCATAGTGCCCCACAATTTTCCTCTCTCCAGTCACTCCTCTCACACCTCACCCCTCTGTCAGTCCTTAAATTAGCTAATGTATCCTGTAGGAGTCAATTCAAAGCACTAATCCATACCTATAAAGCATTGAACAATTCTAGGCCCTCTTATATCTCTTCACTGATCTAGAAGTATGCCCCTTCTCGGTCTCTCCGCTCTGCCCATGACCTTATCCTGTCCACTGTTTGCATCCGTACGCATGCAGGACTTCTCGCTGATGGCTCTCTTCCTTTGGAATAGCCTTCCTACAGCCATCAGACTCTCCTTTAGTCTTTAATAGTTTAAAAAGTGCCCAAAATCCATCTCTTCAGGAAAGCTTATGGTCTCCAAGAGTAACCTCTACCTTACATACCTGCCTCTTGCTCTCTCCTAAAGGGCAGCACACTACTCTCTCCTCCAGCTCTGCTTCACTACCACCTTATTTGAGTGCTATTTCCTGTCCCATTGTGTTTTATACCCACCGCCTATAGACTGTAATCTCGTTTGAGCAGGGTCCTCTTCTACCTATTGTTCCTCTAAGTTTTTGTAATCGTCTCATTTATTGTTAAATCTCCCTCTCTTATAATATTGTAAAGCGCTTCAGAATGTGTTGGCGCTATATAAATGATGATAATAATAATAAAAAAATAAAATAGATATTTCCCATCAAGTACCTTCATATGCACTGTTCGATGAGGCTGCAGACAGCTACAGGTAGACCTCTACATCACAAGAGACACGGCTATCAGAAACAGGTCATTCGAGTGAGTATGATAAGTAGTGTATTCCTTGAGCAGATCCACTACATAGGACTGTAAACAAGCCATGGCTGCTATCAGTTTAGACACAGCCTTGTTCACTATTCAATTGACTTTGAAGATCAGTTGTGGTGATGTTTAACAAGTTGTTATGGTTGCAATTACCAGTTCATATTACAATCAGTGAACATTTTAATTTTATCACATGACAGGAGGCTTCATATTTGCATAATCTTTCTTTACTAAAACTCCAGCAGCACAGATCAATCAAAACTTTTAAACCAATCAGAAAACAAGAGTCACTGCTATAAATAGCTATGTGATGCACTTCCACTTTCTCTTTCTTTGCTGCTCGGCCAGAGTACAGGTCAGAGTAAAATTCATCCATTTCTATCTATTTACAATTTGTCAGTAATTCTGTTTTTTCATACTTATTTCTACTTTTAATTTCTCCCCTATCCCTGCTCCTCTAACCCTATCTTCCCTCCTTTCTGCCCGGGTAACTTTCCGTCCACGGCCCAATTTTTTTTGTGGGCGGGTGTCTGTGTACCATTCCGGGGTGGAGGGGGTGTTTTGGGTGTTGGGGCACTGTGGAATTTGGGGGTTTTGATTTATCATTTTTTGTTTTTTTGTTTTTTCTGCCGCTCGTATGCGGGAGTTGTTCCATTTTGGATTGCAGCTGCGACCCTAATTGCGGCGGTTTTTTCTTAATAGCGTGGGTATTTACCCTGACACCAGGTATACGGCATCCAGCCTTCAGACTCTCCCTTTATAAATCAGGATTCCTGTCAGCAATTGCAAGTAAGGATTTTTGCCCATGAGCTCTCGTTATCATATTGCTTGTTACACATACTGAATGCAGGGACTTAACCTGCAGTACTATCAGGGTGAGCCTTTGAGACTGAAGGGACCAGGGCTATTAAGGCACCATAACCCTTATTGGGAACCCCACGCTTATATATACGGTTAAATCCATTTGACTGGTACCATACCTACAGGGGACACACTGGGTAAACAACCCCTGCACTATTGGAAGCTTTTAACGCCTCCCACCAATTCAGGGTTTCACTCCCTGACACCAGCCGCTCACTGCAACCGGCATTGAGATTCATTCTCACTATAACTGGGTCCTTCTCACTCATTAAGAGATTTATATTACGCCTGTGGGCATACCCCGATTGTACTTGCAGGGGATTCCCGGCAGCCCATCCAGCCTGCACGCATACTAATCTGTGTACTCTCCTCCACAGATACCCCAAAATGAGTGATACACTACCACAGACCCAGGACTTCCAGTCCATGATTAACGCTGCAGTAGCAGCATCAGTAGAAAAAACCCTCGCAAAAATGCTCAGCCAACCTCCATCTGAGGTACTTAACCTGCCTTTGGGCACATCCCCTTCACCGAAAGATCCATTGCGGGCACAGACCCTATAATCAAACGCCACAGACCTGGCACAACACCCGTATCTAGACCTAAAGGGAAAGAGCCGGCGAAACGCCCAAAATGGGTGGTGAGGCCTGACTCCCCCCACCACCGACACTATCCTCCGGCTCTGAATATCTTAGACGAATGGAGGGTGGATGAATCCACATCCAATGACTGGCATGATCTGCCTCCCCATGACTGCGAATATGTGTCTGGTGCTTCCACTGGTGCTCCCTCTCCTCAGGGGTTGACACACGACCTCCAGCTTTTTTCTGGACTCCCAAAGTTGCCCTTTGTTTGATCCTCGCACCATTAGACACCTCAGAAAGGTCCCTACCGGAGCATTTAGCACACTTTGTGCATTTCTGGATACGCAAACCTCTAGACAAAGAGGTCAAGGCGAGACTACGGATGGAATGCATGAGCCCCATCCTGCCTGATAAGATGGCAATGACTCAGAAATTCGACCAAACGGTGGTCGTATTCATGTCCCGGACGGGACTGGATCCCAGGAAAGGTGTTGAGAGGGGCCTAAAGGGCACACAAGACAAACTGCTTAATCTCATGGGACCCCTGGGGAAAATCCTATATTTCACCGATGAGGCGTTGACCCACGGCTCGCAACTGGACCCCCACACCATACGTGAATGGGCTCAAAGATGCATGTGCCTCCTCGGCAATACCAACACAATGATCTGCACAGACAGACGTAGAGCTGAGCTAGTACGCATGGATTCTAAGCTCATAAACATGGCGACCAAAGAACTGGGAGCTTGGCAATGCCTTTATAGCGGAACTTAAGAAACACGTGTGTCTCTTTACGACACTCAACAAGGCCCAGACACTACGGCAGCAGGTATTCCGTACACCAACACCCCATGGGTTTTTGGAAGGGCTGGTAGGCAGAGAGGCCGTGCCACCAGCCGATTTTGGTCTTCTGGACCCAGGTCCAACCCTCCATCTACATCATTCTACCTACCGGTAACCCACACACTATAGAGGTGGTGACCAGATCCAGAGGACATGGACACGGTCACTTCCCTTCAGGTAGGTCCCGCTTCATTTTACCCTAATATGACCTTAACTGCAGGGAGATTATCTATTTTCTTCCAGAACTGGAAGTACTTTTCGACGGATTTGTGGATACTCCAAACGGTTCGGGGTTACCACATCAAATTTTCTGCAACCCCCACGCAGCTACGTCCACCGCAACCCCTTCGGGTGTCCGTGGCTCATCAGCTCATCATAGACGAAGAGATACAGTCACTTTTTGCCAAAGGAGCGATCCAACGGGCTCTCGGTGACGGCTCCTGTATCAGCAACATCTTCCTGGTGCAGAAAAAGACGGGCGGATTTCGACCGGTCATCAACCTCCGACAGTTGAATACCTTTGTTGTCTACCGACACTTCAAAATGGAAGGCATTTACCTGTTACGAGATCTCCTTTTGAAGGACGACTGGTTCACACGATTAGACCTAAAGGACGCCTACCTGTCGGTCCCAATCGCACCGCACTGCCGAAGATTTCTATGTCTGCGCTGGAGAAATGCCACCTACCATTTCACTTGTCAACCATTCGGCCTTAGCTCTGCTCCCTGGTGTTTCACAAACTACTGAAACCCGTCCTAACGCGCATACAGCCTCTGGGAATCCGGTGTCTGATCTACCTAGACGACTTGCTGATCTTCTGCGACTTGGTCTCACTACTGGTCTCTCAGTCTAAATTTATCGTGGACATTATTGAATCATTGGGATTCATAGTAAACAGGGAAAAATCGTCTCTCAAACCGGCTCAAGTTGTCCAGTTCCTGGGATCCGAGATCGACTCCACAACGCCTACCCCTCTCGAAAATTGCATCGATCCGAAAGGAAATTCGGAAAGTCCTACAATTGGAGCTCATCCCTTTACGACTCCTGGAACTTCTGGTGGGCCTTCTATCCGCCTCCATAAAGGCGATATATCCAGGCCCACTCCACTACAGAGCCATGCAAAGACACAAAGCCCATTTCTTACGGGCAGGTTACTCCTACGACCAACGAATACTGATCACCACAGAGGTGCGCAAGGAACTATGTTGGTGGCTCCTTCATATGCAGGCCTGAAATAGGAAAGCCATCTTCGGGCCTTCTCCAGACTTCGTAGTGAAATCGGACGCTAGCCTTTTGGGCTGGAGAGCACACTGTGGAGAATCCTCCACTGAGGGCCCATGGCTTCACGAGGAGGTGGAAATGCACATAAACTGCTTGGAATTGATAGCAGGCTCCTTTGCCATCCACAGCCTGGCCAAACACATGTCAAACTGTTGTATACGCATGGACAATATTTTGGCAGTGCAATACATCAACCGCCTAGGCGGGGCACGATCTCAGAAGCAACCAAAGACATTTACGCCTTCTGCCTCTCCAGGAACATCACGCTGACAGCGGAATATCTCCCCGGCACCTCCAACCTCACGGTGGATTGGTACTCCCGCCACTGGAGGGACAGCAGCGTCTGGCAACTGGATGGGGCAGTATTCGAGACCCTGAATCAGCTCAGAGGTCCCCTACGGATAGACCTCTTTGCCTCCCGGATGAACCGTCAACTTCCCAGATTCTTCAATTGGCTCCCAGACCCGGAAAGCGAGGCAGTGGACGCTTTTCTCCAACCATGGCCGACTCAAGGGGCCTATGCCTTTCCACCATTCTCCATGCTGGCGAGGGTACTACACAAAATCCAGACACACCGAACATCTGTGTTACTGATCACACCCCTCTGGCCGGGCCAAGTTTGGTTCCCGGACCTTCTGGAACTCTCGTACGACCACCCTCTGAGGTTACCGGATTTCCCACTCCTGTTGTCCAACACGCAAGGGGAACCACACCCACTCGTCCTCCAAGACCGACTTCATCTCATGGCCTGGATGATTTCAGGGGATCTTGGGATGTCACTGGACTTTCGCAGTCAACTAAGGACCTCCTCTGGAACTCATGGGCTCCGGGTACTAGAGGTTGCTACCTGGCACTAGGGTACTGATGAAATATGGCCATTTCGCTACCTTTCACCTTTTTCTCCTTTTTTTTTTGCAATTTGAATACTGGCACCATACGGTGAATTTGGTCTTCAAAACCTTGGTTGTTTCATGCAAAGTTTGGATTACATAGGATCCACATCGTTATCGGAGTTATGATTTTCGGACTTGTTCACTAGACTGTTCGTTCGTTACAAAGAAAGAGGAAGTGGAAGTGCATCACAGAGCTATTTATAGCAGTGACTCTTGTTTTCTGATTGGTTTAAACGTTTTGATTGATCTGTGCTGCTGGAGTTTTAGTAAAGAAAGATTATGCAAATATTCGCCTCCTGTCATTACTAAAATTAAGATTATAGGTACACTATGTTAGCATAATCTACAATTATCAGTGCAACATATGTAATGATAAAGTTTCTATTATGGGAAAATATATAAACAAATTGGGGCAATGGAATAATTGCTCGCCTGTTCTGTGCGTAGTGGATGTGGGAGCTGTATCTCCAAGGAGCCGACCTGTCCATGGTTACTCCTATAAATCTCAGGCAGCCCAGGAGATGCATGCAGAATGCTTAAAGGGACACTGTAGGCAATCTAGACCACTTCAGCTCATTGAAGTGGTCTGGGAGCTGTGTCCTTTTTGCCCCTAGTGCTGCAATGTTAAACATTGGCCCTGGGATAAAGTAGTAAATAAATGTTTTTTAATACTTTAATTACCGGGTAGGAGGAGGCGCAAAGGGGGAGGCAGAGAGAGCGATAGTGCCAGGAATACAGCTTTGTACTCATGGCACTACAGTATCCCTTTAACAACTTCACAATTGAGACTATCTCATTAGACTGTGCAGCACAGTACCATGTGACTTACTGCAGTGTGGGTTTGGAAAACATGATCTGGTCATTAAGATAACAAGATCGGGTAATATGTGACTGTGAGCAGCTTATATACACTTAAGTAATGATAATGGAAAATCAGCTGCAATTGATACATGAGAAAGTGGCAAATGTATATATCTCCACAGTGTCCAATTTATATATAACGTGTTTTATAAAAGAATCCAATGCCCAGTATATATAATGGTGAATGTTTTTTTTTTTGTTTTTTTTGTTTTTAATGAGGATTCTATATCCAGTTTATATATAATAGTGAGGGTTTTATAAAAGGTTTCAATGTCCAGTTTATATAATGATTAATGTTTTATAAAAGGATTCAATGTCCCGTTTGTAACCTTTTACAAAACCTTAGCTATTATATATAAACAGGACATTGAATCCTTTTATAAAACATTCATCATTATATAAACTGGACTTTGTAACCTTTTACAAAACCTTCACTATTATATATAAAGTCCAGTTTATATAATGATCGATTCAATGTCCTGTTTATATATAATAGTGAAGGTTTCATAAAAGGATACATTGTCCTGTTTATATCTAATGATTAATGTTTTATAAAAGGATTCAATGTCCAGTTTATATAATCTTGAAAGATTAATACAAGGACCCGCTATTCAATTTATATGTAAACTTGTAGATTTTATGTAAGAATCAAATGACCAGTTTATATAGAGGCACAAGTATTGCAGTTGTTGTGGTGCTATGAGTCTACGGACACGATGATACAGTTATTATTATTGAAAGCTGCAGTGTGTTTTAAAAAATGTTACTCTATTATTTCCTAACAGTCTCACAGATCTAGAGAGGATGTGGAAGAATGCATATCTGTGAATGAGAAATGTACCTACAAAGAAATCAGAAAGTAATGTCTTATTTCCCTATTAGCTTAAGGTGCCTGTCTTTTATTACTTCCTTGTTCTTCATTGATCTCGTGAAGTAACACAATTTTATTGCAGAACTTTATTTCACAATTTTATTTTTATTCTCTTTTTATTTTCTAACAATCTCCCAGATCTTGAGAATGTAGAATATGAGTTTGAAAAGTAAGTATTAAACACACAATGTAAGTATAAAGTAGTTTCTCTCTAGAGAAACTTAGAGGAAGCTACCAGTCTTACCATATATTGCTTGTTCCCCACTGATCTCTTGAATAGAATTGATGGCTGTACGCTATTTCTCTATTTTATTTTCTCTGTGTATTGTTTAGTCTCCTTGATCTAGAGCAGTGGTAGTCAACCTTTTTCTATCTACCGCCCACTAATGCATCTTTCTTGATGGAAACATTTCCTTACCGCCCACCAGTTTTCACGCAAGTGCAGAATATTTTTTGTGTTTTAAAAAATAAATGAATGTACGTACATTTATCTTTTTATTTCTACTTTATGCATGTTTATAATGTTTTTAACTTTATAAAGTTTAATGAGAAAGCAATAAAGTAAATTTAAATTACCTTTACTAGTGATTAATGAGATCCTTGAGGTTGATGCTGCGAGACGAAATATTTTATATCTGGTTCGATTTTCGTAAGGAACAAACGAAGGTCTCCTCTTTCGGTGATATTCAGACGATTTCTCTGTTTGCTCATAATATGATTTTTCATATGTGCGTCAGCTACCCTCCTCTCCCTCCTCAATTCCCCTCCCCACCTTTTTTTTCTTCCTTTCTTCTATTTTTTAACCTTCCTTATAGCAATGCCCAGTAGGAAGGCTGAGCTACGTAGCCCACTTACTATTATTAGCCAACAGCAATTCTCTCCTTTTCCTTTTCTTTCTTTCTCCTTTTTTACAAGTACTCTACTCCTTCTTTCTCCTATTCTACAAGTACTCTGCGCCTTCTTTCTCATTTTACAAATACTCTGCTCCTTCTTTCTTCTATTCTACAAGTACTCTGCTCACAGACAAACACACACACACACACACACACACACTCACAAACAAACACATACACTTACAGACACACACATACACACACTCACACATGCACTTACAGACACTCACACATACACAGACAGACACACATACACTTACAGACAGAAACACATACACTTACAGATACTCACACATACACACACACAAATATACTTACAGACACATACATACACACACATATACTTACAGACACACACACACACACACATACATACATATACTTATAGACACACATACAAACATACACTTACAGACACACACACATAATTACAGACACACACACACATACACTTACAAACACTGACAGACACACACACATACACACAAATTATTAATATTAAATGTCCATCAAGCCTCCCTACCTGGAGAGCTGGTGTGGATCTGTCCCTGGGGTCCAATGGGGCTTCACTTCGGCAGGCGGCTGTATGCTTATCAGACGCTACGAGGGAGCTATGATCTTTCTGCTCTGCTCCCTCGCGGGCTGTCTACTGATGCCGGCAGCTGGAATGTGATGTCATATTCCTGCTCCTGCGGCATCAGCAAACATTGCGCGAGGGAGCAGAGCAGCACGCCACACCGGGGGGTCCAGAAGGCGGCCTGGCAGGAGGGAGCGCTTTCCTCCTGCCGGTCACTGAAAATTGCACCCACAGAGCCGCTCACGCCAGCCAGCCCGCCCAAAAGGAGAAATCCTCTCAAAAAGAGGATTTAACTGGCAAAATCCCTACCGCCCATCTGGAATCCTGAAACGCCCACTAGTGGGTGGTAGGGAACAGGTTGACGACCCATGATCTAGAGGATGCTGAGGACGACTTTCAATAGAGGACATATCTAAACGAAGTATATAGGTGGCATGCTCCAAATGCAAAAGCCAGCACATCCCTCTATGTCCAAAACCAACGCATCATTATTTAATCTTTTACTATGATTATTCTAATAATCTATATATCTGTACTATTGTTATATTTATTTGAATGCACTAAAATATTCTCTTGTACTATAAATGGATTTTTCTGTGTATAAGACACCCACATGTATAAGATGACCCCTAATTTTTTAGAAATACATATTTTGAACATCAAATAGAACAACTTTGAGGAGAAAAGCACACTTCTGATTCTCATGCCATCCCTGTGCTAAGATACTCTTTGAGGTTAATGGCTCTATAGTGCATGCTGGGAGACTACAGCTCCCACAATACAGCAAGTGGTGTAAGGGCATGCTGCTCTCTGATCCCCATTCCCCCACCCCCTATAAATATAAATCAGAAAGCAAGATCTACCTGAGGTGGAGCAAACCTTAATATGGCTGCTCCTTTTATGGTATGGCATGTTTCTGAAGCTCCGTTGGTGGTAAGTGCTGATGTCTGCTGCAGCCAGGGCCACCATCAGGGGTTTACAACCATAACGGTTGTCATGGGCCCGGCGGTCCTGGGGGACCCGGACTGCTTTGGCAGTCCAGGGCCCCACAATTATGCTCTGCACCTATATATAACGATGATCGCTATATACAGGTGCAGCCACGGGCCCCCCCGGCTCCCTATACTTGCAGAGGGGGCCCAGCGGACTGCAGCTGTACTTTACAGCATTTCCCTTGCTCTAACTCCCACGAGACGTGCGGCCGTTAGAGCGTTGCCATGGGTTACCATGGCAACGCTCCGCGCGGCGCGCATACCACATCTCGCGGGAGTGAGAGCGAGAGAAATGCTGTAAAGTACAGATGCAGTCCGCTGGGCCTCCTCTGCAAGTATAGGGAGCTGGGGGGCCCCACAATGCCACCGGGCCACCAGGGATCATGGAATCTCCCCCCTCCCTGAACCAGGTAAGAAACAGGGGGAAATAATAGTTATTACATTTACATGCATACACTACTAAACACACACTACATCCACTGCACACACACACACTGCATTCATTAAACTAACACATACACTGCATCCACTACACTAACACACACACACTGCATCCTCTGCTCTAACACACACTGCATTCACTACACAACACACACACTGCATCCTCTTCTCTAACACACACACTGCATCCACTGCACTAACACACACACTGCATTCACTGCACTAACACACGCACACACACTGCATTCACTACACTAACACACACTGCATTCACTACACGAACACACACACTGACTGCAATACACTAACACACACTGCATCCACTGCACTAACACACACACTGCATCCACAACACTAACACACACACTGCATCCACTGCACTAACACACACACTGCATCCACAACACTAACACACACACTGCATCCACTACACTAACACACTGCACACACACACTGCATCCACTACACTAACACACACATTGCATCCACAACACTGACACACACTCTGCATTCACTACACTGACACACACACTGCATTCATTGCGGGGGGAGGCCGGCCGGGCGGGGTGGGGTGTGGGGGGGCCAGACCTTGTGCTCTATCAGGGGCCCCAAAATTTCTGGTGGCGGCCCTAGCTGCAGCTCCTGCACATATAGGGACCTCTTCCTCCTTGCCACAGCATTCAGAAGTGGATTGGCGGGAGGGAGACCAGGTATGTGTGTGGGCTGTAGCACACTGAAATGCTGGGGGCACCATCTTACTTTTTGGGTTTTTTTTAACCACTGCAGTGACATTCCGTGTATAAGATGACCCCCAATTTTAGACTAAATTTTTTTTTTTTTTTTAAGCACTGATAAAAACAAAATGAGGCAAGCCGAAAAAAGATAAAGGTTTAAACTCGAATGGTTCTTTAAAATAGAGTAAGTGTGGTAATTCAATGTATTGAGAATAGTGTACAGATTTCTTGGCAAGCAATTGTACACATGGGAAATAGGGTGAGTGTTGTGTGGTAAGGTGAGATAGAGGAACTGGAAAGATAGAGTAAGGGACAGCTTTAACATTTAAGAGAATAGAACAATGGATTAAATGGAAATAGCCTGAAAATCCTTAAATAACTTGTATGGGAATGCTGACTGATTGACAAATATTTCCTATTGCTGTATAGTGCACAGAAACAGGAATGATACTTTGCAAAGAGGAATTCTTTCAGGTAAGGATTTTGTTTCTTTATACATTTTTAATAGATCTGGGGAGATCCAACTTGAAGTCTCCCTTTAATATTTCATTATCTACCAACATGTTATCCTATTAAAACCTAAACATTCCAGTTGCATATTTGGGAAGTTTTCCGAGACGAATGGTTTGGGAAGAGTTAATTTTTTACAGCAGCACAATTAGGTTTTACAAGGTTATTCACCAAAGTGAGAAGTCAAAGTGAATTTCAAATTTAAAAGGACACTATAGTCACCAGAACAATCAATCCCTTCAGGTTTTTTTGCAGTATTTACATTACAGGCTAGGGATACCTCCACTGGCATTTCTCAGGTGGCTACTAGAGGTGCTTCATGGGGCAGTGCTGCACACTGTGCAGCACTGACATTCAGTATATCCACCCTCTGCATGGAAACACTGAACTTTTCTCATAGAGATGCATTGATTGAATGCTGATTGGCCAGGGATGTGTTTTGGCTTTTGCAAGCTCTGCTCCTGATCTGCATCCTTGACAAGCTCAGCCAATAAAATGCTTTCCTATTGGAAAGCATTGTGATTTGCTATGATCAACACTACTGAGGATTTCAGCCAAGCAGGCAGATCAGATGCAGAGCAAGCAGCAGCAGACTAGAAAAAAAGTAATATTTCACTATATTTAGAGGGCAGGGGGTGGCCTTGGGGGCTAGATAGTGGAATATGTTTGTTTTCCTGGCCCTATAGTGTTCCTTTAGGGCCAAAATAGTAGAACTAGAAAAATAATCCAAGCTAGCTATGTTAAATAAATACCATATTAAGCACTATTGATTATTATCAGGCTCAGCTAACCATTGGATAACGTTCACTGGAGTCATACGCTGATCAACCACAACATTAAAACCACTGACAGGTGAAATGAAAAATATTGATTATATCATTACAATGACACCTGTTAAGGGATGGGATATGTTAGGCAGCAAGTAAACAGTCCATACTTGACTTTCATGTGTTGGAAGCAGGAAAAATTGTCAAGATCTGAGTGACTTTGACAAGGACCAAATAGTGAGAAGATAAGCTGTTTAGCAAGTGGATGCCACACTCTCCCATTCCATCAGATGAATATTTAAACTTCTACTGGCCTCAGTCAGAAGCTCACTAAGCATGACATGAATTGTCCAGCAGGAAATTTCTTGAACTCAATGCAATATGACACATTCCCAAGAGAACATATGAAAGCCTTTGCAGAGTTAAACCACTGGAGATCCATTCATCAGTAACTATGACACTATGTTTGTAAGTCAGCCAGTCACGGGCAGCCCGGGTGAGGTGTGTAGTGTAGCATGCTGTGAATAAGTTGCACAACACTAATCTTGCCAGCCAGGAAGCGATTATTCAAGCTGGCTGATTGATTGACAGTCCAGGGAGACGACCATATATACATTTATCTTTGGAATTAAACATTTTTAAAAAGAAAGGTTGCAGAGATAGAGTATTTAGCAAGATAAACATGGTTTTGGTGCTTAGAGGGACCTTTTGAATAAGTTAAAAGAACACTTTAGTCTTAGTCACCCAGACCACTTCATCTCAATTAAGTGATCTGGGTGCAGTGTCCCTGTCCATTTAACCCTGCAATATAAAACATTGCAGTTTATTTAGAAATAACACAGTCTCACGATATTATTTCATATTTTATTGTCTAAATTTAGTTACATTTTGGCCTTGTTATGTATAGTACTCTGTCCCCATAGCAACCAAACCCACTCATAGTTCACAGATAAGATACCAATGTATTAAAATGTAAAATTAAATGATTTGAATAAAAATTTTGCATTTTGTGTGTGTATATACAGTGATAGAAAAAAAGTATTTGATCCCCTGCTGATTTTGCATGTTTGCCCACTGACAAAGAAATGATCAGTCTATAATTTTAATGGTAGGTGTATTTTAACAGTGAGAGACAGAATAACAAAACAAAAAAAAAAAAAATCCAGAAAAACTCATATCAAAGAAGTTATAAATTGATTTGCATGTCAATGAGTGAAATAAGTATTTGACCCCTATGATCTAGTACTTGGTGGCAAAACCTTTTTTGGCAATCAGAGTTCAGACGTTTCTTGAAGTTGGCCAACAGGTTTGCACACATATTGATCTCGATGAATCTTGATGGAATAAATTATAAAAGAAGCTATACTACACCTTGCTACTTATAACTATTAATGACTTTAAATATATTATCCATTAACGCACGTGTTAAATTCCCTGCATAAATGTAGGATGCTATGGGAAACTGCACAAGAAATTTAGGCTTCTATCATTTGCATGACTCCTCACTTCAGGAAAAAAATTAGCCTATTATGTTTTGCTCCTTAAGCCACTCCGTACTTAAATCTGCACCTGTACTTTGAAGACCCTCAGGGTCACTTTAACATAGTATCTTGTAATATATCTGGGGAAGCTCTCAGTTTATTTAATGTATATTTACCTCCTACAGACCTTTTACACCCTTAGAAAGGGCATTCCGTAGGATTCCCAAGGATGGGACAGGCAGGGTGGTACTATGTGGTGATTTCAACTTACTTATGGACCCTAATATGGATGCCTCGGGGTTCCAATCCTCCGCTGCTAAAGGAGGCTTGGATCCCTGATGCAGGAACATGGTTTTTATAATGCTTGGTGTTTATATATAGGTTCTGGATGCATACATACAGCATCATAATTCAATACCATCACAACCATTACTACTATTACAAAGTTCGGTACTCACCACTACAACCCTCATGACCTACATCAGGTCTTTGCTCACTTAACTGGGCCTCAAAGCAGCTAACTACTCAGGGCACTCCTTCCGCATAGGAGCAGCGTCCACAGCCTCCAGTGTCAACATTCCAGTTCATGTTATAAAAACACTGAAGCGCTGAAAGTCATCCGCTTACCCACGATACATACCGAACACAGTACAAGAATTAAGGGATGCTTTCAAAAACATGTCTGGTTGATATATGTATCTGTATTGTTTGTCTGTAATAAATATGATTACTTAATTTTGCCCTCTTCTTTCTCAGGCCCACCTCATCGTCGGTTCCAGCACACCACAACCGACTTGCCCTTTTTATTATCCTACATTTAATTATGGTATTTTTACTCTGTACTATCATGAGCACCTAACACAAGTATTAAGGCAATTTGGCCTGGATTTGTGGGAGGTGCTTGGTATCCACTCCCAGCCTACTTAAGGCACACCCCTTACCTTGCTCCTTACCGTTCGAGGTCTCCCTCCCACCACACCACATTTTAACATTATTTCCTTTCTATTTCTTTTTCCTGGGTAGGCCCTCTTCTTTCTCAGGCCTACCTCATCGTCGGTTCCGGCACACCACAACCGACTTGCCCTTTTTACTATCCTACATTTATTTATGGTATTTTTACTCTGTACTATCATGAGCACCTAACACAAATATAAATATATATATATATATATATATATATATATATATATATATATGCGTTTTACTCTGTCCATGAGAAATATACCCTTCATTGACTATTTTTTTTTTTTCTGTTAACTTTTCTTTTCTCTACAATCTGCAAGCTATTACAATAGGACCTATAACATGGTAAGATCATGGTCCTCTCTTACTACAGCTGTCCTTGGAGACAACACCCCCAAAATTTGTCAGATGGAGAATCAACAATAGGCTTCTTCAAAGCACAGACACTAAAAATCTGATCTACTCGACAAGAATATTTCTCCTTCAATGTCACTCCTGGGATAACTCCTGAATGCCTGTGGCTAGCTCATAAGGCAGTAGTACAAGGCAAATTTATTTTGCATGCTTCATATATTGCTAAGCAGAAATCGAAAAGGATGACAGATCTTAAAATACAACTTACAGAACATGAGAAAGTTTTACTCTAGTCGAAATAGCTCTCAGGTTGGGGAAAACCCAGGTTACAACCTCAATCCCATTTATAATTAATGATAAGGGCCAAAGGGTATTCAATCCTCAAAAAATTGTGAATATTTGCTCTAATTTTTATGCTACTTTCTACAATCTAAAAAATTGCACCTAAACACACCAGCCATCACAAGCCAAGATATCTAACTTACTGAACTCCAGGCACAGGCATTACATGATCTGATAAGTTCAGAAGAAATTTTAAAGGCAATTAAAGCAATGTAGGCCACCGGGACCTAATGGATTCACTTCTCTTTATTACAAACAGCATTTTTCACATGATAAAACCACATCTTTCTCTTTTTAATTATTGTATATCTAATGAGAAAAAGAAATGTTGACTGTCCATATTGTAGCTCTACCAAAGCCTGGGAAGCCTCCAATTCAATGTTATAACTAACGACCTATATCTCTTTTAAACCTTGACTATAAAAATTATGCTAAAATTCTGGCAACTTGTTTATCTACTCTTCTTATAACATTGAGAAAAAACGATCAGATTGGATTTATAGGGGGGCGTCAAGCTTCAGATGCCACTCGTGAAATCATAAATATGATTTCGGTGGCTGGAAACTCTAGGGCTGAATGCCTTCTCGTGTCACTTGATGCAGAGAACGCATGTGATAGTCTTCATTAGGGCTTTCTGTTCCAAGTTCTGGAGAAATTGGGTTTGCCATATAGATTCATAAAAGCTGTTATGGCTTTATATTCTAACCCTACAGCAGTCGTACTCTCTGGTTCAGTGTCACAATCATTTATAATCAGTAATGGCACTGCATTCTGTCTCCCCTGTTGTATATTCTGGCTTTAGAACCTTTGGCATATAGGATTAGAACAGATATAGCTATTAATGGAATTGTAATGCCTAATCTCATCTAGCAAAAGTTGGTTCTTTTTGCGGACGAAATTCTCATAGCCTTTACTAATCCTACTCAGTCTTTACTAATCCTACTCAGTCTTTACCCTATCTTAAGGAAGCGCCCCACCCCCACACTTTAAAATGTAAAAACTCAGTCCTGTCACCTTCTACAAAACCCCTCTCCCTCTCATGCGTTGTGTAGAACGGCGGTTCTACAAAACCTCTGAACCCCCCTTTTACAAATCCCCTGCTCAGCCAAATCCCTCTTCCCCTTCTACAACCCCTGCACACCCCTTCCATAAAACTCATGCACCACCCCTTTCTAAAAAACTGCTTCTTACTCTAAAGCCCCTGCTCAGCCCCTTACAATAGAATTCTTTTTTTTTTTTTACACAACAATATTAGCAACAGTCTTCAGAGTCCACTCCCAGGCACATAGCTACTCGCACACAGTCACACATACAATTACAGGCAGACAGAGGGGCCGCCTTCAACCACATTGACAGCAAAATCTTAAAAGTATACCTGACCTGGAGACGGAGGTCTACAACTGCTGCAACAATTACAAACAGACAGTCTCGTGCTCACAGCATATAGTCACACACATTTACAGGCAGCATCCCCCAATCACACACAGACAGTCACACACACTCAAAAGCACACTTTCACACACAGATGGTCACCCCCCCCCACACACACACACACACAGTTACAGGCAGACATTCACACATGCACACACACAATCACAGACAGACAGACACACACACACACACACAGACTTACAGGAAAACAGTCATACACAGAGTTACAGGCAGACAGTCACACACACTTACAGGCAGTCACACACACATTTACAGGCAGACAGTCACACACACAGATTCACAGGAAGACAGTCAACACGCACACACACATTCTCTCTCTCTTACTTACAGATTGCCAAGTGCTTGGCAATGGCCTTGTAGTCCATTCCTGCCTTGTGTAGGTCTACAATCTTGTCCCTGACATCCTTGGACAGCTGTTTGGTCTTGGCCATGGTGGAGAGTTTGGAATCTGATTGATTGCTTCTGTGAACAGGTGTCTTTTATAGAGGTAACGAGCTGAGATTAGGAGCACTTCCTTTAAGAGGGTGCTCCTAATATCTTCTCGTTACCTGTATAAACAACACCTGGCAGCCAGAAATCTTGCTGATTAACCCCTTAAGACCGGAGGGCGTACTATTACGCCCTATTTTAGGTGGCTCTAAATGCCGCCGGGTGTAATAGTACGCCCTCCGTTTTTGTTTTTTTTACTTACCCGGTCGCCGGCGATCGCGGTTGGGGGGACTCCCAGGGAGCCCCCCCCCGCGGCATATATATGATCTAAGTGTGTGTATATATATATATATATATATATATATATATATATATATATATATATATATATATATATATATATATATATATATATATACACACATACATACACACTCATACACTGTTTAGGTGTATTTTACTATTTATATATATATATATATATATATATAATTATATATATATATATATATTAATATCAAATTACACGTAGACTGATACTGATTATATATATATATATATATATATATATTTATATATAATGTAAAAAAATAAATATGTAAATATGTTAAAAAATAAAATTAAAAAAATAATTAAAAATAAATAATAAAAAAAATATAGATGTATGTTATTTCGTTCTAACTGTTTTGTGATATTAATATATATATATTTATATCAAAATACACGTAGAACGAAATAATATATATATATATACTTATATATCACTATATATATATATATACCTACATATAAATAAAAATATTTAAAAAAAATTATATATATATATATATATATATATATATATACACATTACACATACATATATATACATATATTAATTCTACATATATATTTATGTAATATTTTTACATAATTAGGTATCTTAATTAATTACAATTAGCGGGACCTGCCTGACAACCCATGCCAAAAGTAAAGGGAATTTAATTTGCTAGCACTATATTTAACCCTATAACTTTCCAAGACACCATAAAACCTGTACATGGGGGGTACTGTTCTACTCGGGAGACTTCGCTGAACACAAATATTAGTGTTTCAAAACAGTAAAATGTATTACAACGATGATATCGCCAGTAAAAGTGAAGTTTTTTGCATTTTTCACACACAAACAGCACTTACACGGACGATATTATTGTTGTGATACTTTTTACTTTTACTATTTTGAAATTTTTCAAAGTTATGGTGTTTTCAAAAGTTACAGCGTCAAATATAAGGCTTGTGTTTCATTTTTTTCACATTAAAATTCGCCAGATTGGTTACGTTGCCTTTGAGACCCTATGGTAGCCCAAGAATGAAAATTACCCCTATGATGGCATACCATTTGCAATAGTAGACAACCCAAGGTATTGCAAACGGGGTATGTCCAGTCTTTTTTAGTAGCCACTTAGTCACAAACACTGGCCAAAACTGGCATATTTTGCATTTTTCACACACAAACAAATACTAACGCTAACTTTGGCCAGTGTTTGTGACCAAATGGCTACTAAAAAAGACTAACATAACCCACTTGCAATACCTTGGGTTGTCTACTATTGCAAATGGTATGCCATTATGGGTGTAAATTTCATTCCTGGGCTACTATACAGTCTCAAAGGCAACAGAACCTATCTGGCGAATTTCAATTTCAAATGTAACGTGCTATATTTGACCCTGTAACTTCCCAAAACGCCATAAAACCTGTACATAGGGGATACTGTTTTACACGTGAGACATCGCTGAATACAAATATGTGTATTTTATTGCAGTAAAAGCAAACAGTATTATGACATTGACAGTTAAAATGTCATGTAGAACTAAAAAAATAAAAAATCTTATTTTTTTCCCATTTTTCTTCATATTAAATTATGTTTCATAGCTATTATATTGATATTATATTGATATTAAATGAATATTTCCCCTGAATAAAATGATATATAATAAGGGTGGGTGCATTTACTATGAAAGAGGTGAATTACGGTTGGACAGACATGTAGCGCAAATGTCAGGTTTTGTTTACATTTTGTTTTGTTCACAACGTGTACATTTGGCTCTGTCCTTAAAGGGTTAATAGGGGATCAAATGCTTATTTCACTCATTGACATGCAAATCGAGCTTTTTTGACATGCGTTTTTTTCTGGATTTGTTTTTTTGGTATTCTATCTCTCTCTCTTAAAATACACCTACTATACAAATTATAGACTGATCATTTCTTTGTCAGTGGACAAATGTTCAAAATCAGCAGGGGGATCAAATACTTTTTTTTAACCCTCACTGGATATGGATATAGATAGAGAGAGACTAACTGGGCCAGGCACAATGTATGTTCAGTATATGCTATGTTGGGCCAATTGGAGCCTTATAGTGCATGGATTTATATTGAGCACAAACAGGGTTGATAAATTGAAATGAGATTGAATCAAGTTATAGCACCTATGCTGCTATAACACATTCATTTCATAGTTCATGCATTGTGCATTCAGAAATTACTATTCATAGCATTGTTGTAACGAGTAGCTATTCGAGCATCTGTGGACTGTCATTTTAGACAATTTTAGCTATTCTCCTCTGACCTATCTCATTTCACTGGATGGTTGTTTACCGTATTGATACCGGAGAAACTGACGGAAGCAAAGCACAGAGGGATGGACACAGGTTTCTTCAGGAAGGAAGAGATTCTTTATTGGATCACCGATCGGGACTCAGAGGGACTAATGTCACCAAAAATACAGCAAGTTCTGAGCCCTGAACAATAGTGCAGGCTCCCTATATAGGCACATAACTCCTCCCATATTAAGCTCCACCCGCACATTCTCTTGACCAATCATTACAAATAAGAATTAACTTCCTGCTTGACCGCATGGCTTGTCCAGCACAATGGAGGAGGGGAATACTACATCCTGTATTCTTGCACATGCTCCGTACACTACTGATCGTATCTTGCCTCGTGCAACCAACTGATCGATACGTCAGCATATGCACGTACACATGCCACGTGGTAATCTCGGCCTACTAAATTTATTTTTACCGAGATTCCACCACATTCCCCCCTTTGATGCCTCTTGATATTTTACAATTACTTGAGGCATCACTTAACCTTGGTTTACATACACCACAAGTTACCTTTGAACCAGACCAGACTTATCCTACGATGTGAATCTTCAACACTCGTCTTCCTGCATTGGTTCTCCCTGATCTAGAGCCTTATATTTATAAATTGCCATTATCTGTGCAGCAGCCTTCCTCTCTGCTATATTTTCTATCAGGCTTTGCACAGACCTAACTACTAAGGGTATAAGACACGGCAGGAGTAGACACAACATTAAAATCAGTAGGACTCCACCTACCACTGCCTTAAGCCCTCCAAACCACTCATACCAGCTACCAAACCAACTACTTGGATTGTACCCTTTCCATACCTGAGTAGGCACATGCGCTAGTTTAACCATATGGCTAGTAAGCTCAGCTATTGCTTGCCCTTCGTCATCTATTTGAAGACAGCAATTGCTCAGGTTAAACTTCCCACATACACCTCCCTCTACTGCCAAAAGATAATCCAAGGCTAATCTATTTTGGTAAACTGCTGTCCTCATCCTGGTATTATGCTTCGCTAGAAGATTGAGCGCTTGTGATGTCTCGTTAGTAATGATCTCAACCACCGCCTGTAACCTTATAATGCGGTTGAGCATATAAATAGGGGTTCTATAACCAAAGTTACCATCCTCTGCCCACGTGGCTGGCCCATAATAATCTATAATACGCTGGGGAGGCCATTGTAGAATATTGCATATTCTATGTTTCTATTGATTATATATATGGATGTGTGGATTGACATAAGTAACAGATGGTATCAATAAGTCACAAGGCTTTCTTTGTCCGAGAGCTCTGGAATGTGGATGTGGGGGTTTTGTCCTTATATGGCTAGAGTTATATGCTGACGTTAGTATTGGCACTTCCTTATAGTAAGAGAGGGACACGAGGTGGCTCTCAGTCTACTCTTGGCTTGGCTCTGTACAACAATGTAACACTGCCATCAGAAGTCCAGCAATTACCATCTGCTGTTGAATGTCCATTATCCTGTAACATCATTTGTTGTTTTATGTATCCGTAACTAAGAATAAACCTGAAGAAACCGTAAGTCAGATTGCGTATTACTACTTTTCAATAATATAGACATATATTATTGTGGCGAGCATTTGGCCCAAGAATATATATACAAAAGACGTGTATATATATATATATATATATCAATCAACTGAAGACAAGAAGAAATTAAGAAAGAGTCTACATGAACATCCATTCATCTACATTTTTTACAGCCATTCATTATCTTCCCAGGCACCTATCTCTATGGGTCCCCTTTTCTTCCTATGATTCACATCATATACTTTAACACCTAAAGTCTCACCTGTTTCAATAAGCAACAAGAAGAAGGATGGTTTTAACATACCCAACACACATGCCCCTTCCCAGTCCTGTGGTAACTCCGAATAGGCCTTCTTACCACAGATCCAGTACAAATTCGCTGGGGCTCTCCAGTTAGATGTGATGGATAGATCAAACCATACGTCCTTTAAATTGGCATATCTTGCAAACGGGTTAGATGGTTCTGAGACATTTGAAGCCGACCACCAAGTTGTATTCTTTGTATCATCATCATAAGCTTTTTGCCCTAGACAAGTTAATTCTCCTACAGAAGTATTATACATCATTCCTTTCCTCGCTATGCAAACATAACCTATGATGGAGGTCTTCAATCTCCACTCAGATTTACCTCTAACACTCATATGATAGTCGGCTTGTGTAGATATTAATTGGTCAACTGCCTCAGAACCGGACATTACCTCCTTTGCTTCCCAAGGCCATTGGTCTCCCATGTTAGTACCTCCACACACATAGCAGTTGGTAACATTAAGACTACCGGCAATACTCTCGGCTAAATCAATGAACAAGTTTTTAGCATTATGGGGGATCTTATTATCTATGCTCATCTCTTCATAAAAGGAATGGTATACTTGATGAGTTTGGGAGGTTACCGTATCAGTCTCTATCCCTATAAACAATATTGTCCCAGGGTCTAAACCCGTCCCATATATTTGAAACCCAAATAAATTACCATATTTATCTAAGAACTTGTCAGGGTTATTTATAAGTATATGGATTGGATTGCATTCCATAGACTTACAATATGGATTAGTAGGCAACTTAGTCACAATCATGTCCTTGTCTGCTGTCTGTCCCCAAGTCGCCCACCCCACACAAGACCAATATGGGCAGAAGTTATAATCTCTATTTGGGCATCTTGGACTTACATATTTATTTTTACTACTGGGACAAATATATTTATCGTTAGACCCATACGTCCTCTCCCATCTAAGATCCCCACATACATTCCACGGCTTTCTACCACTTGATATTGCTTTACACGCATCAAATAGCAGAGCACCTGAAGAATATACGGATTTTAATACCGTCTTATTAATTAGGGTCCCCTGAGAATCTCCATTTCTGAGAGTCAACCAAATTGTACGGGGTTGATACTCAGGACTGAAGCACTTAGGTTCTCCTACTCCTAAATGACACACACTATATTCTATATTTAAGTATCTACATCTTGATACATCTCCTTTACACTCATATTGCGAATGCCAAATTAGGGTCTGGGATATATGGTTACCTGTTCTTGTAGTCTTAATGCATACCTCACAGCTAGGAGTGTTGGTACCTCTACCTTCCTGAATATAAAAATACACATAAATAAACATTATTAAAAATACATCTTTCGTCGTCATCCTCAGTCTTCGTCCGTGTGAAGGCACCTCAGCTTCCAGGATGTAAGGACTGCAGGGAATGGAGTTCTGCTCGTCTTCACAGGGGTCCCCTCAAGACTTTCCCTGACTTATACACTCGTTGGTGAGTGGACAGGCTTTATTATGGCCTTCTCACTCACTTACCAAGTCTCTGAAACAATAAAATTTGTAATCTACAAGGTTCCTCGTCACTCCGACTGAGTCGTGCGTTTTAACCGGATCTTGCAGGGATTCTCTGGATTTGCTGTAACTTGCCAGGAATCGGCTGCTGCTGGTTTAACCCTGGAGTGATGTATCCACGGAGCCACTTCGGCTACTTTTATCGCTGTAGGGGTAGACAGAAGAACAACATAAGGACCTCTCCACTTGGGCCCTAACGGCACATTATTCCACTCTTTAATCCACACTTGGTCGCCTGGGTGGTAACTATGAATTGGGGGATAAATATTCACAGGTAATCTATCTTGTACCCATTTCTGTACCTCCTCCATAGTCTTACCCAACTCTACAACCTGCTGCCGGGTAATTCCTTCTCCCAACTGACTCAAATCCCCCCTTAAGTTACCAAGCACGGGAGGTGGTCGCCCGTACATGATTTCAAAAGGAGAGAGGCCCATCCTTCTGGTAGGTGTACTACGGATTCGCAATAGAGCTATGGGCAAGAGAACGTTCCACTTAAGTTGGGTTTCCTGACACATTTTAGCCAACTGATTCTTAATAGTTCTATTCATTCTCTCTACCTTACCAGAACTCTGGGGTCTATATGCCGTATGAAGCCTCCACTTTATACCAAGCATATGAGTCAATTGTTGTAGGCACTGATGAACAAAAGCTGGACCATTGTCCGATCCTATAGAGCAGGGTAGTCCATATCGGGGTATTATTTCTCGTAGCAGGAATCTCACGACTTCTCCTGCTTTCTCTGTACGAGTAGGACATGCTTCTACCCAGCCTGAATAGGTGCACACCACTACCAGCAGGTAGCGATGTCCACCCGATTTAGGCATCACTGTATAGTCAATTTGTAAATCGGACATGGGAAGTCCCCCATAAACTGGACTCCTGGTGGCTTTACTGGTCCTTGTCTTGCATTATTTTTAGCACACGTTACACATCTACGTACAATGGCCTGAGTCAAGTTGGACAATCTTGGTATGTAGAAATGTTTTCTGAGAGATTCTTCTGTACTGTCTCTCCCAGAATGTGTCCCGTTATGATAGTTTTGGACAATTTCTACCGCTAGTGATGCTGGAATAACTATTCTTCCATCTTCTAACTGATACCATTTGTTCTCCAAATACTTTCCAGGTTCAGTCCTTAACCACTCCTCTTCTTGAGCTGTATAAATTGGAGTCCATTGAGACAGTGGAGTTGGTATAAGAGCAGCTATATGCCCCACATATTCCTGTCTTCCTGATTCAGCAGCACGCTTAGCTGCACTATCTGCCATCCGATTCCCTTTGGTTACATCACCATCTCCTCTCAGATGCGCCCGACAATGTATAATACCGACTTCTTTCGGCTCCCACACTGCTTCCAATAGTTGTAGGATCTCAGCTGCGTATTTGATTTCTTTGCCTTCTGAATTCAATAGTCCTCTTTCTTTATACAAAGCTCCGTGGGCATGAGTGGTTAAAAACGCATACTTGGAGTCCGTGTAGATGTTCACTCTTAAACCTTCAGCCAATTGTAACGCTCGTGTCAGTGCTATCAATTCTGCCTTTTGTGCTGATGTTCCTTTTGCCAGTGGCCGAGCTTCTATCACCTTGTCTATCGTTGTTACTGCATATCCTGCATAGCGGATCCCTTCTTTTACATAACTACTGCCGTCGGTGTAATATTGAACATCAGGGTTCTGGATGGGAAAATCACGAAGATCTGGTCTACTTGAAAATACTTCATCCATTACTTCCAAACAATCATGTTGACTTTCAGTAGGTTGTGGCAAAAGGGTAGCTGGATTTAAGGTATTTACAGTCTCTAAATGCACTCTTGGGTTTTCACACAACATTGCTTGATACTTGGTCATACGGCTGTTACTAAACCAATGATTTCCTTTGTAATCCAACAACGTCTGTACTGCATGTGGAACTCGTACATAAAGTTCTTGACCCAGAGTGAGTTTATCGGCTTCAGCTACTAGCAGGGCGGCTGCAGCTACAGCTCTTAGACAAGGTGGAAGTCCGCTGGCCACTGCATCCAGTTGCTTAGACATGTAGGCAACAGGTCTTTGCCATGATCCCAAGTACTGTGTCAATACTCCCACAGCCATTCTTCTTTGCTCATGTACATACAGGTAGAATGGCCGTGTGTGGTCAGGTAGACCTAATGCTGGGGCACTCATCAAAGCCCTCTTCACATCTTCGAATGCCGTTTGCTGTTCTTGAGTCCATAAGAAGGGGTCGTGCTCTGTACCTTTGATAGCTGCATACAGAGGTTTTGCCAGTATCGCGTAGCTGGGAATCCATATCCTACAGAAGCCTGCTGCCCCCAAGAATTCTCGCACTTGTCTTCTATTCCTGGGTATCGGTATTTGGCACACAGCTTCTTTTCTCTCTGGCCCCATAATTCTTTGACCTTCAGAGATATGGAATCCCAGATATTTGACAGTTGGCAAACACAACTGAGCCTTCCTTCTTGACACCTTGTATCCTGCCTTCCAGAGAATGTGTAGTAGATCGTGCGTTGCTTGCTGACATACTTCCTTTGTAACTGCTGCTATCAACAAGTCATCTACATATTGTAATAATACACACTCTCCTGGGATAGACTCGAAATCTAGTAGATCTTGACTTAGAGCTGAACCAAATAGGGTAGGTGAATTTTTAAACCCCTGGGGCAATCTTGTCCAGGTCATTTGGCGTTTCGAGCCCGTTACAGCATTTTCCCATTGGAAAGCGAAGATACATTGGCTTTCTGCGGCAATTCGGAGGCAAAAGAAGGCATCTTTGAGATCTAAGACTGTAAAGTAAGTAGCCCCGCCCGGAATTAAAGCAAGCAGGTTATATGGATTGGGCACGACTGGATGTATACTAACAACCGCATCATTGACTGCTCTCAAGTCCTGCACAGGTCGATACTCATCTGTACCGGGCTTTTGAACAGGCAGCAATGGGGTGTTCCAGGGGGAAGTACAGAATTTTAGGATACCATACCGTATGAACTTATCCAGATAAGATTGGATGTTCTTCTTAGCCTTCTGCGGAATATGATATTGTCTCAGGCTTACTGGATAAACCCCAAGTTTTAGTTCGATTTTAATAGGTGGAATATTGCGGGCCAGTCCTGGTGGGTTGTTCTCTGCCCAAACTCCTGGTATGTTAAATAAGGATTCATCACTCCTCGGGTTTTGGCTAGTCAACACTGTATAAAGTCGCCACTCTTCTTCCTTTGGTACGGACAATGTCATAATACCTGAGGGTCCATTAAACTTTAAGGATGTTGTTCCATTTGGTAGGAACGTAATCTGCGCTTGTAATTTGGATAGCATATCACGTCCCAGCAATTGGACTGGACACTCAGGCATATAAAGGAATTGATGTTTTACTACGTGGCCTCCCAATGTACAGAGTCGACTTTTAAGAACCGGTTTTTCAGCACTTCTTCCAGTTGCTCCTATTACAGTAATAGTTCTTCCAGATGGAGGAGCAACTTGATTAGTCACCACCGAATGTTCAGCACCAGTGTCGATCATAAACGCACTCCTTTTTCCCCCTATTGATACATCGACCATAGGCTCCGCTCGACCAAGGGGGATGGAGCCCGGTCGGTATCAATAGTCCTCCATGACCGTGTCAGCCAATCCCACAAAGTCCCTACCTTCTCTATCGCGGGACCTTTGCGCTGCTGGATAGTACCTATCTTCCCTTACACTTCCTCTGTTCCCATTACTCCCTCTATTACCATTACTCCCTCCGGGGCCTCCTCTACCTCTCGCTCTGCCTCTAAAGTTTCCGTAACCTGCCCTGGGTAAGTCTCTCTCATACTGCTCTCTTTGCGGACACTCGTTCCTCCAATGCCCTTCTTCCTTACAGTACGCGCACTGATTCCTACTCAAAGGCTCCCTATTCCATCTACCATCGCCTCTATCTGGGCCCCGTCTATCTACGCCTGCGATCGCTACCGCTAGCATATCTGCCTTTCTACGCATCTTGCGCTCTTCCTCTTTCTTACTTTCTGTTTCCCTATTCATATATACTTTGTTCGCTACCTCCATTAGTTGAGTGATAGACATACCTGCAAACCCTTCTAATTTCTGTAGCTTGCGCTTAATATCTCCGTAAGCTTGGCTGACAAAGGCGGAGTTTACCATTCGGGAATTATCAGCGTCTTCCGGATTAAAGGGGGTATACAAGCGGTATGCCTCCAATAATCGGTCATAAAAGACACTGGGCGCTTCATCACTTTTCTGAATCACCTCAACTGTCTTCGACATGTTAATAGCTTTCTTCCCTCCGGCTTTCATGCCAGCAATTATAGCATCTCTATAGGCTTTAAGTTGAGCCATATCTGCGCCATTTACATTCCAGTCAGGATCGGTGTTAGGGTAATGTGTTGCGGCCCATGCTGCCGGATTGGCTTGATTTAAAGCACGGGCTCTCTCCTCTAGCGCCTTAATGGCCGCTTGGTTAATCCTTGTCCTTTCCTCATTATTGAACAATGTCATTAATAACTGCTGGCAATCAGCCCATGTCGGGTTATGTGTCTGAACTATCGAGGTGAACAGATCGGTCATAGCTTGTGGTTTCTCAGTGTACGAGGAATTGTGGGTCTTCCAATTCAAGAGATCGGTAGTCGTGAACGGGACATATACGAAGACTGGGTCAGCATGTGCCATTTGACCTGCGGCATCGATAGGCTGACCCAGGATTCAGACGAAGAGGCATCTGATAATGTTTTAATTGTTGGGTACCGGTCAGTTGTCGGGTTAGTATGGGGCTACGTGGAGGGGCGTCAGTTAAAGGTTCCGGTCGAGAGGTAATAGGGCATGAGGATGTGGGAACTTGATTTTGGGAAAAGTTAGTGAATAGTATACTCCGAGCCGAGCTAGAAGAAGCTTGACCGGAAGTTTGAAGTGGCGCCAAATCAGGATATTCAAATCTAATGGGGGTTGGTCCTGGTTCCGGAAGGGGAGTTTTAATACGAGGGGGGGTGGATTCTGTACTGGAGGAGGAAGCGGAAGTGGATGGGGGCAATAGGGGAAGGGGTGCAGAGCTTCCTGCATTCGCGTCACTTCCTCTTAAAGGAAAGTAAGGAGGCGGCAAAGGGATCTCGGACTCAGGGGGCGTGTCCAAAATGGGCCTAACACCAGTCCTAGTGGACAAACAAGTCCTGGCCACCATGAGGCGACATTGCTCCTCGTGGCATATCCGGATCCATTTTGGCGAGTCGTTTACGGCCTGCCCCCAACAATCAATGTATGGAAACTGTCCGTAAAGTTCAGGCCTACCTGATACAGCCACGTGTACACGCTGTACCAGGGTTGGATCCAAACTGCCACGCGGCGGCCATGCCGCAACCAAAATAGGCCACTCCCTAGTGCACAAAGTGACCAAACGTACAGGAGACATTTTAACCCCAAAATCACATGTTTTGAATCCCTTTTTAAAATTCTTTACCATACAACCTAAGGGATCCGAAATCGTTGACTCTGACGCGCCCATACTTATCAATGGAACGTCGTTGACAACGAATACTATGCACGCGTTCTTATTCAACAGTCACACCCGTTTCCTCTGGCAACAGCACCACGTGGTACAGTTACCAGAGTGAAACGTACACAATAACACAATAATCACTCAGGGAATTCCCGTACACACACAGCTGTTACACCAGTCACTAAATAATCAATATTATGCCCTTTGGCGAAACTATACAGTCACCCACGCTATAATTCTCTATATATGAATTACCCGTCTATAACACACCCCAGTAACATCGTCTTTTACTAGTATCGGTTACAGTACGGTTAGCATAGGTCAAAGCACAATTTAAGGTCACAATACAATTATTAGTGGTTACGGTGTTAAACATGCAATAGACGACAATGATTAGTACTTATATACAGTGTCAGTAAATATACAGGGTTATGGTACCGTGCACTATGATACAGCAACACACTATTAACACTCTCGCTAGACGGCTGAGCTCGCGCTATCTAACAAGATATACACTTTACTAACAATCTTTAACACATTTACAATCCCAACTAAACTATTGGCCAGTACCTTGAATGGACTACCTAAAACTATATACACCCGTTTTGGTTAGCCACACTGCCCAAACACCACATATAGCGAACTAGAGGGCGAAATTTACAAAATTGCCCTTCTAGTCTATTTACTCTATCAAAAGTCTAGTGGGTTCCAAATTTACACGCCTTCCCACTTAGCCAAGATAGGTTGAGAGCTAGCGAACCGAATTTACACAGGCGCCGCTTAGTCTCCCGGTCCCTCCGACCTAGCGAACGTAATATACACCCTAGAACGCTAGTCTAGACAAGACACCGGTGTCCGGCTAGGGCTATTTACACAGGACCCCGCCTGACTAACCAGATCAAACGGTCTTACTAAAGAGCGTTCGATCGAGCGGTGCGCCTTCGCTCCTTCCCTCCGACAGAGGGGGCAGATTCCATACACAGATTTAAACCCCTTTTGGGCCTACCGCACAATCGGTATACCCCTAGTGGGTCTGCCGTCTAAAACAGCAGTTGTCTTACCTCCTCGTTCCTGAACCTGAGTTCACACTCATCGACGGGGACACCCCAGCACTTCTTACGTAGAGGCCGATGATCTCCTGGACAACAGACCAGTGGCGCCGAGACGAAGGGAGGTCCACGCAGAAGTTCAGGGGTGCAGCCGTAGAGAACGTGGGCAAAGATAGACCGTCTCACGCCTCTGCCTCTCAGCTACCGTTGAACGATGAGCTTCCCGGCCAATGCACCAAATGATACCGGAGAAACTGACGGAAGCAAAGCACAGAGAGATGGACACAGGTTTCTTCAGGAAGGAAGAGATTCTTTATTGGATCACCGATCGGGACTCAGAGGGACTAATGTCACCAAAAATACAGCAAGTTCTGAGCCCTGAACAATAGTGCAGGCTCCCTATATAGGCACATAACTCCTCCCATATTAAGCTCCACCCGCACATTCTCTTGACCAATCATTACAAATAAGAATTAACTTCCTGCTTGACCGCATGGCTTGTCCAGCACAATGGAGGAGGGGAATACTACATCCTGTATTCTTGCACATGCTCCGTACACTACTGATCGTATCTTGCCTCGTGCAACCAACTGATCGATACGTCAGCATATGCACGTACACATGCCACGTGGTAATCTCGGCCTACTAAATTTATTTTTACCGAGATTCCACCACAGTATTATTATTGGCCAACTCTGAATGAGGAACTACTGTTTGAAGGTACTATGCAAATACTGTAACTCTGCTTATGGTATTACTGCATTGCCTTATACTTCATGTTTTACCTCTGACCTGGATTTAGTTCTATAGCCTAGCATGGTTCCTCACACTAAGCTTGCAGTGTCTTCATTGTTATAACTGAAACATGTCATAAGCATGAATTAGTTGTGAGACTCTCTTTTCTGGAGAACAACAGCTTAGAGACACAACATCTACAGAGGGGATGGAAATCAGTGGGGATCGAAGCAGCCATTTGGAAACTTGCAGAGCTGAATTTTAAAAGTATTCCCTGGCTATAGGGTTGAATGAGAAATATGCAGCAGTGCAGGCAGCAACTCTGAAAATAGTCATGTGCAGTAAATGCAGACATGTTTATAAGTTCAATCTGAAGCTCACAGCCAGCAGAGCAGAAAGAGAATGTGGCAAACATTTTAGATGCATTGGAAGCTTACTTAAACTCTTCTAAAAAAAAAAAAAAAAAAAGGTTCTATATGAAAGGTATGTGTTTGGATGCTGCAAACAATAAGAGGGAGAATATCTTGATAACTCTGTTACATGCTTGAGAGAAAAAGCTGCAACTGAATATGGTACTCTGAGTGATGAATTCGTAAGGGACAAAATTGCTCTTGGTATAGCTAAGAGAACGTGAATTAACACAGCCATTGAAACGTGCTGTACAGCAGAGCTCATGGACAGACGTATTAAAGTTATGGAACAGGACAGACAGCAGAGTGACCGTATAAACATTGCAATCCAATGTGCACCCCGCAATGTGACAGTGGCCATAAAACTGGCAGTTAAGGCTCAACCAGTATGAGACTGAAAGACATATAGTGCCAGTGACCAAACCAACTGATTGGATAAGTAATTGTGATTGTAAAGAAGCCTGATAAGCTAAGAATATGCATACATCCTAAGTTCTTGAATCAGGAACTGAGGCGATCTCACTACGTCATGCCTACTTTCGAGGATGTATTGTACAAACTGCCTAAGGCACGTTTGAAGGAAAGACGAGACAGGGAGGATACGATAGAAACATTTAAATATGTAAAGGGAATCAACACAGTAAAGGAGGAGACTATATTTAAAAGAAGAAAAACTACCACAACAAGAGGACATAGTCTTAAATTAGAGGGACAAAGGTTTAAAAATAATATCAGAAAGTATTACTTTACTGAGAGGATAGTGGATGCATGGAATAGCCTTCCAACTGAAGTGGTAGAGGTTAACACAGTAAAGGAGTTTAAGCATACGTGGGATAGGCATAAGTCTATCCTAAGTATAAGATAAGGCTAGGGACTAATGAAAGTATTTAGAAAATTGGGCAGACTAGATGGGCCGAATGGTTCTTATCTGCCGTCACATTCTATGTTTCTATGTTCACGCTTGTTAATGCATGTGATGCTTTTTTACAGTGTAAATTGGACAAAGCAACATGACAACCTTTTGGACTCCCAGGGGCAGGAAAAGATGGCTCAAATTGCCTTTTGGAGTATCAGTTGCACCACAGGTGTATCAACGTAAGAAAAATTTATTTACACTATGGAATTAGAGGAATTGAACCAATAGCTGATGACATCCATGTGGTTGTGGGGATACAGATGGTAAAGCAGATGATGATGGCAAACTGCTGGAACTGATAAATTGTTGTAGGCAGGTGAAGCTAAGACTGTAATTCAAGGTCAAAGAGGTTCGCTTCCACAGACACATACTATCCTTGCAGGGTTTGAAGGCTGAACCTGAGAAAATCAGAGCCATACTTGATATGCCACAGCTGGCGACTGTGAAATGCCTGCAGCACTTCATAGGATTTGTTATCTGCCTAGCGAAATTCCTACTGCATCTCTCAGAGGTTTTTGGCCATTGAGAAGACTTCTAGACAAGGTTGCGGTTTGGCATTGGCTTCCTAAGCATGACAACGCGGTGCAGGACATCAAACATTTGGTCACAGATACACCTGTTTTCAGGGCCGGTCTGGGGAAAAAATTTGGCCCAGGCCTTTTTTTCCCAATCACAGCGGCCCCCTGAAAAGGGTTCAGGGCCAGAGATGGTGTGTTTTGTTATCACTAATGACAAGCACGCCCCCTCTTAAAGTGAGCATGTTGGTTCAATAAAGAGCTATAGCATGGGGAAAAAGGCCCTGTATTTGGTCTGCGCAGTGCAAGCAATTGTAATAACATAAATATATGTAAGTGGCGGACTATCTTACATGAAATTGGGATGGTTTATAGTGAATCCTTAAGGAATAAAATCCTACATTGTGATAAGCACAAGAAAAACACACTAGTGCAATATCGTTTGTATCCTGATATTTAAAGGAATAAGTATATGTAGATACACTCACAAGTAAGGAGCCAGTATGGTTTTGGCTCAAGATCTCAGCTTAGTGGAATTTTAGGATCCCACTCCCTCTTTGGTAAAGTGAAGTAGCTTGAAATATTCCTGCTTGTGGCTACAATAAAAATACTCCGAAGTGCTTTTGCATACGAAATGAGCACTTTATGGGCCATTTGGACAAAAAAAGCAATGTATAGCGGCTAGAATACAGGGATGCGTTCCAAAGAGAAGGAAATATTGCCATAGATATGTGAAGAGGAAATACCTTCAGTGGAATGCAAGGTTGTACGCCAGATGGTAAGAAATGGCGTGTTCCAACAGTGGGGCGCACAACCAGAACCGGAAACACAGAAGGCTGAAATCCAGGACACCTGAAAGCGGCAATTATGAATGGATTAAAAAGAGGATCAACTGGAAACCACACCACAGCAACTGAGGAATCCTCCAAGTGAGGCGAAACATGTCTCTGGTGTCTCCATAAGTGGGATACCAGAGGACAAAAGAGCCAGGAAAGCGTATTGTGCATGTGTTTGAAGCCTGCTTGTGGGATTGCGTGTGTGTAGAGTGAGCTGATTGTGGTGTGTTATTGTGTAAATAGGTTGATTTCATTCATGTTTGTGGTGTGCATATGGGCTGTTGTGTGTGTGTATAAGTGATGTAGTGATTATGTAGGGGTTGTAGAGAGTGTGTGTGTGTTTGCTTACAAGGAATGTAGTGTGTGCATAGGGGATCCAGAGTTTGTATGTCAGGAATGTAGTGTGTGTAGGTGGTGCAGTGTTTGTGTGTGTGTGTAGGGGATATAATGTGTGAAGGACACAGTGTGTGTGAGTGAGGGTGCTGTATGTGTGTGTAAGTTCTGTGAGTGTAAATGGGGTTGTATGTGAGTGTGAGTGTCCTGTGTGTATCTGAGGGTGCGGTGTGTGTGTGTGCTGTGCGCAAGGTGCAGTGTGTGAGCGTGCTGTGAGAGTTCTGTGTGTGTGAGGGTGCTGTCAGTGTGAGGATGCTATGAAATTCCTGTGTGTGTGTGTGTGTGAGGGTGCTGTGAGAGGCGTGTGTGTGTGTGAGGGTGCTGTGAGAGGCGTGTGTGGGTGGTGTGAGGGTGCTGTGAGAGGCGTGTGTGGGTGGTGTGTGGGTGGTGTGTGTGTGTGAGGGTGCTGTGAGTGCCCTGCCAGAAGAATTGCTTGGGATGCAATGAAAATCCCTCAAGAGAAATACAGGCTGCTCTGGAAAAAGACGGCGTGGTTGTTTCAAGGAGCACAATACGACAATACTTGAACAAAAATGAGCTGCGTGGTTGAGTTGCCAGAAAGAAGCCTTTACGACAACAAAGCCACAAAAAAAAACTTGGCTACAATATGCTCGACAACACCTTGACACGCCTCACAGCTTCTGGTACAATGTCATTTGAAGTGACAAGACCAAAATAGAGCTGTATAGTTACAACCATAAGCGCTATGTTTGGAGAGGGGTCAACAAGGCCTATAATGAAAAGAGTACCCTCTCCACTATGAAGCATTATGGTGGCTCACTGATGTTGGGGGGGGGGAGCTCTAAAGGCATTGGGAATATTGTGAAAATTTATGGCAAGATGAATGCAGCATGTTATAAGAAAATACTGGCAGACAATTTGCATTATTCTGCACGACGGCTGTGCATGGGACTCTTTGACTTTCCAGCATGACAATGACCCCAAGCACAAGGCCAAGTTGACCCTCCTGTGGTTACAGCAGAAAAAGGTAAAGGTTCGGGAGTGGCCATCACAGTCTCCTGACCTTAATATCATTGAGCCACTCTGGGGAGATCTCAAACATGGGATTAATGCAAGATGACCAAAGACTTTGCATGACATGGAGGCATTTTGCCAAGACGAATGGGCAGCTATACCACCTGCAAGAATTAGGGGCCTCATAGACAACTATTGCAAAAGACTGCATGCTGTCATTGATGCTAAAGAGGGCAATATGCAGTATTAAGAACTAAGAGTATGTAGACTTTCGAACAGGGGTTGTTTCATTTTTTTTCTTTGTTGCCATGTTTTGTTTTATGATTGTGCCATTCTGTTATAACCTAAAGTTGAAAATGAATCGCATAAGAAATAAAATAAATTATGGCCTGCACACTCATGTTTTCTTTAAAATGGTACATATATTACCATATATGCAAACTTGTGAGAACAACTGTATACCAGCTAGTTCTTCTGTGTCAAACACACCAGCCAAGAAAGAGTGCAGCACCTTATCAACACATTCTGGAGCGGAACATCTCCCCCTAGGCAAAATTCTTGTTGCACTGTGTGTAGTGGTAGAGTTTCAAGACCAACAGACTAAATCTGTAGTGTATTTACCAGCAGCATAGTATGTTATAGTCAAAACTGTTCAGTATCTGTTCTAGGTTAAGTGTTGCTGACTGCCTCAATGAATATTTTTGTTCGGTATTTACAGATGAAAATTAAGGAAAGGGACCTCCGTTAAGAAAAAGGACAAATTAGTCATTTATTACACGTGAGTTTACAGAGGAAGAGGTTCTATTTCAACTGTCAAAAGTAAAGACTTCAATGGGACCTGATGGAATACACCCAAAGCTGTTAAAAGAGCTTTGTGGTGTACTAGCAAAAACATTTACAGATTTATTTAACCAATCATTGTTAACAGGAGTAGTCCCAGAAGATTGGAAGTTAGCGAATGTTGTGCCCATTCACAAGAAAGGTAATAGGGAGGAGTCGGGCAACTATAGGCCAGTAAGCCTTACTTCAGTAGTAGGGAAAGTGATGGAAACCATGTTAAAGGATAGGATTGTTGAACATCTATAAACACATGGATTTCAAGATCAGAGACAACATGGGTTTACTTCAGGGAGATCATGCCAAACTAATCTTACAGATTTTGTTGATTGGGTAACTAAAATTATAGATCAAGGTGGTGCAGTAGACATTGCTTACCTAGATTTCAGTAAGGCTTTTGACACTGTTGCACATAGAAGGCTTATCAATAAACTGCAATCTTTAAGTTTGGATTCCAATATTGTTGAATGGGTAAGGCAGTGGCTGAGTGATAGGCAACAGAGGGTTGTAGTCAATGGAGTATTTTCAAAGCTTGGGCTTGTCACCAGTGTAATACCTCAGGGATCTGTACTTGGACCCATTCTCTTTAATATTTTTATTAGTGATATTGCAGAAGGTCTTGATGGTAAGTGTAACGGACCGTTTTGCACAAAAGGGAAAAAAACCGCTTAGACGATAATCCCCTTTCAGAGACAGGCACAGCTACTGTAGAATCACCAAAACTCACGAACTGAATACAAGTGAATGCTCCAAACTCCCGAACGGCATACAAGGGAATGCTCCAAACACTCGAACTGCATACAAGGGAATGGTCCAAACACTCGAACTGCATACAAGTGAATGCTCCAAACTCTCGAACTGCATACAAGTGAATGCTCCAAACTCTCGAACTGCATACAAGTGAATGCTCCAAACTCCCGAACGGCATACAAGGGAATAAGGTAGCACTCCAAATACACGAACAGGAACCATACGAATTGCTGCTACCAGACGAACAGGAAAAGCTCCCAAGCGGCTTACACTCCTGGCAATCAGTCCTTAGCAGCATACAGTAAATCCCCCCAAAGACGAGACAAGGCTCCGTGTTGAGGGTCAAGCAGTGGTCTGTTTAATGAGGGCTACCTGCCCAGTATTTATGCAGGTCTCCCACCTGGTGGACACTCCCCTAGGGGACCAAATGGGAGACTGTGACAAGGGACAGACAAGCAGACAAATAGGACACACAGTCACAGTATTTCCCACAATGCATCCTGGCTTCCTCCCCTCTGCCTTGGGAGATAATTGGGAAGTAACTCAATTATCTCCCAAGACAAAGGCAAAACTCCATTACACACGTGGGGACACAAAACCAGCATTATACTTTAAAATACATAAAGTAACATTTATTCCACAAAACACAGACATGTAACATATCCCCAGATAGCTCAGGTCTGAGTGCACATTATTAGGTGAATGGCACTCAGACCACACGAATACAGTTTAATCGCCATGGAGCCAAAGTCTTTATAGTCAGTTTCATACGAATGGGCTCCATGGGATTCCTATCTGGGGTATAACATATTTGAACAAAACTACCGAACACCGGGCCGTTCGTGCATTTCCACCGAACAAGAAGGGAGGTCGGCGGCTTCAGCGGTGTTCGCATAAAACTGTGTCCGATTTTAGTTCCATGAAAATAGAGGCGAACACCGCTGTGCATTCGTATGTTTAAAATGGCCGCGACCTCGTGTTCGGGATACGAATGGCGGCCACCCAGCATTCATCAATTAAGCTGCGGTTAACCGCAGCTTCAGGGAGGTTAATTGCCGGCACACTCCAGCTCCCAGGTGGTCCAGTCATTCGTACGGTTGTTCGGTAGATTGAAACTACCGAACAACCGGCAGAAAAGCACGAATACAGCTTTTCTGCAGGCAAAATAAAGTCTTTTAAAAGGGGGCCATAGTCCAAAGGCAGCAGGCGAGCAACCAGGCTTCTCCAATGCAATGTGGCGAGATTGGTCTCGTCACAGTAAGGTATGTCTTTTTGCTGATGATACTAAGATATGTAACCGGGTTGATGTTCCAGGAGGGATAAGCCAAATGACAAATGATTTAGGTAAACTAGAAAAATGGTCAGAGTTGTGGCAACTGACAATGTGGATAAGTGCAAGATAATGCATCTTGGATGTAAAAACCCAAGGGCAGAGTACAGAATATTTCATAGAGTCCTAACCTCAACATCTGAGGAAAGGGATTTAGAGGTGATTATTTCTGATGACTTAAAGGTAGGCAGACCATGTAATAGTGCAGCAGGAAATGCTAGCAGAATGCTTGGTTGTATAGGGAGAGGTATTAGCAGTAGAAAGAGGGAAGTGCTCATGCCATTGTATAGAACACTGAGACCTCACTTGGAGTATTGTACGCAGTACTGGAGACCATATCTTCAGAAGGATATTGATACCTTAGAGAGAGTTCAGAGAAGGGCTACTAAACTGGTTCATGGATTGCAGGATAAAACATACCAGGAAAGGTTAAAGGATCTTAACATGTATAGCTTGGAGGAAAGACAGGGGGGATATGATAGAAACATTTAAATACATAAAGGGAATCAACACAGTAAAGTAGGAGACTATATTTAAAAGAAGAAAAACTACCACAACAAGAGGACATAGTCTTAAATTAGAGGGACAAAGGTTTAAAAAAAAATATCAGGAAGTATTACCTTACTGAGAGGGTAGTGGATGCATGGAATAGTCCTCCAGCTGAAGTGGTAGAGGTTAACACAGTAAAGGAGTTTAAGCATGCGTGGGATAGGCATAAGGCTATCCTAACTATAAGATAAGGCCAGGGACTAATGAAAGTATTTAGAAAATTGGGCAGACTAGATGGGCCGAATGGTTCTTATCTGCCGTCACATTTTATGTTTCTATGTTGCAATGTTTGGATTGAATGTAAAAATAGGGAGATGTTTGGAGTTATTGTGCAAATACTGTAACTCTGTTTATGGTAATACTGCCTTGCCTTAAACTAACCTGGATGTAGTTCTATAGTCTAACATGGTTTCTCACACACTATAAGCTTGCAGTGTATTCATTGTTATAACTGAAATAATGACCACAATCAAAGTCTCTCTATAGTCACTCGTCCTCCTGTAATTAAACAACCAGGGTCATATTTTGGTGTAGATCAAATGCCAGACACTGTGTTGGCCTGGTGCTTATCTCTGAAAGCACTGGATTTAATACTGCACATAGAGAAGCATTGGATTGGTGGATTGTGGCAATTAGTACTGTGTCATTAATGAGAATCTTCTAAAAGAAAAGTACTAGACAAAAGTCATCTAGTTTGATGATGGTCATGTAGAAGGATCAGCATGCAGTGAGGAGACTGTTAAAGGCAGTGGTGTATCCTGGTTTTGTGCTTCCCTACGAAGGACAAAACTCAGGCGCCACCCCCACCCAACCATTCCCCTCTGCCCTGCCTTCTAAATACACACACACACACACACATTCACTGACCGATACGCATACACTCGCTAACAGAAACACACACTTGCTAACAGAAACACACACTCACTAACAGACACACACACTCACTAACAGACACACACACTCACTCACTAAAAGATACACACACACTTACAGACACATACACTCACTCACTAAAAGATACACACACACTTACAGACACACACACACACACACTTACTAACAGACACACACATTCAGACACGCACACACACATTAAATATATGGTGATAGATAAATATTTACTGTGTTCAATAAAATCTGTCTAGCCTCAGCCACGTGCAAAAGAGCTCTGTAAAATATTCATGCAATTAAAGAAATACATACAGAAATATGGGTAACTTGTGAGGAATAAAATTTATTAAATGCATATCAAAATATATATTTTTTTTATTAAACACTAATCTGAACACAATCATATAAAACGTGTTTAAACACAAATAACTTAAAAAAGAACATAGGGGTGCATAGAACAATACCGAAACAGTAATAATACAGTACATGTAATAAAACATTTAGAAGGAATATATAATAATTGAGTGTTTTATGCTTCTGGCAGGCCTCCTGTGTGGTCTTCCCTGTAGGATCAGCTCTGGCATGTTGTCGTTCTCTCTTACTAGAAAAGAAGATGCAGCATTGCTTCTGGACTTTACAATTTTTTTTTGAAGATACCAGGTCCTCCTAAACCTGTCAGTACAAGTTTTTTTGGAAACTTCAATATTGATGTCGATATAGCAACTGTCATGTTATACGCCAAAGAGTAAAGAATGTCTTAAATAATGTATACCTCTTAAGTGGGTTAAACACAACAAGGCAAAAGGACAAATTGGAATGGACCAGGTACACCAACATTATAATAACTTTACAGTCCATGTCCAAATTTGAGATGAAGTGAGAAATGAAGCTCAATCCAAACAGGACATTTATTTACCAACTGCAGATGGCAGTGAACTTCTGGGCTTTGATATGCCAGCTCCATCAACACATTGCTAAAAACCATTGACTTGATAATAAAATTGAGTATAAATGGTCTGTGTAAGGCAAAGTGGAGCTGGATAAATCACAGAAGGGGAGCTATCAGAGAATTTGAGTAGGAGGAACATAATTTGGATTTAGAGAGTCAAAGAACCGAAGGATGTGCAATTTTTACCATGGCATGCAGATGCCCAGATATGGCAAGTGGCCTATTAGAAGATATCACCCGTTCAAAAGACAGAAAAATTGATCATTGGGAAGTCTATAAATGGAGCCAAGGTGGGCTAGATCAAACAATGGTGAATGATAGGACAATGTATCCTTCTGGTAAGGGTGGAAGAAGAAAGGGATAGCTGATGGCAGAGAAGGCTTTCACTACAAAAGAAAACAGGGTACAGAAAAGGAGTCTATTTTCCCCAAAACGACGCCAGAAGAACTTGATAAAAAGCTGGCTGCATACACAATAAATGTTGAAAGCTATAAAGTTGGACATTGACACCCCCAGTTTAGAAAGCTCCACTGATGAAAACATAGATGTTGGTGTGCTAAGTGTGGAATTCCCTCTGGTTACGGGGGAGAATGGCAAAACATCAAACCGCAAAAGTCATCCTAAGGAACAGCATTATGGCAGAAAATAAATCATATTAAATATGTAACATTAAAGGGACACTGCACGCTCCCCACAGAGATGCATTGATTCAAGAATGTGAGTAAAAACACCTTTCCCATGTGAACGGAGGAGTCATCTAAATAGTAAAACTCTAGTTTCAGGAATACATGCAACTTAAGAGTGCAGCAGGTACACCAACATTAAAATGGCTTTAAGGTCAGTTGAGATGGTGCTCAATGAAGCTCTTTACCAACTGCGAATGACACTGAATGGAAAATAAGCACTTCAGGATTTGTGTTGAATTTTTTTTAAATATTATAATATATTTTAATATAATTATATAATATCTTTTAATACAATCTATATTATTATTTTTTTTAATATAATATCTGTTATTATAGGATGATTTGAAAGGGCTTACCTATAAGACCATGTATGTAGAACATAATTTTGTGTAAATAAAATATTTTTAAAAAGTGGAGAAATTGTTCAGAAATAGCATTTTGCAGTTTTTGTGACATTAAAAGGAAAAACGACTCCGTGAAAGGACCTTCCACACATACACATCTCTGCATTAATTTATACATACACAATAACATGATACACAAATACACCCCCGGTGCGTACATATTGATAATTCACTCAGCACACAGGTCAACTCCTATTTTTGTAGGAGTAAATGGAACAGAGAACCCTTTTCTCCATGTCTTAAGCCAATAAGGGTTCACATTGTAGATGCCAATGCACAGTGGGTGATATTTATTAAAGTGATCTTACATGCCTGTTTTCTTTCTAGTAAATTTCACCAGTTATTGTAGAAACATCCATTTTATAAGACCGCCAAATTTACAGTGGTAGGACAAAAAGAAGTGGAACAGAAGACTTTTCGGTCTTTAAAAATTATCAATCCTTTGTGTCACTGAAAAAAGTAGTACATGTTCAAAAAGGACCGTTGTGGTGCAAAGTAACAGATTTAATAAATGACATAAACAATTTGCAGAAAATTTAATGTAAACGTTTCAGTATCCCTTTGATAAATCTCCATCACAGTGTGTATTCAAGTAATATGGGTAATATGACTGAGACTGGGAATGAGTGAATCATGTTGCTAGGGAAATAAGTTTACGACAGTGTTGCAGCCTAACACAACTGGAACTATAGGGTTGTTGCGATTGGAGGATTATAGTGTCAAGGACTTTGGGATAGCAATAATGATAAAATTATGGAGCCCGACGCTGGAGAAAGGTAAGATTTTAACCCCTTCCTCCCGCTTCAGCCCAGTGGGAGGGGGACCTATTAATCCTATAGTGCCAGAAAAACGAGTTTGTTTTCCTGGCACTATAGTGGGCCTTTAACGCCTGTACAAACAAAACAGAAGGGCATGCAAATTATGATCCCAAAGGATAACAATAAAAGCCATCTGTAGTTAAACCACCATTCCTCTTTTAGATAATTGCACTAAAATGTACGCTCTCATATCTAATTCTCCAGGGTTGAAGAGATTTAGTAACACCTTATTTAACTGAGCATTGAGTTAGCTTGCTTGTCTTTTTTTATCCAATAACTGAAATAAGAAGCACTTTAAGATTTATGTTGAATTTTTTTGGCTATCTAGAAGAGTAAAAGGTAATCACATTTTAAAGAATTTAAAAGATTTAAAAATAGTTGTGCAATGCATTCCCATTGTAAGAGCAAATACAAAATTATTGTAATTAATCTTTCAACTCGGACAAGGAGAGATTGTTTTTTCTCTTGGGATCACCACAAGGTGAACGTTTTCATCATTGTTTCCTCCATTTGTGGATTACTTTCAGACTGTGTAGTAAACTCCCTAGTAAGAAATGTCGCATGTACCTGTATCAAAAACAAACAACCTAAAATCCTATTGGTTTCAGTTAAGAAGAAAAAATTAGTGTTCTTTTAATATAAAATGTATTGTGTGCAAGCGAAAACAATATACATTCGTAAAATACTTTACATACAAATAAAACACTAACCAGTGTTCCTAAACCTAGAGTTGTAGCAAATTAAAATCTGAATGGTAACATAAAGGTTATTATTATTATTATTGCCATTTATATAGCGCCAACAGATTCCGTAGAGCTTTACAATATTATGAGGGGGGGATGTAACTATAAATAGGACAATTACAAGAAAACTTACAGGAACAATAGGTTGAAGAGGACCCTGCTCAAACGAGCTTACAGTCTATAGAAGGTGGGGTATAAGACACGTTAGGACAGGAAATATCAATCAAATAGGGTGGGAGTGAAGCACTGCCCTATAGGAGAGAGCAAGAGACAGGTATGTAAGGTAGAGGTTACTCTGAGAGGCCATAAGCTTTCCTGAAGAGATGGGTTTTAAGGCCCTTATTAAATGGTTGAAGACTAGGGGAGAGTCTGATGGTGGTAGGGAGGCTATTCCATAGGAAAGGAGCAGTCCGTGAGAGGTCCTGCAAGCGCGAGTTGGCCGTACGGGTGCGAGCAGAGGTCAGGAGGTGGTCACAGGAAGAGTGGAGGGAATGAGGAGGGGCATACCTATGGATCAGTGAAGAGATATGAGGGGCTAGAATTGTTCAGTGCTTTAAATGTATGGGTTAGCACTTTGAATTGACTCCTATAGGACACAGGGAGCCAATGTAAGGACTGGCAGACGGGTGAGGTGTGAGAGGACCGACTAGAGAGGGAAAAAATATATCAAATATAAAAGTAAGGTTAAGGCAATTAGAAAAAAAATGTAGTGTCTAGCTACATTCTCGGATTAATTTTGCAAGCTGGATATTTATTCACTACCATGCATGGTTTACAACCATATCAAGTGTGTATTATAAAGAATTCAAAAAGATTTTAGGCCAGTATAGTAAGTTTGTTTTCATTTAGTCTATTTTGGTCTACAATTTGCAATCCAATTGGAATTCCTGAAAATGCACAGTTTGGTGAATAAACTGTTATGACTTATGTGAATGTGATTGTACTGAATCAGAACGAGCAAGCGAGCGGATCACGGACACCGTGGACACACAAGGAATCCCGATAACGGACTGTAGTAAGCTATACTGCAGCTGAATAATTTCTGGTTAGTTCTATTAAAGGCTTGCCAAGCAGTTCTGGTTCTGTTATTTCTTTTTAAAATGATGGATGGAATTAAAGATTAAAAGCAAAGTCCATGTTATGGACGTCTGTCTATCTGAATAAAGTGGATGTTTGAGATCCTGCTCTCTCTACGACCTGATTCCCTGGGACCAGGAAATTTGTGTGGCACTGAGACAACCACATTTTGTGAGTATACTCCATTTGGGAGACTTTAAAACAATCTTTATTTTCTATCGCTTTAGATATTCTGCACTATGTATGTGTTTTTGTTTTAAGGTTACATGAGGAAGATAACTAATATTGCTAGGAGTGAAATAGTTTTGCATAATTATACAAATATTTATCCGCACCATTTTATTGCACCTGCATCACTTGGATTAGTGCTTACACTATTGATGGCTGCCGCACTTTAGATCTTTGTAAAACTAGTACTTTTTTTTTATGTGGATTAAACACCGTTCATTGCATGTGGCGCCTATATATAACATATAAATTGTTCTTTTTGGAACCTTGAGTTGTAGCAAACTAAAATCTGAATGGTAAAATTAACTTTAAAATGGGTTACTAGTCCTGTAAACTACATTCACAGGTTGGTTATTTTAACCTTAATTTTGCAAACCGAGTATTTATTCACTGCATATCATGCGTGTATTGTGAGGAATTCTACACAGATTTTACCAGTGTTCCTAAACCATTACCAAGTTTGGTCAGTTTGACTGCTATACATAGGGAGAGGCAATGCCTCCTTTTCCTCATGTATTTTCATGAAAACTATAGCAACCACAGGGAATTGGAGATTTAGACACAGCGATCATGTAGAAGCAAATTAAATAAAGATTATGTTTGGGGAAGGAGCACATTAAACTGTTTAACTATAATAAACTTATAGTCATAGTGGATTATGCTCCTTATAACAAACACTACATAACCACTAGCTCTGATGTACAGTTATGAGGCATTTCAAGTTTTATAGACCAAAATATTTATTTATGGTTTTGAATGCTTGAATGCTGGTTAAAGAGGTTGGTTATGGCAATGGGTTAAAGACCAGGACACATCTGCATCAAGTAAGGTTAAACCAACTCTGGAGAGCACAGACCTGGAATATTTGTCTAAATTATATATGTATTAAGGCCTTTTGGCCTGTAATTGTGGGAGGGGCGTATGACTCACCTTCTCCCTACTTCTCCCTTACCTGGCTCCATACCGTTCGAGGTCAGTGCTGCATCTGAATCCACTTCCGGTTCACGTGCGGCGCCATCTTGCTTTTTCAAAAAACCAGCGGTTTCGTGTTGGTGTAGCTGTGTCCAGGAATCCGCACAAATCAGGTCTTCCGCCCATCCAGCCACACACACACCCGGTGGTCCGTCGCAGATTAAGTCCACAGGACTGCAAAATCGTAAGTCCGTCGCCCGGATCATTTCCCACGGCGTCGCGATTTAAAACGGCCTTACTTTACGGCCACACGCTTTACGGCCAAGTCACAGGCATAGTTAACCCGTTTGCTTCCGGCATGATCGCTGTATACTGTGCTGACTGACGGTTCGGTTTTGTATTAACTAAACTTCTTGTCTTCTGCATATCTGTATCTATAGCTGTTTTATGTTACCATTGGTATTTATTTATGCAATTATTGGAGCAAATCCCCCCCCCCTTTTTTTTTTTACTACAGTTAAATAAGTATTTGTTTTAGGTTATGGTTTCATTCTATTAACAGATATGGCATTAGTTATATTGGAATTTCTTCATGTTACATATATATATATATATATATATGGATTTATGCTTAAACAAGCCTTTTACAATATTTATAAAATAGCTCATGTTGGACTCATGTTATTCATTATGTTTTAGAAAATTTACGCTTCTATCACACCATGTACACACGTTTTCTTACATGGCACTTATAAATTCTGACTTTTTCTTTGTGTACTCAAAACGTCATACCAAGTACACAAGAACACGGTCTCAAAATCTCACAAAACTTTCGGGTTGAATCACACGTCTTGATTCAACCACTCATACGTCACGTTTTTTTCTGTTTTGGGGATAATTTCTATAGTATTTTCTACCTCATACTCACCTCTTTTCGTGGTTTACATTCACGGCCTAACATAGACTGTATTGTTTTAAAACCTGCACCATATTATACTACAAACACTAGCATTACTAAATCATACGCGTTAATCTTGTCACCATAGAGACATTTTATATACACCCCTAATCCTGGTTACCAGGACCATACCACATAACATGGCCAGTAGGGCCACTACCTTTCATAAAATTCCTCCTCCACTTATGTACTAATAAAACTCATCAGCTAACTAGTCCAATTGGTATCATAAGATCCATTTCTCACACTATCATATCTGGTTTTCTATCCCTTTAGGTTTTTCCAGGTTTTCTATACTTGTCACTTATCAAACTCATACATACTACCAGGTACGTTAAGCCTGCTCACGCCACATATCGCATACAGTTCATCTCTACTTAGGACATAGAGTACTGGCAATTTTAGGACTTATAGGCCCAAATAGGTATCTCCCCTCTGGGCATCCTGCCTATCGTTTAGTGGTCCGCGAGGCCAACAGCCCGCCTCAACGTTTCGGAGGTAATGCCCCCCGGGCCACACGTGAGTTAGCCGCCTCGCAAATTATAGAGAGGGCGCCACCTGTCACTCCCTTCCCCTGTTTTCTTGTATTGTCACTGAGAGGCCTACGAACTCCTGCCACCACGTCGGGTGGCCTCAAATAACCCCTCGCGCCAACGCATAGATAGAGCCTCTCATAGCCACTTGGCAACTAGCAGGGCCTCACCTGTCACCAAATAACAAGATTAATTTTTTGCCTCATCCGGCATAATTAGCCTGCCAGTACATCCCCTGGGGGTTTTTACGCTAACCAAATATTTTGTCATTTAGTATGTCTCAAGAAGGGGTAGAGGATTTCTCCATCCCGAGTACTCCGGCTAGAGCAAACACCCCATCACAGGAGGAAGCTACGGCTAGTCCAGCATCTTTCAGATCATGGACTATCCCTCGCATCACTAGCGAACTCAGGAGACGACAAATCCCTTTTCCAGCAACAGCAAGGAAAGCGGAACTTTACAAATTACTGCACACCTCAACCGATAACATGGACGCTGGGGAAGGGTCGAGCCAGTCTAACCCAGGAAACATACATGACATGCTCACGTCCCTGATGACATCTATGAGCAAGGTCAATTCTAGGCTGGAGAAACTTGAATCGGTCACTACAGCCCTCACTATGGCTGGACCGGCCACGGCAATTCCCCCATCAGGGGTGGAGTTGCAATCAGTTTCTCCAGCCATCACCTCGGATGACCAAGAGGTTTACCCTGCCCACATGATACCTGAGCACCTCAAAAAAGATATCCTGGAAGGTAAAGATGTCAATCTGGCCTCACTACTAATTGCCTCCCAGGATATAGTGGAACATAAGACATACGCTTATGACGATATTTCTGTGGTGGTCAAATCTAGGGATGCACGATTAAATAGGAAGCTAACCATTCCAGAATTTGTATTAGCTTTTGGCATTTATCGTGATGTGATCTGTACGGTATATCCCCACAGACGTGAGGAGTTTGACTTATATATGCACAGGCTGGTGGACCTGGGCAACAAATATGGTGGGTCAGCTTTCTATGACTACCATAGATCCTTTTCTGCCAAAGTGTCTGGCGCCTTCTCACAGTACGGGACAAGGTCCAACTGGAGTAAGATTGATACGATCATTTTTGCAGGCACTTTGCAGGTCTAAGAGCACCGGCCTGTGCATACTGCTCCTCCATGGCTCATACTGCCAATTTTTGTCCGACCACTGCGAACGAACCTACTACCTCGCAGGGCACTAGCTCCGCTGTTTCGGCAGAGAGAACTCCCAAAGACAAACTGGGTCAACCTATCAAGTTTTTGGGGAAATCCCAAATATGTAATAATTTCAACGTCGGTGCATGTAATTACAGTGGTTGTCGGTTATTGCATATATGTTCAAAATGTTTTAGGGCACATGCGAAAACCATGTGTCCAAATAAAATGTACCCTAAGCAATACTTAACTGAGATAAATATTTCTGTACTCACGGCATTACTGTCACAACATACATCTAGACATTTGGTAGACTTCATCATCACTGGTCTATCACAAGGATTCCATACTGGTCTCATACACATGCCTTCAGGAATCCTTGAATGTCCTAATTTACAATCTGCACAACAAAACCCTACAGCGGTTAGCACACTCATAGCCAAAGAAGTGGCAGAGGGCTTCCTATTGGGACCCTTTCAGTCCCCTCCTTTTTCCACATGGCAGACAAACCCCATCGGTATTGTCACAGGGAAATCTTCCCACAAACAAAGACTTATCATCGATCTGTCTGCACCTCACACCTCTGCCACGCCTAGTCTGAACTCCCTTATCCCCTCTGAGGAATTTTCACTCCAATACTCCACCATAGATCACGCCATTACGGCTATCATGCAGGCAGGGGTCGGAGCATGGCTCAGCAAGACTGACATTACAAATGCCTTCAAATTATTGCCTATCCACCCTACACTATGGCACCTGCATGGCATTAAGTGGGCCGGGCACTACTACTTTTTCTCACGCTTACCGTTGGGTTCAAAAAGTAGTCCGGCCATTTTCGACGTATTCGCCGAAACATTATGCTGGTTATTATTAAATGTAGCCAGATGCCCTACAGTTATACACTACCTGGATGATTTCTTACTGATCGAAGAAAACATTTCCCCTCCCAGTAGCCTCATAGAAACCATCAGTCTTTTTAAACAGGTGGGTGTTCCAGTCTCCCCCACCAAAACTGAAGGACCAGATACAGTCATCACCTTTCTGGGAATCATGTTAGACTCAGCCACCATGCAAGCCAGCCTGCCACGCACCAAGATAGAGAACATTCTTACCAACATTAACCTCTACATACACCTCGGTACTTGCAACCGCAAAGAATTGCAGTCTCTACTTGGGTCACTGAACTTTGCTATGCGCATTATACCTCAAGGCCGGGCTTTCATCTCACGGCTCCTATACATGTTCCCACTGTTTAGACATGATGCACACAGGTTACCACTGGATACCCAAGCCACGGCAGACCTACTTATGTGGAGAAACTTTTTGACCACCTGGAATGGGAAAAGCATGTTTCTCCCTAAATTGTCTGACTCCTCACCTACCATCTGGTCAGACGCGGCGTCTACCACAGGTTTTGCAGCAATTTACGGGAATGAATGGCTTTGGGGTAGCTGGCCTCCAGAGGTTCAGGACCTGGAAGGTTTTTCCACTACCTCAGCTCTATTTGAGATATATCCCATTGTGGCAGCTGCCGTGACATGGGGGCATCTATGGGCAGGTTCGTCAGTACGTTGCTACTCAGACAACCAAGCTACCTGCCACATCATAAACAAAGGCCGATCCAAGTCACTGACCATTATGAGGTTCTTGAGGAAACTCACCTGGCTGGCTGCATGCCATAATTTCTTCTTGTTTTGTGTTCATGTCCCAGGTGTATGTAACACGGCTTCTGACAATCTGTCTCGTTTCAATTTACAGGCTTTTCGGCAAATACTTCCGTCAGCCGCACGCACAGCCACGACCACTCCACCTTTCCATCAGCTAGTTATGGACTAGAAGCTATCATGCAACATAGCAGGACATTGGCACAATTAGCACTGTCCACCAATACCCGGAGAACATATGACAGGGCTTTCCTTCTATTTAAAAGATTCCTGTCACTGCACAACATCACACAACCTTTCATCATGATATCTTTGTTGGGTTTTGCTTCTTTTTGCCACCTCAAACTTAAATTATCTTACAACACAATCAAGCTATATCTGACAGGCGTACAACATCACATGCTAACATTACAACCAAACAACACAAGTTTCATGTCCTCCTACCAGATCAAGAACATCCTTAGGGGTATCCAGAGATCCGAACCCCCACGGACCACGCAAAGGCTACCTATAGACTTCAATATTTTCAAAGATTTATCCAGCCTACTAGATTTAAAACCCTTTGCGAACAACACAAACCTTGTTATAAAAACCGCCATATACGTGGCTTTTTATGGGTTCTTGAGACCAAGAGAATTTACCGCCATCAACACATCCCAGTCCACTCACATTCTTCTTCATTCACACTTAACAAAACACATGGATTACTATATCTTAGCCCTGCATCACTCCAAAACCAATCAACACACACCCCCGGTAGAGGTTAGATACTATCCTACCCACAACGAGTGGTGCCCCGTCACATTACTGGACACATATACTCAGCATTTCAAAGCATCACCATCTCAACCACTTTTCTGTCTACAAGGTTCGGTACTCACTACCACCACCTTCATGACCCACGTCAGGTCCCTACTTACACAACTAGGCCTAAAATCAGCTAACTATTCGGGCCACTCCTTCCGCATAGGGGCGGCCTCCACAGCGTCCAGTGCAAACATTCCAGTACATGTTATCAAGTCACTAGGGCGCTGGAAGTCTTCTGCATACTCTAGATACATACCTAACCCGGTACAAGAAGTTAGAAATGCCTTTCAAGATATGTCTGGTTAAAGTATGTATATTGCTCGTTTCGTAGTAAAAGTTTATTTTCTACTTTTGCCCTCTTTATTTGCAGGCCTACCTCATCGTCGGTTCCGGCACACCACAACCGACTTGCTCTTTTAATACTATCCCACACTTATCAGTGTTTGTATCTTCTGTACTATCATGAGCCCTTAACACAAGTATTAAGGCCTTTTGGCCTGTAATTGTGGGAGGGGCGAATGACTCACCTTCTCCCTACTTAAGGGACACCCCTTACCTGGCTCCATACCGTTCGAGGTCAGCGCTGCATCACCCTCCCACCCACTCCTCATTTATTAACTCCTTTTTCTCTTACATTTCTTCTTGGTGGGCCCTCTTTATTTGCAGGCCTACCTCATCGTCGGTTCCGGCACACCACAACCGACTTGCTCTTTTAATACTATCCCACACTTATCAGTGTTTGTATCTTCTGTACTATCATGAGCCCTTAACACAAATATATATATATATATATATATATATATATATGAAACAATAGGGGGTTGGCTGCACTCACCTGAACATGCATAAATGGGGGTGCTGCTGGGGGCCAAATAATACAATACACAAGATCCAGCGCACTCACCTATCCACTAAACAGCAACTTCAATGTTGAAAGATTTTATTAGTTTTTTTAAAAACACCTAATTTAGGCAAAAATAATGGGGGTTTGGTTACATTATATGATCATACATTGCATAAGCCTGCCACAACGTCAATGTACCCCATCTCTGGCAGGTCCTACACTAACAGTCTAAAGTCTGCTCTTATGAGACTAACCCACTTGGGGGAAAAAATTCCATCTGTCATAGGTGCCTCATCCCAGGGCCCTATTTAGCCTTGTATTGCAGAGAGCCCAAGATGGAATTTTTTCCCCCAAGTGGGTTAGTACCCTCACGCTTAGTAGATCCACATTAGCCGGGTGCCAAAGCCTGGACTCCAAAGATACAAAATGCCAAAAGATAGCTGCTCACCGGTCTTTTAAAATTCAAATCAGGATAAAATCAGCGACCAACGTTTCAGTCCCCGCTCGGGACTTTCCTCAGGGTCAAAATGACAGGACAACAAAAAAGACATGCATACCATGACAATATATAGCTATATTAGCAATTAAGGATAATCACACTGCACCTGGGTGAGTTATCCTTAATTGCTAACATAGCTATATATTGTCATTGTATGCATGTCTTTTTTGTTGTCCTGTCATTTTGACCCTGAGGAAAGTCCCGAGCGGGGACTGAAACGTTGGTCGCTGATTTTATCCTGATTTAAATAAAGCATTTGAATTTTAAAAGATCGGTGAGCAGCTATCATTTGGCAAAATATATATATATATATATATATATATATATATATATATATATATATATATATATATATATATATATATATATATATATATATATATATATAAATAAAATAGAAAAATCTTGCACTCCACCAAAACCACTGTGGTTGTCCGGTGGTTGTCCAGCCCAAAATAGATTCAAAAGGAGAGCTGTGACGAGACCAATCTCGCCACATTGCATTGGAGAAGCCTGGTTGCTCGCCTGCTGCCTTTGGACTATGGCCCCCTTTTAAAAGACTTTATTTTTCCATGCAGAAAAGCCGTATTCATGCTTTTCTGCCGGTTGTTCGGTAGTTTCAATCTACCGAACAACCGTACGAATGACTGGACCACCTGGGAGCTGGAGTGTGCCGGCAATTAACCTCCCTGAAGCTGCGGTTAACCGCAGCTTAATTGATGAACGCTGGGTGGCCGCCGTTCGTATCCCGAACACGAGGTCGCGGCCATTTTAAACCATACGAATGAACAGCGGTGTTCGCCTCTATTTTCATGGAACTAAAATCGGACACAGTTTTGCGCGAACACCGCTGAAGCCGCCGACCTCCCTTCTTGTTCGGTGAAAGCACACGAATGACCCGGTGTTCGGTATTTTTGTGTGAATGTCTTATACCCCAGATAGGAATCCCATGGAGCCCATTCGTATGAAACTGACTGTAAGGACTTTGGCTCCATGGCGATTAAACTGCATTCGTGTGGTCTGAGTGCCATTCACCTAATAATGTGTACTCAGACCTAAGCTATCTGGGGATATGTTACATGTCTGTGGTTTATGTAGTAAATGTTACTTTGTGCATTTTAAAGTGTTATGCTGGTTTTGTGTTCCCACGTGTGTAATGGAGTTTTGCCTTTGTCTTGGGAGATAATTGAGTTACTTCCCAATTATCTCCCAGGGCAGAGGGGAGGAAGCCAGGATGCATTGTGGGAATATACTGTGACTGTGTGTCCTATTTGTATACTTGTCTGTCCCTTGTCACAGTCTCCCATTTGGTCCCCTAGGGGAGTGTCCACCAGGTGGGAGACCTGCATAAAACTGGGCAGGTAGCCCTCATTAAACAGACCACTGCTTGACCCTCAACACGGAGCCTTGTCTCGTCTTTGGGGGGATTTACTGTATGCTGCTAAGGACTGATTGCCAGGAGTGTAAGCCGCTTGGAAGCTTTTCCTGTTCGCCTGCTAGCAGCTATTCGTATGGTTCCTGTTAGTTTATTTGAAGTGCTACCTTATTCCCTTGTATGCCGTTCGGGAGTTTGGAGCATTCACTTATTGGCGGTTCGTGAGTTTTGGTGATTATTCAGTAGCTGTGCCTGTCTCTGAAAGGGGGATTATCGTCTAAGCGTTTTTTTCCCCTTTTGTGCAAAACGGTCCGTTACAAGAGCACTCCAAGGACTTATTAAAATTTTCCTTTTATTACCTTAAAGATAAAACTGCCAACGTTTCAGCTTGATTCCCTCAAGCTTTCATCAGGTAAAATAAAGTTAAATTTTAATAAGTCCTTGGAGTGCTATCCTTTTGAATATATATATATATATATATATATATATATAATATATGTCACGCCCATTGACTAACTTTAGTGACTTATGACTCCCTCTTGACTTTAAACTCTGACCCACTTCCTCATTACAGATTACTACAATTTTCCTGATGACTCACCCTTCTACCAACAACTACAGCCTATTCTACCCTTTCGACGTCCTCCTTATTTTTGCTCTGTTCTTGCCCTAGCCCTTTTTCCATTGACTGCCTTAACTACATCTCTTCCTGTAATTCTTTTCAAATTAAGTTGTTCTTTTTTTCTACCTTGACATTTCCTTAATCTGTTAAAGGGACAGTTTAAGCATGCAAAAGTTGTGGTGTAAAGAGCGTCTGTCGAGATTGGCTTTTAGGGACAGTGTTAGTGACAATATTAGCTGTATGCCTGCCCGATGTCGGAGATCAGTTCAAGTTGTGTAGCAGCATAAACATACCATATACACAACTAGGATGAACATCTGGAATGATTCCCCAAGCTCACCTCCCTGCCTCCCAGGACCTCATGGCGGAGACATGAACCTAATGCTGCGTGCATATTTAAAATTCCCCATTGGAAAACATTGAATCAAAGCTTTCTTATGGATTTTCAGCACCACATGACCAAATTTTATTCCGTCCTTGTTGCGGAGGTGTCACAAAACTGCAATGTTCTACATTCCAAGGTTTAGAGCACAGGGACACTGCATCCGAACACTTCATTAAAGTTGTCTAGGTGACTGTAATGCTTCTTTTAACCTCATCCTATGTGATAAGTGAAGCTGTACTGGAGGATAAACTTCTTATCCCACAAACCTTTGCTGGTAAAATTTACCTGCAATCCAGTAACAGACCAAGCTCCTGGCACTGATCTCCACTCCTTCGTCACCAAGGGCCTTACGCGGTCATAGAATGCCTTTAACTGAACAGTTTTGTTTAAATCAAACAAAAATCCATTTAACTCGGTCTAAAAAATATTTTAGCAGAATTGACTGAATTTTAAAGTTGTTAAACTGTATAACATACATATAAGTACTATGATGGTTTCCTCCTGTTATTCAGGGTATTGAATAATTTTGAGACTGGAGAAGTCATAAGTTGTATTTTCAGCAAAATTTGGGGAAACCACTTTCGTTGTGTTGAGCTATTCCAACTGCTTTTGTTTAATTTGTTTACTGCCAACAGCTGAAAGGCTGTGCATTTGGACAATAAACCTGATTTTTAAGAGGTGTTGAAAAAAAATTTGATTTAAGATATATGTATACATATATATGTGTACAAAAAACAGCTAAAATGTGTATCTTGTAATACCTTTTTTATTGGACTAACAGAATTTTTTAATGACAAACTTTCTAGAGAACCTCCCTTTCTCAAGTCTGAAGCATTTCTGAGCAAGACCACACACGGAATTCAAAGTTGAGGGGGTTAAAGCGACATGAGTGCAGATAAGACAGGTTTGATAAATCGCAGCTAAATCCAAAGGTCACTACTCCATATTAATTCTCCTTGACCTCTCTGCTGCCTTTGACACCGTTGATCATACTCTCCTCCTTCAAACTCTTCAATCGCTTGGTCTCTGTGACTCTGTCCTCTCTTGGTTTTCCTCCTATCTCTCCCAACGTTCATTCAGTGTCTCCTTTTCCAAGCATACCTCCTCCCCTCGCCCTGTCTCGGTTGGAGTTCCCCAAGGCTCTGTCCTTGGTCCCCTTCTATTTTCTCTTTATACTAGCTCTCTGGGAAAGCTTATTGCCTCTTTTGGATACAACTACCACCTGTACGCTGAGGACACTCAGATATACCTCTCCTCCCCGGACCTCTCCCCTGCCGTCCTGCATCGTGTCACTGCTTGCCTTTCTTCCATCTCTGACTGGATGTCCTCACGCTTTCTGAAACTCAACCTCTCTAAAACTGATCTCCTTGTCTTTCCTCCTCCTTATACTGATCCTCCTCTCTCGCTTTCCCTTCAAGTCAGCGATATCCACATAAGTCCATCCTTGCAAGCACGCTGTCTTGGCGTCATACTTGACTCTGGCCTCACCTTTGAGCATCACATCCAGTTTGTTGCCAAATCCTGTAGGTTCCAACTCAAACATAGCCCGCATCCGCCCCTTTCTTACGCAAGATGCGACCAAAGAGCTTGTCCATGCTCTAGTAATTTCCCGCATGGATTACTGTAACCCTCTCCTGATTGGTCTCCCCAAAAGCCGTATTGCCCCGCTACAGTCTGTAATGAATGCTGCAGCTAGACTGATTATCCTCTTTAGTCGGTCCTCTCACACATCACCCCTGTGCCAGTCCTTACATTGGCTCCCTGTATCCTATAGGAGTCAATTCAAAGTGCTAACCCATACATTTAAAGCACTGAACAATTCTAGCCCCTCTTACATCTCCTCAATGATCCATAGGTATGCCCCTCCTCGTTCCCTCCGCTCTGCCCGTGACCACCTCCTGACCGCTGCTCGCACCCGTACGGCCAACTCGCGCTTGTAGGACCTCTCGCGGGTGGCTCCTTTCCTATGGAATAGCCTGCCTACCGCCATCAGACTCTCCCCTAGTCTTCAATCATTTAAGAAGAGCCTTAAAACCCATCTCTTCAGGAAAGCTTATGGCCTCCCAAAGTAACCTCTACCTTACATACCTGTCTCTTGCTCTCTCTACCCTCTCCTCCAGCTCTGCTTCACTTCCACCCTATTTGATATTTCCTGTCCTAACATATCTTATACCCCACCTCCTATAGACTGTAAGCTCGTTTGAGCAGGGTCCTCTTCAACCCATCGTTCCTGTATGTTTTCTTGTAATTGACCTATTTATAGTTAATTCCCCCCCTCATAATATTGTAAAGCGCTACGGAATCTGTTGGCGCTATATAAATAATAATAATAAAAAAACAGACACCATTCTTGCAGAGAGGGTCGTAAATATCTTAAGCGAAGTTCACAGTGATATTTACGACTCTCTCTGCAAGAATGGTATCTATTCTATCAAACCTGTCTTATCTGTACTCCTGTCGCTTTAACCCCTGTATCACAACTCAACTTTGAATTCCGTGTGTCGTCACATATACATTCACTTATTCGGAATATTCACCGATTATTCAGAATGTACATTACAATTTCTTATATTGTTTTGATCATTATCATTTCTATGTCACTTGTAATGAAAGAGTTAAAGGACCACTATAGTGCCAGGAAAATACTCGTTTTCCTGGCACTATAGTGCCCTGAGGGTGCCCTGAGGGTGCCCCCACCCTCAGGGACCCCCTCCCGCCCGGCTCTGGGGAGAGGAAGGGGGTTAAAACTTACCTTTCTCCAGCGCCGGGTGGGGAGCTCTTCTCCGATCCTCCCATTCGGCTGAATGTGCACACACGGCAAGAGCTGTGCGTGAATTCAGCCAGTCTCATAGGAAAGCATATGCAATGCTTTCCTATGGACGCTTGCGTGCTCTCACTGTGATTTTCACAGTGAGAATCACGCAAGCGCCTCTAGCGGCTGTCAGTGAGACAGCCACTAGAGGAATTGGAGGAAGGATTAACCCATTTATAAACATAGCAGTTTCTCTGAACCTGGCACCCAGACCACTTCATTAAGCTGAAGTGGTCTGGGTGCCTAGAGTGGCCCTTTAACAACAAGCCTGTTCAAATACACATTGTAAATATAGCTAATTGAGCTCATAATTAACATTCCCAGCATTAGTGTATATAAACTGCTGGATACAATGGAAAGCACAAGCCTCTGATGAAGTAGGGTTCTCCTACGAAACGCGTAAGGCAGCCGAAACTGAGAGGAGTAACAAGTGGATACATTCTTGCGATCATCCCTGCAGACTGAAAGATCTCGGACCCAGCATCTGTGCCTTTCCGTGAGACTACAGCTCACCCCTGATGTGAAGTCGGAGGCAGAGCATACAAGAACTCACAAGCCGTCCTCAGCGGCTATCTGGATACAGAGACAACAAACTCCAAACACAATCCACATCCATCCTGGTCTGGACAGCAGGTTTTATTCCTTATTCCACTTGATACTTAGACTGTTTACCTACCTCAGATTTTCACCCATATTTTTTTATTTATTTCATATGTTTATTACTTTTTAAGATTTCAGTAAACTCATTGTTTTACCAAGTAACTCTTCAAGTGACCTATTTTTAAAGGATTGTGATATCATCACTTATCATAAAGTGAGCAATTCGTTCCTTATACTAGCTTGCTCTGGTTAATTTCTCTGGACTGCTACTCTATCTTTTGTTCACAAAAGTAGATTAAGCCATAAGTACTATTAACCCTACGTTGTCTTTACAAGCAGGGTCTAGATTACTTATGCTATAAGTTCTGTTTCTATGTTTGAGGATTTGAGACTATTCTGATTTAAAGTGGAATTTTCTGGACTTGTCTAATATATGTTGCAGTATCTCCACTATTTTGCATCGATTTATTGGACTTTTTAAAATATGTCTGAGCACCCATAACATCAGACAGCATCCATTTGTGTGTATCTATCTATTTTACTATTTATGGTCATATTCATTTCTGCTTTATACTTATACTTGCAGACAGTGCAATTTTATATTTTTAATTTTAATATTGTATTATTTAAGGCCATATCCATTTCCAGTTTTATTCCAATACCTACTCTCTCTGTTCTAGCTCCTGGAAACTCACACTCTACCAGTGTATTTTTTGTTTATCTATACCTATAGGATCAGGTGAAATCCTTATTTTCCAGTTTCTGAGCTCTAACACTCTCTATTCTTATTCCGTCTACACCCTCTGCTCTACTCACTTTTGTGAATACCAGAACATTGTACTTACATTAATTGAATATTTATTTACAGTGTGTGTACATAATGAATGCAGTTTGTGTTGTGTGTGTTTATAATGAATGCAGAATGTGTGTGTTTGTGTGAATGCAGTGTGTGTGTGTGTATAATGCAGAGTGTGTTTATATGAATGCAGTGTGTCTGTATATAATGCAGAGTGTGTTTGTATATAATGAATGCAGAATGTGTGTGTATAATGCAGAGTGTTTGTATGAATGCAGTGTGTCTGTGTATATAATGCATAGTGTGTTTGTATGAATGCAGTGTGTTTATAATGCAGAGTGTATTTGTATGAATGCAGTATGTGTTTGTGTAGTGTGTGATATACATAAACTGGGTGGGGGGAGGGCATTATTTATTTTAATATTTTTATTATTTTAATATTTATGTTTAAATTTATTTTTATGTCCCCCCTCATTGCTTGTTGCCTGGCCAGGGAGGGGGGGGCTCTCATTCCCTGGCGGTCCAGTGATGTGTACTATGCAGAGGGGGGGCGGGGCGCGGGAGTGAGCAGTTACTTACCTTTACAGCAGCTCCGGTCATTCCCATTCAGCTCCCTGTGTAAATCTCGTGGTCTATGCCATGGTAACCAGTGGCAACACTCTGACGGCAGCGGGTCTCGCAAGATTTACACTGGGAGCTGCAGGAAAGGCAAGTAACAGCTTGCTGCGGCCCCCAACAGGACCGCCGGGCTTGTAATGAGCCTGGCGGTCCTGGTCTGTATTATGGCAATGTAAGTTGCCATAATACAGACACAGACTCTAGTATAAGCCGAGGGGGGCTTTTTCAGCACAAAAAATGTGCCGAAAAACTCTGCTTATACTCTAGTATATACGGTATATACATACACTCAGCACCAATGGGCTTAGTGAGGAGCCTTCAGGTGTAGGTCCAACCACAGCAACTGGTTTAGTTTTGCTAATTTACACTAATCCAGGTAGGTACAGTGTCTAAAGTTATGTAACCTGTTTTATAGTTTGCAACCATGAAACTAAAGGTGATGTGTACATCACTTCAAACATGTCCTTCAAACATGTGCTTTTGGAATACTCTGTAATGCGAATTGTAGCAGAATGGACCTTGCTACAGTAGCCTTATGCCGCTACAGGCTGTCTGTATCCCCTTTTCAACTATGGTTGGGGCTTGCCTTCCTGTGTGAGATAGATCATCCTATTTGCTACCACTGTTCGTGCCTTTTTGTGGACTTAGTAACTCTTCAAACTCCCGAAGCCATTCGAATGGGAGTCTAACGGCGTTCGGTGGGAATAAGCTTTCGAACCAGAAACAGAGACTAAGTGCCATACGAACTCTCTATGTTCGGTATTTTGGACGTTACTTTGAATCCCCGAAGTAGACCGGCCGCACAGCCTGATTCTCTGGAACTGTTTTGGGCATGGGACCATGTGTACGGTCGGTCAAAATGTAACTTCCATAAAATTTCTGAACCCCTGAACTGATCTGGGTGATTGGTCACTCAGATGAGGACTATCAGGGGATGTGACATTTGTGGAGATACTTTGTGTTTTTGGGGTTTTGTAAAATGTGTTTTTTTCCTGCCTGGCGATAATTGGGTTAAAACAGTATCTGACTCAATTATCTCCCGGGCAGAGGGGAGGGATTGTACACTATGTGTGATGCATTGGAATACGGTCTTATTGGTCTGTGAATATTGTCACTCAGTTCCCCACAAGATCCATGTGGGCGTACCCCTTGCATGGGGATTGTCATATAAGGCAAAGTGTGGCACCATTAAAATCAGAGCTGAGTGTCGTCCAGTTGCTGGGGAGATACTTGGAGTATTTTCCTGTATTTGGCTGCTTCCTTGGAATATTCTACTTGTTCCTGAGTATATCTTAGAGCACCAGCGGAGGAGTCCCTGCTAGAACTAGCTTTCCGCTACATTAGTGTAGCGGAACGGACCTTGCTACACTTATAATGCCAAGTTAACTAAATATATATATATATATATATATATTTTTTTTTTTAACATGTCTAAAGAAGGGGTTGCAACTATTAGGTCAGAGAGAACAATCAGAGGTACAAAGGGACACTTGAGATCTGTGTTAGTGACCCACACTGTTGTACAGAATTTTAATGATGGTGTATGTATTTTTCTTTATGCTTACTCATTTCAAGCCATATAATAAAACACATATTCAGATCTGACCCCCATTTTTTTTTTTTTTTATGTTTTTATTCAAAGCAGCTTTTATTTTTTCACAATAGATACTGGATTTTAACACACATCAAAAATACAGCTTCTAAGGCACCCAGAAATCTGTTCATTCACCCGTTAACAAATTATTTCTTGTCTAAACCACAGTAAATATATGTACGGCTATCAGAAAATATTTACATCACTGTCAGAAAGGAGACCGGTATCCCTTAATGATATAAGTAAATATATTATACAAATATTAGATATTCTCTAATATGCCTGTATATTGCCATGTAACAGAAAAAAAAAATCCCCCCCAAAATAAAATAAAAATTCAAGCAAACAAATATAATTACAAAGCATGTGTTCCTTTTCAACCCTCTGCTTGCCACATGGTTTACCAGAAAAGAACAACACAATGCATGTCCTGATTTTATCCCTAGCAGAGTGGGTTATGGATTAATAACTTGGGGACATCCCTGGCAAAAAAAACAAACATTTTGGCATTTGTTTTTAACCCCTTACCTGCTATCTGTTTTTTTGTTCACACTTAAAACCAAGGGTAGAAAAAAGCAAAGCCACCAAGATGATGCTGAGCTTCAACACCCATAATTCTCTTCTAACCACAGTAGTTGTACAATAGCTGTTGCTAGATGTATGTCATGTCCTCATGACTTAAACCCTACACTGCATTTGACTTAATGTCTAGTCTGTACTACAGGAATTTATTCTCCCGATTTTGCATACTTTGGAAACAAAACATATTCAAGGTCTAAATAGAAAAATATATTGAAAAATAAAATCTACGAGGAGATTGCATAATTTTAGAAAAGCAGCAACATTGCTTACAGTCAAAAGACACCAAACCTCTACTACATGAAAAAACACCCATAATATGTTCAGTTAACTCATCCCTAGTTCGTGATATATTTATATGAAACGTCTTCATATAATATATACGAGAAAAATATATACTGGGATTATGATCCACCAATGTATGATATTTTATATTAAGGAGAACCTGTCAAAAAATGTGCAGCTAAATAAATAGGAAATTATACAAATAACATTGAAGAATGGAAAATTAAAAACTTACTAGATGTATTTTGATCAAACAACAGGTTCACTTTAAATGCAAACTCTTTAATTCAATGAAACAGAATATTTTGTTTTGAACTTTAGACATTGTTTTGTGTCAATATAACCTTCACAACCCTTCTGAGCAAACATAGGTAAACAACTTCTGATCAGACATGAATCACCCGCTAGCCAAAGGCAGGATAGGTTGGCCCCAGACGGAAGGTGTTTCCAATGGACAATTTAGGATCATAGGTAGATATCCCTTTAATGATCCAGATGGACTGCACACACTCAGGTGTGAATTGTCAGGAATTCAATGTCAATTCTGCATTTTTGAAAAATATAGCCAAATTAAAAACATAACTGACATTAAGATTTTTTTCCCGTTCGGCTCTATTAGCCACAAATATGATTTAACTTTAAATTCTTAACAGTCCACACTTATTGAATAAGCTGGCTAAATTCCATGGACCATGCTGGAGTGGTTATGGTGCTTAAAGTGTCCCTTTTTAAAAAAATCTTGCCAATATTGGCAGTTTCCATAAAAAAAAAAAAATTAAAGAATTGAATTCAGTAAATTGGGAATTGAGAAGTTAATTGCAAAATTAACAGTTCTATACAATTGCCATTTTAGAGTATAAAAACCATACCAATAAACAATGGCATGAAAGATCACTCCTTCTATCAAACAATTACTGGTCTGTAAAAAGATACCATAATGAGAACACAATGATGAAATGTAAACATGCATATAATATCGTCCTTTAGAAAAAGGAGTACTAAAACAAAACAAATAAACAAACAACCCCTACAAAAACAAACTGCTATAAATACATGTTTAAAAACTCTAAACTAACAGAAGCAGACACATTAAAATCAATATTAAAGAGAGCTTGTAAAATTAGAGAATAAGAAAATAACGTATCTTCTACAAATGAGTGGACTGTACCGAGTATCGAGCATTCCAAATGCCAAGCCATTTCACAAGCAGGATTCATTAGACAGCTGGTAACATAAAAACTAGTGAACGTTAAAAATCTGTGAAAATCTAAAGCATTCATGGGATCCACAGGATTACATTATATACAAAACTCAAGATATGGAAATATCATGAGAGCGCATTCTTGATACATGTTAACAAGTATTCAAAAACACAAATCCAGTCTTTAAGAAATATTACTATAGAAAAATGCAGTTAATCAATTATGAAATGTCAAACTATTTGGTGATCTTATCAGTCTTTGTCAAGTACAGTAGCACCTTTAATGGCAGGATGGCCATACAGTCCCAAAATAGCTGGAGATGAACTTAGCCTTCAAATAATGATCACCATAAAACAAAGCACTGTATCAAGATTAGGATCCCCAAATATCTGGTGTTCAACCCATCCTTTTCCAAATAATGTGATTATCATGCAATGCTCAACCCAGCTTTTATCTAGAATATCAAGGATGCAAACAGTAAAGCTATGCAGTTTATATCAAGTATGGGATGGATTCCAAGACATCTGGCAATCTCATTTTTACTGTACAGAGTACATGTACTTTTCCTACGCTTGACTTTATTTGACCTAGGGAGGAGCTTAAGTAAGCTCCATTTCCGGTGTTAGAGAAAGTACTCACCCTTCTTCTTGACACAGGAAATGGAGCAGACTTAAGATTTAAGAGGAAAAATACATACGACAAGGCAGTCCCTACTTTGTCTTATGTTTTAGAGAAAACTAGGTTAGAAATAAAGAAAAGAAGAACAGATTTGGAGAAGATAAGAAAAAACAAGAGCAGAAAGGTAAGTTCGGCATGACAGTGCTCTTTAAGAAAGCCTATGGTTCATGCAAGAGTGATCCGGCAGAGAATTATGGAAAATGTTTACCAACACCACCGAGAAGGTGAAGGTTGGACTACATTGTCCTAATGAGATAAAAATGGCTGAGCAACCACCAATCCACATGGAGATGTAATTTAATTAAAAGCGATTACATACCCAGATATTGTAACTAAGGGAAGTGAGTGTCCGGTAGCTTATGCAAAAATGTATTTTACATTTGTAATAAAATGAACCAGCACATTCGGTGTTCTCCAGCTTAGAAAATAAAGCAAGGGCGATCTGAACAGGAAAATGAAAAAATTTGAATATGGAACCAAAATGTATACTTGCCTTCCTACCTCCTCTATCCGCTTACCTAACCCCCTCTCTCTCTATATATATATATATATATTATATATATATATATATATATATATATATATATATTTTTTTTTTTTTAAATGGTAAATCTTGATCTTTAAGATTGTAAAATTACCATTGTAAATGTCTCATTGTTAGACAAGTCGAGAGACAGCACAGGCTGTATAGTTACATAAAAAAACCAAAAATTTTAAAGAGAAAAGAAAAGGCCAGGCAGTGAATAATTAAAGTATTTCTAAAATAATAAGCAGAAAAACAAACTGTTAAAATAGTAAAGTTAAAGGTGCAAATGGAAAAAGAAAATTACAAAAGTATAAAAGAAAAAAGCTGGCATAGTACCCCGTAACACGCACCGCTTTACAAAATGACATTATCTGGACGGCAATATCAATGTAAATGTTTACACTCTTCAAAAGTGATAGAACAAAAAGAATGAACATAACAGCAACAGAGTAAAAAGCATGGTTGCACCTGTCAAAGATGTCCAGATACCGTTGCAGAGAATGAATAGAACGTGAGAAAACTATAAACATGACATCATCTTATCTTTGTTCACAAACTGTTTCTTTGGCAATTAAGAAAGAAGTTTCAATGACAAGTTAATGCACTAACTGACGCCTCTGTTCAATAGAGATGGACGATTTCTGGGCAAATTGCCTGAACCTGCTGAGCTTTCATCTACAAATGATATCTCGTATCTCCCAAGGCTTTCTTCAGGAACTCAAATGATATTATTAATATCTTAAACATAGAAGATATAAAATATATTTTTACGATCTCATGGCATTTTTTTAAAACATGTGATAGGGAAGACATCTGCTTTAGGATTCATGGCTTAAATCAGTAAATGTAGAAAACAAATTAACAATGTGCCTTGCTGGCTTTACTTCAAGCCACAAGAAAGACATTAATACGTTGATTATGGTTAGAAAACTGAAAACAACTGGTCTACTACAACCACCTGTCAACCAACCAACCCCAAAGGCATACGGGCAAGAGTTTAGATAAAATGCTGCTTTTCGCTTTCTAAAGCTCAACGTAATTACTATGCAAAAAGTTTCTCTTCTTGGTAGCTTATTCCGTTCATATATGGAATAGGCGACAATCTGATCAACTCAATTTCTGCAGTTGTACATACTGACAAACATGCACGATGGACAGAATCGGCATAATCACCTTGGACATCTACTCTGGCCTAAATTAAATTAGGTTCCTCTGTACTCTAGGGATGATTTTCCCGTGACCTAAAACTTAAGTAGGGTTCTCATTTACATCAATGCCAAGAAATTATTTGCCTTGTCCACAGCTTAACAAGTAAACTGAGTATTTACAGCATACTTCCGCGTAAGTGAACCCAAATAAAAAAAAACAATTTTAATAAACAAAACCCCAAATTATGACTTGCTAATTTTACTATTAGATAATATTTTCCCAAAAAAGATAAACACAATCAGCTTAGATGCTGCTTTCATTTTCATGTTGTTTTTTTTTTAACAATTGATTGTCATGTGTAAACAAAAATACACATCTCTAGTATTCCCAATCTTAAGTAACTTTGTATTAATTCTAGAAACTTTGTTAATATGTCTTTTTAAACCAAAGATTTATTTTCCATTCTATTATTTAATATTGTAGATCACAAAAACTATAGTAGATAAAAAGTCATCACTGACCCGTTTAATCTATGCTTCCTTATGGACATCATAAACTCAGGCTGCACTACAATGGACATACTATTAACCAGAAAGATACCCACCTAGTCTTTGGACAACTGGTGCCCTGAATGCTGGGCTTGATGTAAATACCAACATTTGAAACTACAGCCCTTGTATGTCTAGCCAAAATGAGACTAGTAACATTTACTGGCTTGCTTGTGATTTTCATTTCGGTATGCTCTATTTCCTAATAGAACATAAACACTATTTTCCATGAGAATAATTTTACACAAAATTGAATTGGGTCATGGAATGTATCGCATAACCAAATAATTAAATAAGACACAAATCAAACAAATCATACGAATGGTAACTGCAATGCATCTATACATGGTGGATAGTAAATATGCACTGCCATATGACTGAACAAATGTGATATATGTTCATATGTGCCCATAAGTTCAGAATGGGTGACTATAGTATAGAAACATAGGTGTACAAATAAGGGTATTTTTGCTAGATATATTTTTAATATTGGGTCAGGTTGGCAAGTATCTGGAATTGAGGCATATGAGGCATTAAAGGACTGTAAATATTCAAAAAGAAATAAAACTGAATGTGTATATATATATATATTAAAAATGATGTAAAATGCAAATAATATAATACCAAAATACTGGATGCCTAACCGCTAAGAAGAACATGTAGAGTCACCACCAACACTCCACATTTTGGTGATAAATACACAATAGTTCTGCTGTAAGCCAAACCACTTAAAAGTGAGTCCAGCTAAGAGAACCCTGATTTCACAAAATGAGGATGACAAACCGCATATGAGACTGGAATTTTCTCCCAAAATACAGCCAAATTTCTAGTTACCTGTAAAATCCATAAGATCTAAATGTCGTGCCAAAGGATGTCTAGATGAGAGGAGATGTATCTTCTTCACAGTCCACATATTCCTATGGACTTTATTGGTAACTAGAACTTTGGTATAAACCAAGACTGCATTCTGAGAGATGATTCCAGCTTCCAACAATGGTTGACATCCTCACAGCAAAGTCTCCTTTTGTGGACTCATGTTTACCATATTCAGCTTCCCTTAGAAGTAGTTTGGCTCAGAATTGGACTGTTGCCTATTTACCCTTGTCAATTGGCATTTTGCTGTGGCCCCTACTTGATCTTTGTAATGGTTGGACATCCAGCATTTTGATTGTATACTTAAATGGACTATTAATAGTATTTTATGTTACTTTATTTAGTGATTGTAATAACGGACAAATCCTTTTAATCTACATATTTTAGAGTGCACTCAGTTTCATTTAGGGATACTGCGTGATAACACTATTTAATGGTATGATACCAGAAGACAAGACTTAAAACAATTAATTGAAATGATACATGAAAAATGGATTCCCAAAATAGGTCATCAGAAAAGATCTTGCCAGAATAAAATGGTGCATGGTGGTCTTCTGCTTACTGACAGGGAAGAGAAAACCGTTCAAGCTCCAAACTAGAACTTAATTATCCAATGAAGCAAGTCATGGATGCAGGATGCTTACCTACCAGCCTTGTAAAATTACTAAATCTTAGCACACTCAATAAATAAAAATAAGCTCTATTTTTATGTTACACTATAAAAAGTATAAAGTAAAGTCCTAGCTCAAAGTTCTTGCTCCACAACCTAGAAAATATTTTATTTGCAGCATGTTAAACCACAACGGCCAGGATTTTACTAGGCAGAACTCTGACAGTAATGGTTGTCTAGCTCGGAAGGATGATATATTGCTCAACTAATAATGTGTTATTTGTCTATAAAATAGTGTTGGGTCAATGAAAACTTTGAGTTATAACAGTTCAATCTGCAGGACCCTGGACGGCAGTCCATAGTACACAAGGATGTTGGAACTTTCGGACCAAAGTTTAGTTTAGGAGATCTACAGAATAGTCTTCTCTACAGTCCCATAGAAAAGAAAAAAAATTATTTAGATGGACAAAGATATTTGTTTTTTTAACAAATCCCATTGGCAAGCAGAGGGTCTGTAGAAGAGAAATCCTACGAGGTGGCCATATTCCATCATCGCATCTTCCATTTAAACAACAACAAAGGCTGCACACAACGGTCATCAAAATATTTTCGTTCACAAAACCAAAAATCACCCTATGCATTTAAAGAGACAACGCTAGCATATTTTTCTTTTTATTAAGTCCCAGTTTTGAACATGGCACTGATGGAAAAAAAAAACAAAAAAACAAAAACAGGGATATGTTAAAACGAAGTGCATTTCAACCCATTTAAATGCTGATTGACACCAAGTCTCAAAAGTATTATGTAAAAAATATAGTATTGTCATTTTGCATATATTTTCCAAGCTTGTCTTGGCGTGCACTTGTGACGACATAGGTATTCTGACATTGTCTCTATTCTATATCCACGCCAGTAGAACCCATGGAAGCTCTCACTGCAGATAGAAAACATTAAAATGTACACTACTGTACATTGTAGATTTTAATTCAATGGATTAGTTTAATGGAGTGTAAACACCATCAGAGATTTCAGTCTGTGAAGACCCCTTTCGCAAAGAGATACAGGTGTCCACTCTGTTATATATTGGCTAGCAAACAAATTAATAAAAAATGATATATGTTTGCATTGCAGGAGATGGACCCTAGGGCAACCTAATAAATTAAATGTAAAATTATTAGAAAAACAAAATGTTTGATTAAAGCTGGAAAAAAAAACCTTGAAGTTTTCATAGTATTTTTTTCTTATAGAAAGGTTGGAGATGATACATTTATGATCCACATAGGCTTAACAATCTGATAGTACTTTTTCACATTTCTAAAATAGAATGAAAGAAAAGTTTTGCTTTGTTAAAAAAAATAAAAAATAAAGAAAAGCGTTTATAGGATGTGCGAACACATTGGAGTAATGGAAAAATAATGAAAATAATTAAATAAAAATACTGATAAATAAAAAAAAAAATCTAAATAAAAACCTACAAATGCGACTTTAAATAGCTGATGATTGCAAAACGTAAATAAATTAGTTACAATTTATAGACGAAAACAGAAAAAAAAAAAGTTTTTCTATTTTTTTTTTCCCCCCACGTGGAAAATAATATATTATTTACACAAAATACTCAATACTTTAGTACAAGAAAATAATTAAAAAAAATACATAAAAAAGTGCAATTCTCACATTATTACTTCAAATGGATTCGCAGGCCAAACAGCATACGTGTCCACATATTGTTCACACACATCGAACAAAATCATCTAGTACAGATGAAAAATTTCTAGACTGCAAAAGGTGCTTCTGTAGTATGGAATGTGATAAGACTGCCCAAGAGGACATTTTTACAATATTCAGGAAATCTTGGTTGAGAAAGACTACCTCGGTATTTGTTTCCATTAAAGAATGAAGAATAAACTACAAGTGGAAGCAGTAAGACTCTGTGGAATACCTCATTGCATAATTAAACTCAAAGAGACAATGTCACAAACGTCATTCAAGGTCACCGCAGGTTTAAAAGTCGGAGAGAAATCACCTTGGATTTGCTCAACTAATGAGGTTAGACTTCATAAATTTTGTCTTGTAAGTAGCTGAATAAGGAGTCTAAGCCTTTAGATGAGCTCCACAACTGCTTCAACATCTGACACTCCCGATCGTTGACATCTTCCAGAACAGACTTGAGAAAGCTTCTCACCAAAAATTTGGATTCCTCCAGAACCTGCATGGATACAAAATGGAAAGCTGAACAAAGCAAAATGTGTACATAGAGCAAATCTGGACAAAGTTCTAAATGTGAAATATTAGACCAGAAAGTTCCATTAATCTCAGATGGTGAATGCGCCACATTTATGTACAGGTTATATGGTCACAGTTATCAAGACAAAGCTGGAGCAAATAGTCATATTTGCAATATTCACCATAGCCATCCAAGAGAAATTTATCATACCTTTAAACTGGCTGGAAACTGGTGGTATAGTCAAAATGTAGGACTCATGTCTGGTTGATTGCCAAAGAAAGACACCAGAATACATCAGCAAATATACAAGCAAGCGTATACAACCACTGATGGAGAAAATTCTGCCCATAGAGGAGCAGCACTTGGGCACATGTAGTGCTAGCAGTTGGTGCATTATCTGATCTAGCACAGACACTAGGTCAACAATTTTCAAGTTTTGGTCATTTGCATATTTCAATATCCCATTTTCAGTTTAGCCTCATCGTATTCAGTTTTCAGACCTTTCACGGTTTGAGGGATTGCTTTCTAATGATTTAGTACTGTTTACCAGATTTAGCTGATTTTATTAAAAAAATAAATTTGATGTCATACATTTAGTTACAATCTTTTTGTGATATATATGAACATGTCCTGTGGTATTTGGCACCAAGATATTAGCAGCAGATCCTTTGAGCCCTGTATATATGTGTAATGCCGCCATGTTCTTATTTAAAACACTAAAGTGTACTTACAGAGTCCTACACAGAAATACTACTTACAGATATGGCAAAAACTTAGGGACTATTTAAAAGTTTGGGCTTTTCCAATGTCTGTCCCTGATATGCAAATAAGCTGATCCACAGCTGAGCCAACGTCAGCCAACAGTCAAGTGACCACTCGTGAGTTGTGAGGACAAAACCAAGGGGGGCTTTAGCATTTTAAGTTAAAGGATCACTATAGGGTCAGGAACACAAACATGTATTCCTGACCCTATAGTACTAAACCCACCATTTAGGTGGCTTGCCCCCCTCTTTTAAACTATAAAAGTTTAAAACTCCCCTTATTTCCAGAGCCGTGCAGGTCCCACCCCCTTTGTGACATCAAAATGGGCGATTTTACCCAATCCAATACTTTCCCATAGGCCATCAGGACCTCCTCATAGAGATGCATTGAATCAATGCATCTCTACAAGGAAAATTCAGCGTCTCCATGCAGAACATGGGGACGCTGAACGGCAGGGCTGCTTACTGAGCCAGGAAGCACCTCCAGTGGCCATCTAAGGAGTGGCCACTTGGAGGTGTCCCTAGGGGCAATGTAAACACTGCCTTTTCTCTGAAATCTCTCTCAGTAAATAAGCACTGCACCAATTTTTCTCTGAAAAGGCAGTGTTTACATGAAAATGACTGAAGGGAGCTATTATACTCACCAGAACAACTACATTAAGCTGTAGTTGTTCTGGTGACTATAGTGTCCCTTTAACTGATATTTTTGACATTTCAGGAAGAAGGGTCAAAGAGTAAATAAGGTTTTCCATTCACAAATAAGCATTAGCTTGAAAACAAGGGAGAGTAGAGAAGAAAACAAAACATGTAACATATAGAAAGAGTGAATAATTCTACAATTTATGACATGGATACAATTATAGATACAGCTGTTTACCATACGAAAAAATACACACCAAGTCCTAGAAAGGTATAAATAACTTACCACAGCACTGCAGGCAGCCATTTCTTTTACTCGTAGCATCACCTCCTGGCTGAAGGTTGTAGGCCAAAATACCTGGGAGACGAGTCCCCTGCTGCACGCTTCCTGTGCGGTTAACTTTCTTCCACAAAACAGCATCTCGTTTGCCTGAAGGATAGAGTCTTGGATGAAATCTGACTACTGAAATTTCCCACTTGTAAGAAGAAATTGTAAAAACAAAAAACCTTGACAGAAAGGTGGAAAAGCGGGGCTTGGGTGGAAAAGCATTCAAGAAGAAAAACTCAGAAGGATTAACTTACCAGGGCAACGCCAAGGATCTGAGGGAACGTGTATGACGAACATCCGGCGGGTGTTAGACGGATGGTGGCATATGGAGTCTGAAACCAGGCCTTTTCACTTGCCCATACTATATCACACAAGGGTAAGATAGATGCTCCAAGGCCAAGAGCTGGACCATTGATGGCAACCACTATAGGTTTCTTAAATTGGATGAAGGCAGTCACAAAGTCTCTGAATGTAAAAAAAAAAAAAAAAAAAGTTTAATGGCTTGACAAAAGGAGTCCTATGAAACTAGTGTCCAGATTGAATAGCAGAAATTCTACTCTACTACAAAATTCCCTTACTCTCCGGTAGTAGGGCAATCATCATATGGAAAATTCCACTAGCATTTTGTATTTTAAATGAACACCTCATGCTCCATAACCACTACATTCCACTGCAGTGGTTATGATGCCAGGAGTTATCTGGGATGCTCCCAGAGCAATTTGTCAAACTGTTTTTGAATGTGTTGACAATTTACCTGGGCCTGCCAGGCACCCGTGGCTGCTGCCTTGCTTCAGCATTCTCCAGTGAGCAAATCAGGGCTGTGCTTATTTACTGACATCATAACCAGGGAAAGCCTGCATTGGACCAGCTAATCTTAGGTAAGACATCCAGCGTCTCCTGCAGGAGAAGACCACATGCGGTGCTAGAACCCATGGGACCTAGGTACGTTGTCTAACAGTTCTCAAATAGTTTGATAGGCTACGCTAGAAGAATGCCTAAGCACTACTGGAACCATAAACACTACAGCAGGCTGAAGTGGTTATGGTGCTTGGAGTCTTCCTTTAACTTCTAAAAATAGGTCAGTGAACCTTTGTATCTGTTTACAGAATTCATTTATCTATTTTTACAAGTTTACACAATGCATTCATAAATTAATCTTGTTGCTCTCAAGTCTGTTTTTTTCATGTTACATAAATATTTCTAAGGATGTATTTCACTGGCTGTGGGGAAACATAAATAATAAAATCAGGTTACATCCTAAATAAGTCTAGCTGAATTCAAAAGCATTTAAGCACATTTACCTCATGAGCTACAGGTTTCTGACCCTTTTTACAAAACATAGCAATTAATTCAATTTTTATAAACACTAGTCACCATTTTCACTCCCCCATAATTTCGGTATGCTCTTGCTTAAACTGAACATAAATAGCTAACAGCCAAACATAGAAGAACTCTAGATACCTTATTGCTTCTGCAATTCTTGAACTTTCCTTCCTGCGGTCTGTAGATAACCTCCCGATGAGGTATGAATAATCTAGGCCACTGCAAAAGACACTCCCGACAGCACTGAGGAGCAAGAGTTTGCTGTCATCAGTTGAAGCGTTACAAAGTGCTCGCTGTACTTCCTTCATTATCTGAAAAAAGAAAACAAACACACAGGGAAAAGCATGATGGGCGTGTTTTAGCAATAGTCTCTTTTTTTTTTTTTTTAAGTTGGTCATGACACTAGTTGAAATCATGGGCTTCACTTTGATACATCTATCAGGCTTCCCTTATTAACCTAGGAAAATGTTCATTTTAAAATAGTGCAAGTTTAATTTATGTTTTAAAGATTAGTGCCCTTAAGTAACAAAAAAACAATACCTTAATATAGCATACAGCAAAAATAAAAATATTTTTTAATATAATTATTACATATTACAACAGTGAGAATCGAAAGTGAATTTCAAATTCCAGATTTAAGTTAAAGTAGTCAAACGGGAAGCATAGTTGACTTAGGGAATATTTTGACTCTATTGACCTTGAATTTAAAATTCATTTTAAATTCATTAAAGGACCACTATAGTGCCAGGAAAACATACTCGTTTTCCTGGCACTATAGTGCCCTGAGGGTGCCCCCACCCTGCCGGGCTCTAGGTGGTGGAAGGGGTTAAATTTAACTCTTTCTCCAGCGCCAGGCGGGAAACTCTCCTCCTCCTCTCCTCCCCCATATCGCCGTCATCGGCTGAATGCGCATGCACGGCAGGAGCCACGCGCGCATTCAGCCAGTCCATAGGAAAGCATTCTCAATGCTTTCCTATGGACGCTTGTGTATTCTCACTGTAAAAATCACAGTGAGAAGCGCGGAAGCGCCTCTAGCGGCTGTCAATGAGACAGCCACTAGAGGCTGGATTAACACTATTATAAACATGTTTATAGAAGAAAGGGTTAATCCTAGCTGGACCTGGCACCCAGATCACTTCATTAAGCTGAAGTGGTCTGGGTTCCTATAGTGGTCCTTTAAAGGACTTTATCAACTGTGATCCCAATTGATTAAACCCTTGGGCAAAACATGTTATGGATACTACTAATTCATTTGTTTTTAAATTGTTTTTTATTTAATAAATTATAAGCTGTATGCTAATCCTTTATGGATATCTCTTTTCTGATTGCCTCTGAATAACTGATATCGGGAGAGCAGGGATATCATCATGACCAAAACAAGTTCAATATACCTAGAGCCAGTATCTATACCAGTTATCTATGAACCAAGCAAGCACAATAAATATGCTTTAAGTGTGATTCTGCTCTGCTAATGATGATACACTACATCCAGTTCATTTTTCTCCATTTTCCTGTGTCTACCAAGCAAAAGTTTCTGTTTAGATGGTGTGCAACCTTAAAGGCACTGAAGCGGAAAACATCTGAGCCATCATATCAGGCTCCAACATCTGTGAGTAGTTCCAACCCACGATATATATACACTATTGCAAAGGTGTGTTTAAATTGTATTACACTATTGTAGTTTTTATTTTTTTGTTTTTCATTTGGCACAAGGCAATTATAACCCTATACAGAAAGGGTAAGTAAATAGAAGTACTCAACTAGTACACTGAAATCAAGTTATATTTATCGGAGGTTGTGCACAAAGGGAAAGCCCACGTTAGTTTTGAAGTTGACGTTGGTCATTTTTTATGCAACTTGCACAAGAATCACATTTGTTTTTGTTCATTTTAAATTCACTTTGAATTCTTACTTTAGTGCAAAATACTGCCTGGGTCCGACAAATCTAAACATCGCCTTTTGTGAGAAACAGCAAAGTTTACATTTCTCAGTCAAAATGCATTTAGGGTCGGTCAGCCAGCCAGTAGAGGAACTTCCTTCTAAAGACATTAAATAATTTCAAGTGATCACGTTCAGAGTCGTCACACACATCATGCCGACGCCAGACACTGGGAATTCTTCTTAAAGAGTAACATTGCTTTTCCATTAGAAACATTTGATTGGCTAAGCACGGCAAATGCAGCACATTGCAGGTTGGTACCCAACACCTCTCCATAAAGAACCACATATCATCTACACAGAGGAGGAGCAACTGCATCGTTCTGGATAAAGGGGAGTAAAATTAATTTTTCCTATCATTGTAGCGTACCAATTGAACCTCATAAACACCAATATTAAAAATAAATGTTAAATATGTTGGTGCTGAGGTAGGGGGGGTTCGAAAGCTCCTACTGGTATTTTGACCAGCGAAAACATTGGGTTTTAAAATTTTGACAAAACTGGCGGATTTGGAAAAAGTCTCTTTCTCTAATACTGGATTTTAACATGCTGTATTTAGAGAATAACGCTGTGTAAATCGATGTTTCCAGGATAGAAGCCAGTAACACACAGACACAACCGTCAGTGAGAAACCAGACAAAACTTAGACATAATGAACTGGATGCAAAACACAGTCTAAATAAGAATTTTTCTATTTTTTGCTTTAACCACCACAAATCTGAGGAAGGATTAAGGGTGCTACCGTAATAGAGATTGAATAACAAGGCATACTAAAAATATCACTGCACCAATTTAAAAGTTAAGAGAATGTATTTTTAGAATCAGATGCTAGTTGTGAAGATGTTTGCGCATCTATGAAATTTATTGAAAATGTACATTTTAATTGAAGAATTGCTAGAATTGCTAAAAGCCAAATATTGTTTTTTTAAATTTAGTAGTACACAATTTCACATTGTTGCAAGCAATACCACGTAAGGTGGCATAGTGATCACACCACAGAGGAATGTTAGAGTAGAGTAAAGCTGTGAAGCTGGCAATGCCTCTATAACCAATATGTATTTTAACACAAACTATATATATATATATATATATCTAAAAATGAACAAAGAACCAAGTGTCTGTAAAATCGTGTATCTCTATGCAGTAACGACAGAGCTTGAACCCCAGGGGTATTACGTTGCCCGGGTAACATTACGTTCCTTTAAAAGGGGTTACTTGTATTTAAACAATTTTCTTATAAGCTCAAATTTGTTTCGGTCTCAGGTGGGTCTGTGCGTTTAAACCCAGAGGTGTTGTATACTATTATCATAGAGCTCAAGGGATTTAATACTGTTTTTGTGAGGCTTGGCTTGTTACTATGTTCAGTTTGAATTTACTATCCTTCCCATCCCCCCAAACATGAAAACACTGGGCTGTATGCTGATCTAGAGCAAGGGGAAAAGTAATGTGTTCTTGGTCTCATTACAAATAACTAGGTCTGAAATCAGGATCTGTTTCATTCCAGACAGATTTCTTATTTTCTAATGTGCTGTGGCAGTACTAAATAGTCATGGATGTAGCATACCGATTAAAATAAAGGGAGATATGTATCAAAGCAAAAAAAAAAAAAAAAGGTTCTATTCTTGGACATATTTCTAAATAATGAGAAATAAAAATGTAGCAATTTGTACCCAAAATAGCACAATTTTTGCCTTGATTAATCCCCACAGTTGTGTCGTTTGTACCTGAAAATCACTCTTAAATACAAAGCTAAAAAATGTGGCACAAAAAGTATTATAAGAAGAAGAAAAAAAACCTCCAATGATCCTTAACTAGTAATTCACATAGCCGAGGATAATGGGAGTTGTGTTTTGACAACTAGTGACTTTAAAGGCCAAGTGGAACATGACCCAGCTGCCTATGTGCAGAGATCCCATACGCTCCAATTAAATCACACCCATTTGGCACATGTGCACGAATTCTAGACACATCTCCTAAAGTATACACACCTTATTTACGTTAGTTTTATTGGAGGAGCACTGTGATGTTTTTGGGCATTAAATATATTTGTTATATCTAATATAGCTCTTAGAAAACAAAGGGGAATTTGGCTCCCAGGGGTAACCAGAGTATGGAAAATGTGGATTCGGGATATGGTGGTCTCTGCTATATAATTGTCCATCTCGTAGTTAGAAAATATAAAATATATATATTCGTAACGTACGAATTAATGTTGTGCACAGGAAGTCCGTTATCAGCTTATGACTATAACATATTTCGTTCAGTGTACTATAACTACTTTATTATTACTTTTTTTTAACTTTATCTACAATCTCCCCCCTCCCCCTACTATCACCTCACAGTTATACTCCCTCCCCCCGACCCCTAAGGTAAAAGCTCACGGTGATTTTAAACTTTAAGCGTCATTTTATTAGGATCATAACAGAGCAAGATATCGAAACCTGACATGTTATATAGCTAACAAAACAGGAGCCCACCCCAGGGCATATCCATTGCAAGCATTGTTTCAGTAAGTGAAAGTCTCTTCTGTAACACCGTTTACTCAAATACCTAATTGTTATCAGAATGTTTTATTATCATAAACCATGCTTAGCAGCACACACCCATGCATCTTGTAACAGAAGGTTTTCTAATGACTGTCAAGCTTAAAATATGAATGTAACTACAGTTGATCCTATGTTACTTTGTATTAAAGGTGACCAAAGCTGGTCCGGAAGATATACACATGTTTATGTAGTTTGTTACTTAATAATACTCATATGTTAAAAAGTTTGATGTAGATTCTATAACATACATATGTTTATACAACTGTTTTTCAAATGAGGATATTTCCTCAATGTTTGTTACCTTTTACCGATTTCTTTGTTTTTTGTAAATCAATAAAAATTATATATTGAAAAAAAGAAAATATATGTAGATTGTTTTAACTCAGGTGGAAAGCAATACTCGGATAATATCTCTTAACATCAAAATAGGTTTGCACCTGCTTATAAACATTGTTAATCTTTAAAGGGAAAACACTACTTCTCAGGAAATTACCCTATTGGAAAAAACACTTTTCTTGTGATACTCTTTTTTGGTGTCAGTTTGTATGTGTATCTGTGTGTGTCAATGTTTAGGATTATCTGTGTGTCTCTCAGTGTGTATGTGTATCTGTGTGTATCAATGTGTATGTGCGCCACGGTGTATATATATCTGTGTCTGTATGTATCTGTGTGTGTGTGTGCGCATCTGTTTCTCCAATGGGGATGCTGCACATTTGCACAAGGGTAGAGTCCTGAACTTTTTTTTACAGCAGGAACGCCGTTCCCGCAGACACTCGGTGGACAGCAAAAAATGCCGCCCCAAATGCCCCCCTGTGTTTCCCCTGTCATGGGGGGGCCCAAGAGGCCCACCCCCAGCAGACGGCTGTCTCCCTGTCAGACGCGGCGAGGGAGCTGTGTTCACTCTGCTCCTTGTCACCGTGCACTGTTTGCTGATGCCAGAATATGATATAATATTCTGGCTCCCAGCATCAGTAGACAGCCCGCGCGGCGAGAGGGAGCGGAGAGGACACAGCTCCCTTGCCGCGTCTGACCGGGAGACAGCCGCCCGCCGGGACAGGTCCACGCCAACTCCAGGTAGGGAGGCTGGGTGGACATTTTTTTTTAATTTAAAAATAATAATTTGCAAGTGTATGTGTGTCTGTGAGTGTGTGTCTGAGTGTGTGTGTGTGTCTGAGTGTGAGCGCATGTGCCTGTGAGTGTGTATGTCAGAACCAGTTTAGTAGCCCTTCTCTGAACTCTCTCTAAAGTATCAATATCCTTCTGGAGATACGGTCTGCAGTACTGCATTCAATACTCCAAGTGAGGTCTTACCAGTGTTCTATACAATGGCATAAGCACTTCCCTCTTTCTACTGCTAATACCTCTCCCTATACAACCAAGCATTCTGCTAGCATTTTCTGCTGCTCTCTTACATTGTCTGCCTACCTTTAAGTCATCAGAATTACCCCTAAATCCCTTTCTTCAGATGTTGAGGTTAGGACTCTATCAAATATTCTGTACTCTGCCCTTGGGTTTTTACGTCCAAGATGCATTACCTTGCACCTATCCACATTAAATGTCAGCTGACACAACTCAATGTCTACTGTGTCACCCTGATCTATTATTTTAAATTACCCAATCAAAAATATTCATAACATTAGTTTGGCATGATCTCCCTGAAGTAAACCCATGTTGTCTCTGATCTTGATTAATCACGTGATTTAAGATGTTCCACAATCCTATCCTTAAACATTGTTTTCATTACTTTCCCCACTACTGAAGTAGGGCTTACTGGCCTATAATTGCCAGACTCCTCCCTACTACCTTTCTTGTGAATCGGCACAACATTTGCTAACTACCACTCTTCTGGGACTACTCCTGTTAACAATGATTGGCTAAATAAATCTGTTAATGGTTTTGCTAGTACATCACTAAACCTCTTTTAATAACTTAACTTCCAATACCTTCTCGAACACTGCTTCCTCTACTACAAACATTAGTTTGATAATTCACTGCTCAAGAATCTTAATTATTGCGGTCAAGTAAATGTTGAGGCACGCTGGAGTCCCTATGCAGAACCTGGTGACTATCTCTTATCATTTTAATTTAAAATTACTTAAAACCATTCCTGGGGCATATTTCCTTTCCATGACCCCAACACTAGCTAAATTTCCGAACGACAGGGAATCTCTTACATCTGGTGTCAAGGCATTGTTGTCTGATGTTTGACTGGACAGAAGGATGTGCGTAAATCCATCTTCTTTTCTCACCACAATGTCCCGGAACCGACAGTTACTTTCATTCTGTCGAACACTGTATCTTAATCTTTTATCAAAAGCGTAGTCTTTGTCCACATCTAATTTTCGCTTAACCAAACCATTAGCATCCAGTTCTCCATTTGACAAAGATTCACCTGTAGATGTAAAAAAATAAAATTAAAAATATTTTTTTTTCTGATTTGTACCTAAATAAATAAAATGGCTACAAAAAAAAACCTCATTGTGCTGTCACATTGTTTTTACTTTCCTGAAAAAGAACAAATTATGGCCAAAACTATATACATAATTAATATGGCTTTGCAGGCAGTTACTGGAACAGAAATGGACCCTTCCTCACCCACAATGCTCATTGAATAAAGGAGTACCTATGCTGATTTTATGCATTTCGCCTTCAAAGGAAAACTATAGTGTTAGGAATATAAAGTTGTATTCCTAACACTTTAGTGGACCACAGCAACCCGCACCTTCCTCTCCCGTTAAAAAAAACAAACCAAAAAAACCTTTAAGCACTTACCTGATTCCAGCTCCGAGATCTCTGGATGCTGGGGCAGGCTCCTGCTCCAGCGAAGGCAGCCGACAGGGGGTAGGGGAGGTAATCAATGCTTTCCTAAGAGGATTTTGAAAATCCTGGATGTTCTCATTGAAAGTGTGAGGACGTCCAGAGTAAAACTCTGTGTAAATGCAGGGAGCGCCTCTAGTGACAGGGTTGAAGGGTTAATGGATCAGGGACCATTCGGCAATGGTTTACCCCAAAGCTAAGAGACTGGCGCCCATCACCTCTACCACCTGGCCTCCATTCCACCCTCCCCCGCAGTGCAAGGAAGGGTTATCATGGTGGCTGCTGATAGGCTAATAAAGTACGCTAAAGCTTTCAGCCTATCAATGGGTGCCCACTGAGAAAAATAGCATGTATTATTACTCTTAATGAGAGTCTGCTGATAGGATGAGAGTGTAAGTGGACAAGTGATTTACAACACGCAAGCAATAAGTCATTAAGTTTAAATTGTTATGAGGGAGAGAGGGTTTCTTTAAATTGAAAAACAAATCATGTAATGCTGGGTCTGCTTTTATGTCCTTAGCTTTATGAGGCTGTTGTGTCTTCTCAGGAATCATTTGCTATTTAAAATTATTATTGTCTTCTTAAAGTTGTTTAAATTCTCTTTATGAATAATATGCTATCCATATTACAGTTCCTTGTTCAAAACTACTCAAAAGGGACACACCACTGCCCAAACCCTCCCAAAATTAAAATCATTGTTTAGCAGACATACTCCAGATGAAAACATATGCATTTTTGTTTTAATCGGGGTTGTATATAGAAACAGCTTAAAAACAAATCTACAGATTTCTTGTCTGAAGGTTTTGCAAGCGCTCCCCTTCTAATGCAGCCCAGACTGGCATTTCTCTGCATCTTGAGTTTAGTTCCACTGAGCTAAACAAACCAGGAAGTAACAGGGCCAGTTGTCTGACTGACAGCCGAGGGTGGGGTGGGGGGAGTGTAACCAGGTTCATTTAGAAAAGTGCCAATTTCTATTGAAATGTGCCTTTTTGTGAAATGAAAAATAGAGCTCACACTCTTAACACATAAAGCATTTCCCCAAGATGGCATGCTTTTGGGGTCTGGAGTGTCCGTACGGGTAACAACACATATTTTGAATGTGACAATAGACTGTGTGGCAGAAAACCAACACCAGTCAGGAGGTGGAGAGCTCAAGAGTTATATGTGAATAACTCACCTCCCCCCCTCTCTTTTGGGTATATTGATAATAACCTAGAGGTGGGGATTGAGATAAAATATACAATAGTGTAATACGTTTAAACAGCAGTGAAGTGGTGTGAAAGCATATAGAACCACTCACTTGGTTCTATATGCAGGCTCAGATCGCTTGGGCAGGCGTGTTTTGGAGGTAACACGAACCCAACAATTGATGAAAATCGTGCGGGTCCTTTAAAAATAGAGGAAACCAGGCATAGTGTAGTATGTAGATACATAGTAATTGAAATGGTGAAATACACAGAACTGCTCACCTGGTTCAGAGCCTGTAGCTCTGGCTCTGAGAATAATGATGTATGTGCCACTAGGGGGGAACAAAACCCTGTGGGTGGGTATCAGGAACACTACTTACGTCCAGGTAGGAAGTAGAAAAAATTAAAGTTATTAAATTAATACAAAATAAAATAATTATAATAAAAAAAAGTCTTTGATCCTCCTGGACGTACCCTTTAAGCACCTGAATACACAATATCACTTTATATCACACGTATTTTGAATGTTCTGGGTGTAAAGAGCTTCATTTTATATAGCTGTCATGTCTCATATTGTTCTTCTTTTTGTGTATAGAATTGTGAAGCTGATATAAGTTCCATCTTAGCTGCAATAGAGTAAATGAACAAAAAACTTGCAACTTTTATGACTAATTCTAGTACCTCGACAAAATGTGTGGGGCTGGAGGATGGGGGGTGGGGGGAGGGTGAAGAGGTGTCCATGTATTTTTAGAATTTTAGCCTGGTAAGCCCTTCAGTACCAAGAACTTTTTGAGTGAAAAAAACATTAGCATAACATTTATTTGAAGAAAGAGATGCATAGCTTGCATATAAACATATCATAACAGACAAACGTGAATGTTTAAATGATATAGATTTACACAATTTTTCACTTATTCATACGTCTGCGAAATGAAAAGCTTTAGAATGTATACAGTGTCATTATCTTGCAATATTTCACACAGGGTCTGAAATGTTTGTATAAAAGCAAAAATGCTATTTTTGATGTGACAAAAATAGATATATAAAAATGTTTAGATACCTTGTTTATAGGTATTTGTAAGGACTCTGAAGGCATTATAAGCAGTGCAGCTTGCAAAAAAAAATAACAGAACTTAAAAAGAATACTGCATTTGAACATTATGCCCACATGCAGTAAATACAATTAAATCATACATTTCTAAAATAAAGGTAATTAAAACTGCTCTAGCAATGTTTATCACTCTCTAGGAATAATATAACCCATTGAAAGATCCTGTACGGCCGACGCAATGCAGAGGAGGAGCGGCGGGGGAGGAAGAAGCAGCGACGTGGGACATCGTCGCTGCCTCTGGTAAGTTACTGAAGGGGTATTCACCCCTTAAGCAACTGGGGATTGGGGGGTGGGAGGGAGAGGGGACCTGCAGTGCCAGGAAAACAGATTGTCTTCTTGGCACTGGAGTTTCCCTTTAACTTGCAATTTCAGCAAATTTACAGGCGTTATATCAGTAACAAGTGGCTTTTGGTAGATAGATTAATTCTTGTACACATTGGCAATCAAAGCTATGATATATATATATTTTCACAGACACGTCAATTGCAGCAGGCTTGTGCAATGTATGATCATAAACTGTAACTGAACCCCAATAAGGTTTTTGGCTAGGTGAGGTGTTTTTAAATAAAACTATTACATCCTTTGAAACTTGAAACTGCTGTTTAGTGAATGCGCTGGATTTTGTATGTTTTTATGAATTTACCCAAGCGGCACCCTTTATAAGTATGCATGTTCAGGTGAGTGCAGCCCTATTGGATATATATATATTTTCAATACATTGTTAAACACAGATCTGCACACCAGCCAAGCCATAAGACTGGCTTTTCCAGCAGAATCTCAAATTTGCAGTGATACCACTGCAAAGGATTCTGGGTGGGCATATGCAAGTTAGTTCAATAAAGAATCACATTTATTCCTTATTATTTCTGATATATCTCAGATGGAGTTTATATGGAGTTCAATATTTACTTTTAACCCCTTAAGGACTGAGCCAAATGTACACGTTGTGATCAAAACAAAACATAAACAAAACCTGGAATTTGACTATATGTCTGCCAGTGGCAGATCCGGAGACCCAGCTTTGATAACTCTCTCTCCTGCAGGGCGGTGCTGTCCAATCGCGGTGTTCTATCAGTCTGCTATACCCGTCAGATTGCTATACCCCGTCACTTCCGGGGAGGGGAATCCGCTAGATCCTGTGCTGCAAATGCGTGCTAGCACTCCTGCTACTCCTCCACAGCAAGGTCCTGGAAGGTAAGTAAAACTAGTTTTACACTTTCATTATAGTTAGTGCATTCACTAAGCTTAGGACATGGGACATTAAGGGTTAATGTTAGGGTTCAAATTAGGGTTAGGATTAGGGACTTGTTCCTATTTAGTGATATTTCACATTAGGGGAATATCACTAAATAGTGATTTCTCACACTTTATTTTAACCCTTACCCCAAGGGTTAGGGTAAGAATAGAATGTGAGAGAGGTTAGAAGCACTTACCTAACCCTAATTTGTACCCTCACTTAACCCTAAATGTCCCGTGTGCCTAAGCTTAGTGAATGCACTCTATAATGAAAGTGTAAAACTAGTTTTACTTAACTTCCAGGACCTTGCTGTGGAGAAGTAGCAGGAGTGCTAGCACGCATGTGCAGCACAGGAGACAGCTGATTCCCCTCCCCGGAAGTGACGTGGGTATAGCAATCTGACGGAGTATACCAGACTGATAGAACACCGGCCCTGCTAAGTGCATTCACAGACCGGAGGGAGATCAGAGATCTCCCTCATCGGTCCGCAGGCACATTACTGGGCAGCCAGGACAGAGAGGAGACCCGGGAGGAGCTCTAGCCTGCAGCTCCGCCGGGTCTCCTCTCGCGAGAACGGAGCGTTGCCGCGGTTACCACGGCAACGCTCTGTTCTCGCGAGAGTGAACTCTAGCCTCAGGAGGTGCAGGCTAGAGCTCACTCTCACCACTGGACCACCAGGGATTCCACCGGACCACCAGGGATTCCAAGCGATATCCCCCCTCCCTGGGCAAAGGTAGGAAGGGAGGGGGGATTATAAATAATATTTTATTAATTAAAAAAATAAAAAAAACATTTGTTTTACACTGCCTCCATACACACTGCCCCACAGCCCCCCATACACACTGCCCCACCAAACAAACTGCCCCCACATGCCCCCATACAACTGTACCCCACATATACACAGTGCTCCCCATACAAACACTGCATCCCCCACACACACAGTGCTCCCCATACAAACACTGCACCCCATGCACACAGTGCTCCCCATACAAACACTGCACCCCACACACACACACACTGCACCCCACATACACACAGTGCTCCCCATAAAACACTGCCCCCCACACACACACTTCTCCACATACATACAGTGCACCCCACATACACACAGTGCTCCCCATACAAACACTGCACCCCACACACACACACACACAGTGCTCCCACTGCACCCCTCTACACACACTGGCCCACATGCACTGCCTCCCGTACACACACTCTGCACCCCTCACACACTGTCTCCCATACCCACCCTGCATCCTTCACACACTCAGTGCCTCCCATACACACACACTGCCTACTCTCACACACACACACACACACTACTAGAGGCTCTATCCCCTACTACAGCCCCTATCCTGGCAGACCCCAAGTAAATTGTCAAACTGTTTTTAAACCGTTAGACTATTTACTCTGGGAGGGTGCCACGGCACTCCTGGCACCATAACCACTACAGAGAGCTGTAGTGGTTACTGTGCCTGGATTGTTTCTTTAAATAATCTATGAGTGCCCCTCCCGAGATGAGACTCTGGATCCGCCAGTGATGTCTGCTCAACCGTAATTCACCTCTTTCATATTAACTGGACTGTTTTTGCGATGTTGTACATTTGCGACCAGGCCTCTTTTTACACTTTTGTGGTGTTTGTTTTTAGCTGTAATTTTCCGCTCTCTCATTTACTGTTCCCAAACAAATTATATATTGTTTTTTTCAGGACAAAAAGGGCTTTCTTTACATACCATTATTTATATACTCTCATGTCATTTAATTTAAAAAAATATAATCAAAAGAATTGAAAAAAAATACATATTTTTTTACTTTTACTTGAAAAATCTTTTACTCATCTACAAAAGCGAATGACAAAAAACTGCTAAATATATTCAAAATTTTGTCCTGAGTTTAAAAATACCCAGTGTTTACATGCTTTTTTTTTGCAAGTTATAGGGCTATAAGTACAAGTAGGATATTGCAGTTTCAAAACATACATTTTTAAAATTTATCAATAGTGACATTTTAGCACTATTATCGGTCATAAATCTCTGAATAACACCCCACATGTACATATTTTTTTTTTTTTAAAGTAGACAACCCAGGGTATTCAATATGGGGTATGACCAGTCTTTTTTAGAAGCCCCTTAGACACAAACACTGGCCAAAGTTAGCGTTCATATTTGTTTGTGTGTGAAAAAACGTAAAAAACTAAAGTGAAAGCTAATTTTGGCCAGTGTTTGTGACTAAGTGGCTACTAAGAAAGACTGGACATACCCAGTTTGCAATACCTTGGGTTGTCTTCTTTTGCAAATGGTATGCCATCATTGGGGTAATTCTCATTCCTGGGCTACCATACGCTCTCAAAGGCAACATAACCAACCTAGCCATTTTCAATGTAAAAATATTTGACCCATATATTTGACTCTGTAACTTTCAAAAACTCTATAAAACCTGTACATGGGGAGTACTGTTATACTCGGGAGACTTTGCTGAACACAAATATTAGTGTTTAAAAACAAGAAAACGTATCACAACAATTATATCATCAGTAAAAGTGCTGTTTGTGTGTGAAAAATGCAAAAAAAAGTAACTTTCACTGACAATATCATCGATGTTATATGTTTTACTGTTTTAAATCACTAATATTTGTGCAATGAAGTCTCTCGAGTAAAACAGTACCCCCCAGGTACAGGTTTTAGGGTGTCATAGAAAGTTACAGGGCAAAATACAGTGCTAGCAAATTAAATTCTCCGGACTTTCGGCCTGGGTTGGCATGCCGGTCCCTCAAATTGCAATCAATAAAATTACTTAATTATGTAAAAATATTACATAAATACGCACGTAGAATGCATATTTATATATTTGAAGTCTGTGTATATTTATATAATTATTTATGTAATTTTGTATATGGACATATGTATATTTTGTATTTTTATTTATTCATATATACATAGATAAATATACAATTTCGTTCTAAGTGTATTTTGATATAAATATATATATATATATATATATATATATATATATATATATATATATATATACATATATATATATATACATATATACATATAAGTATCAAAATACAGTTGTAAAAAAAAATATATATCTATATGAAATTTTATTCTATTTTTATTATTATTTTGGGATGCCAGGTAAGTCCCCCCCACCGCGATCGCTAGGTCCCCAAAGACACAGCATGCTGTTATTAAACTCTAAAGTTAATAACTTTCAGAGTTGTTATTTCAACTGACAAAGTGCAATCATTTGAAATAGTGTTAACATTTAAAATTGCAGGATCCATGATGAAATTTTTCAAAGCTTCTTAAAAAAATTCTTTTGAGGCTACATAAGAAGGTAATTTTTCTTTTAAAGTTTACAGACACAAAATAGATCTGTTACACAGACAATGTCAATTAAACAAAGGTATATTTAAAGTATCACCATGGCTTTATCTGATTCAAGTGGTTATAGTGTGTAGAGTCCCACTTCACGGCTAAATGGTTTACTTACAGCTTACTAGAGATTCTTGGTCCCCTGCAGCCCAACATTCAACGAAGATTTGAGAGATACCTTTGCAACATACCAATTCACACTAAGGATTTGGGCACCCACCCTCCAACAAAACCCAATTTTGTCTACATACCTAGTCCATTCACGATCGTAGAGCCTGAGACTTCCAACCCACTTGGTAGACCTTGCTTTCCTTTGTCATCGTCTAAATCATTTTTTTCTTGCTCTGAACCATTCTCAAAATGTTTTGGCTCATTATGACAATCAAGATCACCATTCTCCATGGGTTTCATCAGTGGCATGATCTGTAACCCACTTGGTGTAGTTCTGTAAGAAACAGTCTTTGCAGCCCGGTCTCCAGAAGAATATTTTGTTGTGCATGTCTTCTTCTGCTTTGAAATATGTTGTATCCTCCGGCGTTTGTGAGATGTTCCTCTTCCTCTCCCAGGTTCTGCAGATCTATGGGAAATTTTATCCATGGAAGACCCACGTAACAGTTTAGCAGCAACTGCATGTTTGCCCACTTTGGCTCGTTTGTCTCTGGAAATATTGAGTCCATTGAATTCATCAATGAATTCCTCACAGTGCAGTAGGTGATTCTCAGGTTCCCAGGTGTCTTCATTGCTCCCATAACCCTTCCACCGAATTAAATACTCCCATTTTCCTTTTTTGTTCTTCCTTTTGTCAACAATCCTTTCCACCTAACAAGGGGAAAAAAACAAAATAAGTCACTATTGAAATCCATGAGATTGGAATCCTTGGGTTGCTGTGTGGGTTATTGTGGGTGGTACAGCAATAAACCAATGTTTATTATAGAACATTAGGTATATAGAACATTAGGTATAGCAATGGGAGACACAAGAGACACTGTGGATGGTAACAACCATTTATTTATTAGCATTTATGTAGCGCCAACATATTGCACAGCACTTTACAATTAGAGAAATGGGTGAGGAAGGCCCTACTCACACACAAGCTTACAATCTATGAAGGCGGATATCTATTGCAAGGTGTAGGGATCGACTGATATTGATTTTTTTTTAGAGCTGATACCGATAATCTGTGAACTTTCAGGCTGATAGCGGATTACTTACGGATGCCAATATTCTGTACATTTACCATTTAAAAAAAATAAACTATTTCTACACAAATCTACTGTTAACTAAACATATTTATTATTTATTTTATTTTTTGCAATTTTTTTTATTAAAGTAAATGCACAAAATATACAGGCTAGTCAGAATTTTTTATGTTTTCAAGAATGTGTGTATGTGTGTAGTGGATGCAGTGAGATTATTTGATTAGTGAATGCAGTGTGTGTTTGTTTGAGTAGTGGATGCAGTGTATGTTTGTGTAGTGTGTGTATAGTGAATGTAATGTGTGTTTATGTAGAGTGTATATAATGAAGGCAGAGTGTGTGTATAGTGAATGCAGTGTTTCTGTAGTGTGTATATGCATTGTGTGTGTTTGTGTAATGTGAATATAGTGAACGCAGTGTGTGTTTGTTTAGTGTGTATTTAATGAACGCAGTGTGTGTATCGTAAATGCAGTGTGTGTGTTTGTGCCGTGAGTGTTTATGTACTGTGTATGTTTGTGTAGTGTGTGTGTATGTGCGTGTGCGTGCAGTGAGTGTTTGTGTAGGTATGTTAAGTGTGTAAAGGGGGGGGGCATTTTTTTTTAAATAAACATTTTATAATTATGTTTTAGTCCCCCCCTCCCTGCTTCTTACCTGGCCAGGGAAGGGGGATATGGCATTCCCTGGTGGTCCAGTGGCATGGACTGGGCAGAGGGGACCCAGCACACTCTTATTTACCTTCCCAGTAGCTCCCCTGCTGAACTCTCACAGCCTGTGTGCCGCGCGGAGCGTTGCCATGGTAACCCGTGGCAACGCTCTGACTGCCACGGGACTCGCAAGACTTAGACAGGGGAGCTGAAAGGAAGGTAAGTCAGCGTGTGCTGGGCCCCCCAGGTCTGCATTATCGGAAATATCGGTATCTTTATTGGCAGATACCGATATTGCAAAAAATACAGAATATCAGTCGATAATATCTGCCAGACCGATAATCGGTTGATCCCTAGTAAGGTGTCCTGTCTAACCTAATTATCCCAGTTCTAAGGCACTGATGTTACCACTGTTCTAACCATAGCATTTTGACATATTTTGCTAGGATAAATGAGATCAAAGTTACATTTCATAAGAACACGATTGTTTGTGTATAAGCATTATTCCACTTGGTCTTTTATAGTTTATGCAACTTACCTATTATTATTAATATTGCCATTTATATAGCGCCAACAGATTCTGTAGCACTTTACAATATTGTGAGAGGGGGGATTTAACTATAAATAGGACAATTACAAGAAAACCTACAGGAACGATAGGTTAAACAGGACCCTGCTCAAACGAGCTTACAGTCTAGGAGGTGCGGTATAAAACACATTAGGATAGGAAATAGCAATAAAATAAGATGGGAGTGAATCAGAACTGGAGGAGAGAGTAGAGGAAAACCACGAGAGGACAGAGTCACAGAGACCGAGTGATTGAAGAGATTGAAGGAGAGCATGATGAAAGGTGTCAAAGGCAGCAGAGAGGTCAAGAAGAATTAGTATGGAGTAGTGGCCTTTGGATTTAGGTGAGATTAGGTAATTAGTAACTATGATAAGAGCAGTCTCAGTAGAGTGGAGAGGGCAGAAGCCAGATTGAAGAGGGTCAAGGAGAGAGAGAGTTGGAATTGAGGAAGTGAGACATACAGGTAAAGACAAGTCTTTCCAGAAATTTTCAGGAAAAAGGGAGCAGGGATATAGGAAAATAGTTAGAGGGGGAGGACAGGTCAAGAGATGTTTTTTTCAGGATAGGTACTACAGTGGCATGTTTAAGGTCAGCAGGGACAATACCAGAAGAGAGAGAGCAGTTGAAGATGTGTGTTAAGGAAGGCACAAGACAGGGGGAGAGAGATCTGATAAGGTAAAATGGGACAGGATCGAGCGGGCAAGTGGTGGGGCGAGAGGAAAGAAGAAGCATAGCCACCTCTTGTTCAGTAGCCGGGGAGAAAGTCTAAAAGGTAGAAAAGGCATGATCTACGTGTAGTTGAGAAAGAGAAGGGCAAGGTGGGGAGAATTCTTTCCTTAGCTGTTCAATCTTGTTGGTAAAGTAGCATGCAAAGCTAACAGCTGTAAGGTTAGTTTGGGGGGTGGCCACAGTAGGGCGAAGAAGAGAGTTAAAGGTGTCAACGAGGTGCTTGGAATTGCGGGAGCATTAACTAATGAGAGAAGAAAAGTATGACTGTTTGGTGAGGGAAAGGGCTGCACTTTATGAACACAATATGGATCTATAATGAAGAAATTGACTGGGTGCAAGACTTCCTCCAGGAGCGTTCAGCACAACAGGAGCATCTTTGCAGGTAGCGTGTTGATTTAGTATGCCACAGTTGGGGGCGTGTCCTCCTCGAGGTGCATGTTTGGAGCGAGGCTGCAGCGTTCAAGACATAGGTGAGGGTAGTGTTATATGTGGAGATGGCCAGTGAGGGACAGGAGAGGGAAGAACTATCATGTTAAATACGTGCACCTTGTGTAATGCAATTTTTCAATATATATTATCTATTTATGATATAAGTTGAATTACAGACAATGCAATGAATAAAAGACATTTTTTATCACATTTTTGCTCAGTAAAGGATACTTAATTTCTGCACCATCTTAAGTCCCCAATACATTACGCCACACCAAATGATCTCGGGTTTCTTGCCAAAGATTGTTGAGGCTTGCACACAGTGGCTAAAAAAATGCCACTAACAAAAGGTATAATTCTTAATGCATTTGCAAGGAAGAGATATAGACATATCAATTAAACACAATAGGTTTTCCAGACTCAGTTACCGTCCAGAAATAACATGGACATTAAATAACTCACGGTCTACCTAATGACTCTTGTCATGGGTGACATATAAAAGAACATTTGTAAAATTCCAATATCTGTGTAAAGAATGACCCGGCAAGATCAGAAAATACATCAAATTACATTCTTCAACTAGAACAAAAAAAACTGCTTAAAATATTTCATTTTTCTGTATTTGCAATCTACTGAAATCAAAAGAAGACTTATAATGTAAACACACACATATATATACAGTATATATAATAATTTATAAATTTACGAGCAATAGGAACCAAGAACAGCACATGTGCCAAGCTTTACATAGCAAGACGACAAATTATGATCATGTGGATTGGTGTTGATAAAATGGACACTGTAGACTCTAACAATTTGATCTCTTTGAATTGGTTATAGTGACTGGATTCCTTTGACACTGTCCCCTTCATTTAGTATTCTCCCCCCACTCCCCGTTCCATAGTCTTCTTCCTCCTCTCCCCGTTCCATAGTCTTCTTCCCCCCATCCCCTGTCCCATAGTCTTCTTCCCCCCATCCCCTGTCCCATAGTCTTCTTCCCCCCATCCCCTGTCCCATAGTCTTCTTCCCCCCATCCCCTGTCCCATAGTCTTCTTCCCCATCCCTGTCCATAGTCTTCTTCCCCCATCCCTGTCCATAGTTTTCCCCCATCCCATAGTGTTCTCCCCTGTCCCATAGTGTTCTTCCCCCTCCCCTGTCCCAAGTGCAATATTCTTGACTTTTTATGTTATCATTACTATCTCTCATTGTGATATATAATCATCTGAATTGTTAATGCAAGCATGTCTGTTAAACTATGCACTACAAAATTAAAAAAATAAATAATTTTTTTATTTTGGCAAATTTGACCAGTTTTTGGACGAAACGGTATAGGCCCATTTTCGGACAAACATTTTGGTGCATCCCTAACAATATCATATGAGACTGAGCTCTACTGATACCTGCTGGCACTTACGTAGCTTTATTCACATGTGGTCATGTTCTAAAGTTCCTGAATTTTGGCACAAACTAGTTGACCTGGGCCCCAAGATTTTACTGAGGCAGGTAAACATTAACCCTTTGCCTGCCTTCTCTCTAAGCCCACCGAGAGTCTATCCAAATATGGATAGAAACTGTAAAACATGATCTACTTGCCAGCCCGCAAGTATTTTTGTTTTTTAGTTTATTATTTTTGGTTTTTTGTTTTTAGTTTATTTTATTTTTTTATTGTTTTGCTTAGCTACTGAACCTTAATGCCATGTAAGCTTTCCTACTTACTATATATACAGTGACAAATTCAAGTAAATTGTTTCACGTGACAATTTTTTCCAGTATAGATTGGAAGAATACAAGAATAGATTTGTCAATTCATTTTTTATGTAATGAAACTCACAATGTATAACTATCCTTTCCATAGCCATCTTCTTACTCACCAATTTACTGCAAAAGCATTATTAACACAGTCAACTTGCAAACATCATCCTATGTACCATGGCATTGTAAACTATAATTGTTTATTGTTGGAAGTATAAAATCCTTTTTTGATGGGCAAAATGCAATTGTAGAATTCTTCTAAATCAGTATTTTAGCCTCAGTTTTGTGACTGTGCAGCTATAACTAATTATTTTCTAACCACCTTCTTATTTTCCTTGTTTCTTCTCTTTCTCCTATTTCGCAGTTTCATAAAAGCCAATTTAGTTAACTTTTACTATAGGTTTGCTATATTTTCTCTAGCTGAAAAACCGATTGTATTATCTAAATTGCTTTAAAAATAAAAATAAAAAAAACAAGTCAACAAAATGTACATTTCTATTTTAAAATATTACAGAGAGGGAGTTGCAAGCCGGTAGCTCAAAAACAAAAATTAGAACCACATCAGCCTGTTCGATACAAATTTGGAGAACACTGAGCAAAGGTCCCGCAAGCTTCAGTGTAAATATCTCATCCAGAAACATGAAACGGTTTCCACACTACAATAAATAACCAAACTACTGATGGTATGACATGCTTTCTAAAGGTACATCTGCATGGAGGAAACCTCCTTCCAACAAGATCAGGAAATCAATGCAGGTCTATTGTTTGAAGTGGTTTTTATACAACTGTGCCATGCACACCTGCCAAGGCACCGAACGACTTTCTAACAGCCATACATGAAGCCATCAGCTGTCTGTGAGCATGCAATATTAAATAAAGGTGGTTCTGGGGCTATGAAACATGGCAGCAATTCATGTTCTCGTTGACTGGGAATGAGTGCTTCTAGTCCATTCTGCTACAATGTAACCAACATGTTTTTTTTAATGAAAATACCAAACACATGATGCTATGGTGGAATCATGATGTATAAACAGGGGTTAATCCAGTTCATGGTTGGGTGTATGATTCATATTTTAAGATATTCCATAGCAGGACACTGAACAAAACTGAGCCCTATTTAAGACACTGATCCTAACTCCAGAGAAGTCATTGCCATTGGAATCAAAAAAGTGCAACCTGGGATTGGGGTGGGTGTTGTTGGCAGCACTGGCACTCACCAGCTCTGAAGTACCAAAGAAAATTAAAAACCACAGTGAAATCACTAGATTTTTTAGCTGTCATTAGAGACTCCACATCAGACATAAGACGAAAAGGACACAAAAACCACAGGAATAATGGAAAAAGTCTACGGCTAGAGGATAAGAATATAAAGAGTTACACAGTGAAGACGCACTTTGGTTAGGAGGAGTACTGTCTGGATTGCTTTGCAGGGTTTAGGTTTTTTTTATTTTTTTATTATTACATTAAAATCCTCATACGGCAATTAGACATGCAGGGACACAACTTATGCATGTGCTTATATATAAAAAGAAGTATAGATGACACTCAGACACAATAAATTCTGGATGTTTGTCAGGGGTAAAATATAAGTCACTAATTCAAATTCCAGGCACTGTACAAAAATGTAAAGTAGAAACTTTCAGAATTGGCAATTCTCTTCTTAAAATAACGGTGTTTTGCTCTTATTAAATAGTAACTAAAAGAATAAAAATTCTTCAGTACACATGTGTGATTCGTTTTGTTCCGAATGTACATTCACACGAATTTCATGCCATTCAGACATTCGAATGCTTACGAATGTCCGAAGCACCGAAGTTCCAAAGTGACCAAGTTCTGAAAAGTGGCAAAAGAAGAGAAAGGGATGGAAAATTAAGTGAAAGATTACAGGAATCTTGACCAATATACAAATTCCTTTTGTGCAATGACGTCATGTCCTGTACGCGTAACATCGCGGCTGCCACCGGACCCTGAAGGACGTGCGAGTAAGTACTTTGCTCCCTCACTGCCTGGCATGGGAAGTTTTTCCCATGCAGTCTCGCACAGTCTCTACTGCACATGACTGCATTGGACAAACATGCTTAGCCAATTATTATATAGGATATATAAAGTAGACATTTGCAATTTGTTTCGTTCCAAATGTACATTTGTACGAATTTCATGTCATTCTAATGCTTACAAATGTCCGGTAGTGCCGAAGCTCCAAAGTTTTTTCTGAAAAGTGGCAAAACAAGAGAGAGGGAGGGAAAATTACGTGAATGATGACAGGAATCTTGACCAATAAGCTAATTCCTTTTGTGCAATTACATCATATCCTGTATGCGTCACATCACAGCTGCCAGCGTACCCTGAAGGACGTGAGAGGGAGCTGTGCTGCAAAAGCACAGCAAGTACTTTGCTCCCTCACCGCCTGGCATGAGATGTTTGGCCAATGCAGTCTCTACTGCACATTACTGCATCGGACAAACATCCTTAGCCAATTATTATATAGGCCATATAAAGTAGACATGTACAATTCATTTAGTTACGCATGTACATTCGTACGACTTTCATGCCATTTGGACATTAGGATGCTTACGAATGTCCGAAGTGCTGAACCGAAAGCTGTTGGTCCGAATTGCCGAAGTAGACAAATTTTTTTTTTTTTACTTACCCGAATTTCCAAACCGAACCTAAATTTTTTGCCCATGCACATCCCTATTCTTCATGTCTACATATTTTCTGAAGAGTATTTATTATATATATATATTAGTGCGTATACAACATCTTGTAATAGCTGTTTGAAATGGCCCAAGGAAGGTGCGTTGTTGAACAGTTTATAAGAAGAGAAAAGTCTGACATTGTACTAAGGTAATCTAGCAAATAAAGGACTGGGCACAGAATCAAATGACATCCAAAATTTAAGGTCAAAATTGCCATGTTGGAAAAAGTAGTGTATGCTTTTGGTTGGGTTGCCCTAGCCTTAAATTTTAAATTCAATGTAAAAATGTCACTTTTGTAAATAACCGTTTGTGTTCTTTATGGGAATAAATATTCATAAAAAATTTATAAACATGAGTGTCCTTGTGTAGAGAGATAAATATAAATGCTGTTAGTGTGAAAGACATGTCTTGAACAATCAATAACCAACTAGTAAAACATAAAGTAGCAATTAATCATAGATTATATAATTATAATATTAATTATGTACCACAAAACTGGCCTATGCTCCATACTCCATAAGAATGCCTAGTAACTAATAATTTTATGATTTACTGTGAATCCTAAACCATTAAAATAATTAGCATCAACAAATAAAAGGAGTCATTCCTCGTAAAGGAACTAGTCAAGATGACCAATAACAATTATCAAGTTGTACGTCAGATATAACAAGGACATTTAATATTATTTAACATTACATTTAACAAATATGTATTTGTAAGAAGTGAAAAAGAACATTAAATGTAGAAATCCACACTCTTTAAAGAGGTTGAAAGGTGAAGAATGCAAAATGCGTTTACAAACAATGCAGCAAACTCCCGAAAAAACGAAAAACGTACACACACAGCACTGCAGTCACGTGACATATCCACTGGCAAAGTACGGCAAGTCACTGCTAACAGCTAACATTAGACATTCCATTGCACGTGGAACATAATTTCAACTAGTACATACATATCACTATATGATGGCTGAAATGTCTGTCTGTCTAGATATATTGCTTATAGGACAAAGTAGAAGTCATGTAAAAGGTAATGGTAAAAACATGGGTTTACTACTTATCCCCTTCATGGAGATATTTATATAGCATAGCCCATGGCCTCCCTTTTGGCCTCTTTTTGGTGTAGAAAACAAGATGCTCTTAATGCCCTACACTTGCATGACTTTTACAGTGCCATGCAAATTGTATCAAATATTTTATATTTTAATAAAATGAAGAAATGCGTCCAGTGTTAGTGCTTGGCCTGCTCCAGAACCAATACATGCTCCTGTATGCCTGAGATTAGTGGACCCTAGGACACTAACCCAAGACTAAAACCATCATGTAATATAAAGGATATGTAACTTTGAAAAATATATTAGGTGAAAACCATTCTCAAAAATATGGAGACATTTATATAAAAAAATATATGTCTCCAAGACACCTTTACTTTAATATTTTCTGGAATACATGGTTTACCATTATGATTACTATATATCAGGAGTCTTGCTAGGTTCTGGAAACTCCTGGGGCTTGAGCCCAAAAGAAACCCTTACAGAGGTGAGGATGTCATTACCTGCTTTCCTATGTTCTGTCCGTTCCGCTCTACCCTCAAACAGCTTGCTGCTGCTGCTGCTCTCCAAGATCTCAAAAAAGGAAAACCTCAAGAAGACTGGTATTCAAAGAGATCCCGCCATTCTAGCTAAAAGTGTGCCGCAAAGTTCTGTTCCCCAGCACCCCTCCCAACAGTCACCTGGTGGACACTAGTCTTTGTTTTAGAACAGACTGTGGTTTTGAGAAGCAGCTCCCTAATGTAAAATTAAAAATGAAGAAAAATACTTCCCCAGCCGCCTCCCAATGCTTGACATGTGGGGCAAAAGAGCCCTTCATCAAGGGTTACAGATCCCCATCTCTGCAGCGCTTATGCTATATATCACCCCCTACAGTGGAAATTTCTGAAACTGACTTGGCAAATGTCTTTTAACCCCTAAAGGACACATGACATGTGTGACGTCATGATTCCCTTTTATTCCAGAAATGTGGTCCTTAAGGGGTTAAACAACATCCCAAAAACATATTCGGAAAACAATAAAGATCTTTACAATCTGGAGTTTCCTAGACATATCTAGCAAGATCCCAAGGTTAGTCACATGCAAGATATATCTTATGTTATCTGGTGATAACTCAATGCAAAGCATTCTTATCCAACCCTGTAACAATTACATAACTTTTCCAAAACAGAAGTTACATAGTTATATACAAAGTCTTACAGCAACCTCATCATTCATTTTGCCAAAGGGCAGTCCTTTAACGTTTTAATAAATTTACACATTTACACCACCAGTCACTTGGGTAACAATATATATATATATTTTTTATTTATTTATTTTTTACACGTAATAGTGAACAAAGAATTCTGTTATACAGAACAACAGAAATAATAAGCAGTAAATATGTGGTTTCAGTTGAAGTTTTAGATTTTTCATCTTTTATTGTAAGCCATCGTACTGCATACCATGCAGTCATTGAGGAACAGTATAGGAATCAGGTGGAAAAAATGGAATGGAATAAAAAAAACTAAATTAAATAAAGGAAGTGTGGCAGAAGCCCAGGAATTTTGCTGCGTAGAACAAACTGATTCGGTGCTGTCTCTAGGTGTTTTTTTGTTTTTGTTTTTTGTTCAAGGACTGCATGTGGTTTAACATTATGAAACAGAAAATCCAAAGCTATAGCTATTTACGAGTTTCAAGATTACATAAACGTTGATAATATAGCGTAGACATGAAGAGCAACTGAATGATTTCTGGTTCAGGATACAAATACAGTTTCCTCTTTGAAAAAAAAAAAGATAGCAAACATTTTTATTTCTGGAGTAGATATAAAATTACAATGGACCACAACGCTAGTCACAAACCAAATATGAATTTCAGTGGGTCACCCTTAGTGAGAAAATGTTCTCTCTTTTTGGTACTGAAGAAGCTGTAACTTCAACGGATTCTGAAGAATATCAACTTTAAAGTGGGTGACCTAAAGTTACCACCAAAAATCCAACAGTAAAAAGAACGATTGAGAAGAGGGATTTGGTCGTAAAAAGGGGAATTTATGAGGTATGGAGTTATATGATTAGTCTTGGCATTAGAAAGGTTTATGAAGTCCATTTTGGTCAGCTAACTTTGTCATAGGAATTGTAGTCCACAAACTACATCATTACGTGTAGCAAGCATTACATCTCAAGATAGATGTTCGGATTTCCTTTTTGATTTAAAGAGGCACTGACACCCATCCTGTAAAATGAGATAAAATCTTTGGGAAATACTCATGTTGACAGTGTTGAAACTTCACTGAAATTCCAACCCAGTAAAGGTCTACTTTGTCTCAGTATAGGTCCTATGCATGGCACTTCTAGACACTGGGCAGAGCTACTGCTGTTTAGAAGTGTCAATCCCCCAGCCATAACCATGACGGCTACAGGGAACTGGCTCTGCCTATGAATGGTATTACGGGATCCTCCATTTCCCTCAATGCTACAGTGATGTCTGCTTCTGGTTAGAAGAGGACATGCCAGAAGATGGCAGTGCCTGCGAGGAACAGGTTCCGGTAAATCAAACTCACCTTTTCCTGCCCCAGCCACCGGACCTTCAGTGGCGGTCACTGTCGGGGTCTTTGCAAATTGGGCAAAGTCCCCAGACAGTGACAGTGCCACTTTTAAGGATCAAGAAGAAGCGTTACCGCAGCAATAACTGCAGCAGTTATAGCTCAAATGACTCTCGTAAAGAGCACTTGATTGGCACAGTACAGCATTTTGCCATGCATGCCCACTAACTACCTAATGATTCCATATGGGGAAGAATTAGATCATCAACGTTGATGATCTCAACCAAACAAGCAGAGCATCGGCAAGAAGAACAGCATACCTTGAGATTTAGAAACAATTGTAAGGGCTGAGGACACCTAGGTAGGTAGGGAAAAACTAAAGCGCTAGGAAAACATGTTTGTATTCATAGCACTTTAGTGCTCCTTCAGTAGCAACACTGTTTTATGCCTCCCTGACTACAAAGGAATGATTCTCTCTTTTAGTTTCCAGCACAAACTGGTTGGACTCATTCTTCATCTGCCAAGTCAAACTGATCTAGGTGACCTTTTAGCCTATAGATCTTGGTATATCATGGTGGTCCAATATATATTTATTCAGGTCTTGATATTTCCTTACTTTTCCAAATATATGCAGGGCACCTCATATTTTCTTATGACAGAGAAAAATGCACCTAAATTATATTATTTATTATCACCAAGGAACAGTAATTTAATGCACGTTAAAAAAAAAAATACGACAAATGGAACATTAATAAATACATTTGGAAGAAGGTTACGAAAGGGATCTGTGTAGGTGTAATTTACTATATGGTGAATAGTAAAAGGGATATCTGTAAACCGATGACTCATAGAGATCAGTTACGTTCACAATTATCACATTCCGGGAAGAGTAATGGTAATGATTTATAGGAACATCAAAGGATAGGACATAATCACTTCTAAAAATAACACTTTGAAAGATATTTTTAGTTTTGTTAATTTTCTTTTTACTTCTTTTAATTAAGAGTTAACAATAACTTGGCTCTTCTAGAATCTTCTGAAGACGTCTCTATACTTCTAAATACTTTTAGTGTCCTAGGTGGACTTTAACACAAAGGCAGGTAAACAAATTTGGAGATAGGGAGTCCTAAAAAAATAATCCCTTGTTTCCAGTGTATTTATGATGTAAGCACTGGAAATAGCGAGGCAGTCCAGCAATTGCCATTGACTGCCTAATCACACTTGGAGCCAACGGCATTAATCACTTGCCTTATCTATCAGTTGAGGTAATGTGGTCACTGTGATTGGCTCTTAAAGGAAGCCAGTCTACTAACTACCTAAGTGTTATGGTTAGGGATAGCTAGGTTTAGCTAGGGTTAAGAATAATTAGAATTAGGGTTATAAATAGCATTGAAGTTTGACATTAGTCAGTATAGGGACACGGAAATTATCACTTTACGAAATAGCTTCTCTGTGATACAAGTATAGAGGCATGTGGATACGAGGTCATGTCTTCAAATTGTCCTGTTCGTTGTCCAAAATCCTGGTAAAGGTACGCATGTGGCGTACTTGTATACTTGAGAAATACAGATTTCAAATCTGGGGTCTTTTAAGTATTAGGACGAACAAAGCTTGTGACATTCACCAATAAATTTCAATATGAATTGGAAAAAGAAATAAATTTACTGATAAATTCATTCAAAACTAGTGATAAAATGGCCTATTTAAAAAAACTCAATATGAAATAGCCTAAGTTGTCTTGTTTTATAATTCATATGCAATGATTCGGTAAAATGCATTAAAGGGCCAATATGTCCCAAAACATGGACCCTGAAAATGAATCGATAAAAACTAGAAAAATAAAAATTTAAAATTTGTCTTTAATCTTATCCTGTTACTTTTTTGAAACCTGGCAAAGATCTACATGGGGAGTATTGTTACACTTGGGGCAGTAGAATAATATAAATCTAGCTTTCTTCAGAGTAGAAGTGCACACACAGTCTATGAAATGTCCCATGAAAATGAAATGTGTGTGAAAAACACAATGAAATAAATATAACCATCAGGTTTGGCTGGATGAATGGTTACATAAAAATGTCAAAATGTTCTTCAATACCACAGGAGATATAAATATAAATGTATATATAGCGTATGTATGTTTTGGATTATGTGATTGTATTATAGTCTCAGTAGAGCAAATTTTAAAAAGATGTAGCTTATAAACAGTCATAATGTTAGGTGGCACGTAAAAAAGTACTCTGATGAAATTTAAGTTTATATAAATGAGACTTAAAACACATTGTACATACTTTTCACACTGTGCCAGTCTCGCAGTGGCTACCACACCTCCACTGGCTGAGATAATCAAAGATGATGCTTCCCATTGGGGGCTTGCCACACTGCTCCAATCATTCGTTACTCGATAAATTATCTCAAAGCATCCCCATGGAGAACATTCAATGTGTTCATGCAAAACATGCTAAAAACGAGAGTCCTGCAAAGACTGCAGGACTACCATAGGTAGTCCCTCAAGCACCTTCCCAAGTGAGGTATTTTCACAGAAAAGGCAGTGTTATTATTATTGGCATTTATATAGCGCAAACTAATTCCACATCGCTTTACAATATTATGAAAGGGGGGGGAGGGGATTTACAATAAATAGGACAAGAGAACAACAGTTAGATGAGGACCCCGCTCAAACGAGCTCACAGTCTTGAGGAGGTGGGGTACAAAAACACAAAAGGGCAGTAAATGTGACAGGTACCAAACAAGGTGGAAAATAAGAGGAGCAAAGGAGCCGCCCGCGAGAAGTCCTGCAAGAGCGAGTTAGTAGTAGCTGATTTAGCTGTGATTAGGTCATTTGTAACTTTAAAAAGAGCAGTCTCAGTAGAATGGAGGGGGCAGAAGCCAGATTTAAGAGGATTGAGGAGGTAGTTGGAATTGAGGAAGTGAGTCATACAAGTAAAGACAAGTCTTTGTAGAAGCTTTGAGGAAATAGGAAGTAGGGATATAGGATGATAGTTAGAAGGACATCGCTACAAAAATACTGCAAAAGCAACCCAGGAGTTTTTAAGGCAAAGAAATGGAATATTCTGCAATGGCTGAGCCAATCACCAGATCTCAACCTAATTAAGCTTGTATTTTACTTGCTGAAGACAAAACCTAAGGCAGAAAGACCCATGAACAAACAACAACTGAAGACAGCTGCGGTAAAGACCTGGCAAATCATTACAAAGAAGGAAACCCAGCGTTTGGAGATTCCCACGCGTTACAGACGTCAAGCAGTCATTGCCTGCAAAGGCTTCTTGACAAAGTATTAAAAATGTTCATTTTATTTATGATTGTGTTAATTTATCCAATTACATTTGAGCCCCTGAAACAAGGGGATTGTGTATGAAAATAATTGCAATTCCTAAATGCTACATACAATATTTGTGTTCAACCACTTGAGTTAAAGCTTAAAGTCTGCACTTCACTTGCATCTCAGTTGTTTCATTTCAAGTCCATTGTGGTGGCGTACAGAGCCAAAATTATGAAAACTGTGTCAGTGTCCAAATATTTCGGGTCCCAATTGTATGTCATTAGAGTCAATGATTTTCTTGCATTAAAATGGAGGGGTAATGATTGAACACAAGTTTTTAGTGTTATTTTTTTTAAATCTGTGATAAACCCCCTAATCCTTGGGGTATTCAATTATTTATTATAAAAAAAAACAAAAAAACAATGGATTACCTCAAGGATTAGAGGGCATATCACAGATTAAGTTTGTTTTCAACCATTACCACTTCATATTAAATGCAAGAAAATCACCAACCCCAATGATATATATTAAAATTAATTGGGAATTTGCAAAAGTAAGTTCTAAAGTTCTAAATACCTAAACATAACTCTCATGGGCACTGCCATCCACTTCCAACATATTTTCTTCCACACAGGAGCTGGCGTCACTGCTATACTTTCGTGCATGTATGACAGTAAAATATTGAGGCCATGGAGGATCCCAAGAGACTGCAGGATCTTCCATAAATAAAGCCAATACCCTGCAGGCAACACTGGTGATGGTTGGAGGAATTGACACTTCTAGTCATTCATAGGAAATATACTAAGACAAACTAGTCCATATTTTTTCTTAGTATATCTCTTGACTGGGTTGGATTCTTTCTTTATGAAACAATAATTTTTGGCAAAAAAAAATTCTCTTTAAAGCGGCACTAACATATTAGGTTTATTTTCTAAACAAGAACAATCTAAAGGTTAGTTACTGGTTGTGCTTTTCCCCCCTTAATCAATTTTGTGATGCAACGTGTTTGTAACCAAGGCCACGCGTTCATTCTTGCACATTTTCCTCCTTTCTGTTTAAGTGCGTCCATATACATAATGCTATGTTAAATAGGAAAAAAAATATTAAAATATAGGGAAACAAAAATGTAAAAACACATTTCTTTCACAGTTTTACATTTAATAATTTCTTCACACCAAGTGCAAATAAATAAAACCACCTCAAAATAGATTCACAATTAGCCCTGATTGTTAAAATGTCCAATTAGTTTTTCTAATTTTTTTTTTTTTAGAAGTTATAAAACAAACACTGCAAGGAGTGAATTAAAGCTAAAACATTGCAAAATGTGTAATGCTGAGATTACTTTGTACTTTAATTGTTGTCACAGAATTCAAAGCTGCTACACAAAGTATATATTTGTAGAAAGTATATCCCCAAGGCTATGTAACAAGGGGCATTTTATTATGATTTTTAATTCTTTATTTTTGGTTTTAATTCATGGTTACAGCAAAACAATACATACACGAATGGTAAGCTAGCAGAAAAGATTATGCAGATTGTTACGTCAAAGCATAAAACAGCAGAACATGTCACGAACTGAAAGTTTGTTTGATTACAGTAAGTAAGCTCACCACTGATTAGGAAGAACATCCAAACGACCCCTAATATTTGACCTCCCCATGGGCTTTGCGGTGCTAGAGAAGATTGACGATGATCACTTCAATAGTTTGGGTGGATGGGTATGTCATAGATTTTATACCTGGGAAATACCTGCCTAGTTTGACTTGCTCTAGATATCATCTAGAGGTGGGGGAATGAGGTGGATTTGATTAATAAGCCAATTGAGCTGAGGGTGGCAATTACATCTTAAATATGTACTGCAGAGGGCATAGCTGGACTGAGCATGGAGTAGGACACATTTCCCTGTAGCACTGTGGCCACAGCTCAACAAAGCCTCTAAACATAGCCAAAATTAGGAAAATCACCATGGGTACATACCCCGGGACCTTCCCACGTTACTTCTCCGAGTCAGACAGCCGGTCCCATGGATGGATTCCTCTCCACGCTGCACGGTCTACAAGGCATCCGCGACATGGACAAGATAGTGCCGGCCTCGCCAGGCTCAGACAGCATGGCGAGCTCCGCACTAAACCTAGTGGGCGGTGAAACACTCACGCAAATATCTGCAGAGCCGGCATCAATCTCCGCTAATATGTTGACACGGGCTGACAAACCTGCAATGATTACAGAACTATGGGCGATGATCCGCAAAGAGATTACTAAGGTATGGAGAGACCTCATGGCCCTCAAAACCAGGGTGGAGGAGTTAGAGGCAGACAGGATGCTCACACATCAACACCAACAGGCGACTGATGCCGCAACTGCAAGACAGTACTATTAGAGCTTTGCCGACAGATAGAGGACTTGGACAATGGGGGCCGGTGCAATAACATATGCCTAAGGGGACTCCCTGAAACGACTGATGAATCGCTCCCAGAACTATTGACAGGCTTGTTTTCACAATTACTGGGAGAGACAGCTCCAGCCGATTTTGGAATAGAGCGACCCCACAGAGCACTTAGACCCCCCCGGTCCGATGGGCAGCCAAAAGACACACTATGCTGCCTGCTCTCGTTCTCCCTGAAGGACTCCATCGTGAAAGCAACCAGACAGCACCAAACCATCCCCTACGTGGAAACTCAAGTATCTATATCAGCTACACGCACACTGCGACCACTGACCCGCATGTTACAAGATAAAACTCATCCAATACAAATGGGGATTCCCCTTCAGCCTGCAGGCAAAAATACACAACGCATGGCACATCATCAGATGGCCCAACGATGTCCCCAGGTTTTTACAGGAGACGGGCCTACCAGCAGTATCTTTGTCGAACTGGATCCATGAGGGCCACCCACCAAACCCGGTGGGAACCAGAAACCGCAGATGCAGAAGGTGTGGAATGAATGGCCCAGAAGAGTGACTGAACATGAGTAGAAAAGGACAGTCTGCCTCCCGTACCCCCCATGACCCCTTCCCCGCACGAACTATCACAAGGTAGATAATACCACTACGTCAACTGCTCTCCACACGGGGCTGCTGGCCTCCTCTTCTGATAGCTCCCAATGGACGCCTTGGACGCTTGCCTAAATTACTCTGGGGAGTGACCACTGAGAAGGACTGACACATGCCAGGAACTTTTAAGAACGAAGACAGGTTTAGGGTCAATGTTGTACCTGGGGGGAGCTTTGTAATTAAATTTTTTCTCATGCATTACTGATTGGAAACCTGGCCTGCCACTCCAAGCAGGGCCACATGGGCTTATCCCCGGGAGCCCCGGAAGGTGGGGGAGGAGGGGGAATGCCAGTGATACCGGGACACCCGACAACACTGATCATGATTAAACCAGGGAGGGGAGGGTAGTCTTCATGGGGGGGCCGAGAGGGAGGGACTCTCACTCCGCAGGATTTAATTTATTAGGATCTACTTGGCTTTGGTGACGTCAGAGACAGCGCACCCATCACAAAGCTGACACTACAGGGGTAAGGGGAGTGTGGGACTGGGGTGGTTGGGGTTTTTGCTGGCGGGGCCTGGGGGGAGGGAGGAGGAGGGACACGGGGAGGGCCATAGGTTACTATATGCTCAGATATGACTTAACTGTATAAGTTCACTGTTAATGTAAATGGACTTCAGTTGGGCCCAGAATTAGATAGTTAATATGTCATGAGCAACACCTGTACTGTAAATAGCTGTTGACTAGTACAGATTATACCGCTAAGCCACCAACTGTGCACAAGCCTGGAGAGCTACCGAGAGACAACCACACACATAAGGACGTGTTGCAGATCAATATCGACCCCTACCTGGGTACAGGCCCTGGGAGACCTGACCACACGACAGAGAATTGGTGTGCATAGGATGACTGCCACCGTATCTCCTCGACAAATGCCTGCTAATACACACACCGCATTTTGGTCTGTCACTGACCCCCACATGACTGACTCTCGCTGCAAATACATTGAGGTGTCCGCGGTGTGTAAAAGCCCCGCCATCTCAGACTTTTTACACCCAATATATATAGTCGTAGTTGCCATTTAAGTCCTTGAATTCTCTTTCTTCTCTATACCCATCTTTATCCTAATTTTTTTTTTTCTCTCTTACTCTCACTTCTCCTCTCCTTCACACACCCTTACGCACAACCAGAACATGGGCTCAGGGTTCAAGCTGGCTCACCTGAAATTTTGGACCAACAATGTCCGGGGATTACATATCCCGGAGAAGTGCACCAGACTTCTCCGTGCCCTATGGGTGACCAGGGCCACAATGGCGTTTCTCCAGGAAAAACACTTCAGGGACTGGGATGATCCAACACTTTAGAACCACCGATTCCCTCTGGGTTTCTTTGCAAACCAAGAGGGCGGGAGTGGCCATTCTATTCGCACACTCTATACCATTAATATGTAAGGACATGCTGAACGATCCTCAGGGCAGATACCTTTTCCATAAGGGAACTATTGCCGACCACATGTATACAGGTTTGCTTGTATGTACAACCAAAACCAACACGTCTTCCTGGCGAAGACATTATCTCTGCTGGAAAAATTCCAGGAGGGTCTCCTCCTGGCTGCAGGTGATATCAATCTAACACTATTATGCCAACAGGATTCCTCCAGGGAGGCATGCTCCACCGTGCAGCCCAGCAGTCCCTGAGATCTGTGGGGTTGGTGGATTGCTGGAAGGTGGTATACTCAGATATTGGAGTAATGGAAGGATCAGATCACGCACCCATATTGCTTACACTACACTCACCCTTATTTAAACCGAGAGAAAGACAGTGTAAGCTTAATGATAACTTGTTGACTGGACTTGAGGACATTGAAACAATAAGACAAGAACTGACACTACTTTGAAACCAATGAATCCCCTGATATACCCCCACTGACAGTATGGGAGGCACACAAATTTGTAATCAGGGGGCATTACATCAAGGTATGCACACACCGCAAGAGAGACCAGGCCTGACGCATGTCTGCACATAAACAGACTCTAGAGGATGACATATACACTCGACTGACAGAGACACAGTGGCAACTGAAAGATATCCTATCGCAAGGTCTGCTGCTTACCCTTAAGAAGGCCGCTAGGTTCTTTTTTGAACACTCAAATAAGACTGGGAGACTGCTGACCCGACAGTTAAAGGAGAGACAACGTCAGTGCCATATCCATGAAGTCCCAAGGGGAAACGGGAGACTAGACTACCAGAGGTTATCTTGCAAGCATTCCAAGCATTTTACACCGAATTGTACAACCTAGCCCAATCCAATCAGGGAGAAGCTCTCCAACAAAGATATTGAACTTTCTTGACCAGCACATCTCAAAGAGACTGCCGATTGAGGCAGCAGACAAACTTGACCAGCCCTTGACCATAGAAGAACTGCACGAGGCACTAAAGCACTCTAAGGCCCCGGGACCTGACAGCCTCCTCTTGGCCTACTTACGCATGTTCCGTGATATCCTCCTCCCTAAACTCTTGAAGAGAATAAACTCCATCCACACCAGCAGGCAATTCCCGACAGACTCATTGGCCGCCATAGTAACAGTTATCCCAGGGGACGGCAAGGATCCATCCAACTGCGCAGGTTATCGTCCTATTTCACTAATGAACACGGACCTCAAATTATTTGCAAAAGCTATGGCCCTGTGGCTCTCGAAGTTCTTCCCAGTTCTGATCGACTCTGACCAGGTGGGCTTTATCCCGGGCAGGGAGGGACGCGATAACACCATTAGAGCACTTGACATCATCCACGCGGCCCAATCGTCTAAGAGGGAGGTGGTACTGCTGTCCACTAATGTGGAGAAAGCTTTTGACCAGGTGGACTGGCAGTATATCACCTCCATGCTACAGCAGATGGTGCTTTGGCCCAAATATGCGAGCCTGGGTGCAACTGTTGTATACGACCCCCACAGCCCGTATACTAGTCAACGGAGCGCTGACACCATTAGAGCACTTGACATCATCCACGCTAGTCCCAAGAGCATTCATCAGCTCTATCGCGATGACGATTAGACGCTTTGTGTGGAACCAGCACCCCACCCGACTCCAAAGGCCGATTCTAGAGTTACCCAAGCACGCGGGGGGAGGGTGATGACTGGGCTCCTGTCTATCATGACATAGGAGGGTTTGGGGTTTTAGAGCACTGGGACGACTTTGCGTCAGGGGTGCCCCTCCCCCCTTTATAGCAGTGATGTGTTGCACCTAAACAGGAGAGGGTCTGCATTGCTAGGGGATAGGATGGCTAGAAGGTTGGAGGAGATTTTAAACTAGTAATGGGGGGAGGGTCATAGCAATCTACAAAATGGAGATAGGACAGAAAGGAGATGGGCTTTATCTCAGTATAAGGGGGGTGGAGATGGGGGGAGGGGCAAGCTCATAACCGAGAAGGTATGTAATGTTGCTAATTCACAAAAAGTACAAGTGACTCATGATATTAAATGTATGCTTACTAATGCAAGGAGCCTAAACAACAAAATAGGGGAACTAGAGACAATAGCATACACTAAACAATATGACATAATAGGCATAACTGAAACATGGTGGGATGAGACACATGACTGGGCAGTTAACTTAAATGGGTACATGTTATTTAGGAAGGATAGGAAAACAAGAAGGGTGGTGAGGTATGTTTGTATGTCAACCATGAGTTAAAGCCAAATCTTAAGCAAGTGGAATGTGATGAGGAAAGTGTGGAAGCTTTATGGGTAAATATCTGCTTGGGGCAAAAGAAGGGAAATCAACTATTGGTTGGGATATGTTATAAACCACCTAATGTTAATATTGACAAGGAACAACAGCTGTTTGAGCAAATTTAGAAAGCTGCAAATCTGGGTAACACTTTAATTATTGGAGATTTTAATTACCCGGACATAAATTGGAATAGAGGGACTAGTAGCTTAGCAAAGGGAATTAGGTTTTTGAACTTGTTTAATGACAGCTTCATTTCGCCAACTAGAAAGGACTCTTGCCTGGACCTGGTTCTAACAAACAACATTGATCTTTTCACCAACATTCAAATAGGTGAGTATAACGAAGCTTCCTGTACCCTGGTTGGGTACCTCCACCGACGGATGCTCCTAGTGCTTACTGAGGGCTCCAAGAACTTCTCCAGACACCAGAAGTACTGCAGACCCCACAAACCGCCGCAGCTTGGTTGGGATCTCGCCATCTTCTACCCACCCTGGACCTACGACAAGGCACCAGGTTCCAGCGGGTGAACCTCTCTTCCTTCAGAGAGTGTACCAGGAACGGCTCTTACAAGAGCTAGCGATTATCTAAGGGAGTACGATGATCATAGCAATCCCTTGTAGTGATATAGCAATTCCCCCCAATAAGAGACAAGACTCTAGATTGAGGGTGAAGTAGAACAGCAAGTTTAATGACACACACTGGTCTTTTATACAGGTTTTACAGCAAAGGTGCTGCCCATGTAGACCTAGTTGGGCACCGAGACACAAAAAATGTAAGCCAATGAAAACAGTGTAACAAGGAACGACACTCTCACATACATTACACAATCCCTCCCCTCTGCCTGTTATATAATGAAAGTAGCTAACACAATAACCTAATTATCCACAGGCATGAAAACACACATTTTCCACAAAATACAGAAAACACCCCAAAACATAACATATCCCCATAAATCTTACATCCGCTGATAGCCCTGATCTGGGTGAACAACATATCAAAAAATCACCCGGATCAGAGCAGGGGTTCAGGAAATTCCTGGAAGTCTCTTTTGACCGACTGTACTCACATTTTCATGCCCAAAACAGTTCCAGAGAATTAGGCTGTGCGGCCGGTCTATTTTTAATGTTAACAGTTCACTCCGAATGCACGAATGTGTGCCGTTCATGCACCAAGTCCATGTTGAAGTGCCGTTTGAATTGTCGAACGGTGTTCGACTCAAGTCAAAGAGTCAAAGTCCAGAGAAGGTAAAGTTTCAGCGATGTTCATGCCGCCGCCACGTGTTCGAATGACGAATGGTGGCCAATTCCACTACTTCGGCTGTTTACGAAGTGCCACTTTGAAAGTGTAGATCTGTTCCAACAGTATTTAAAAAGAGGCAGAAACAGTGGCTTAAAATCAAATAAGTCACAGGGACTATATAATCTCAAGGTAAAAGGCTGGCAATGGGGCCTCCAAAAGACAGTGGAGAAGTGGCTTTCGCCACAGTGAGCACTTGGGAAATAGTGATCACAATATAGTGTCCTTTGAAATAAACTCAAAAAAAACTAAGCACATGAGGTCTAGTAAAACAATTTTAAAAAGGCCAATTTCTTTAAGTTAAAGGACCACTCTAGGCACCCAGACCACTTCAGCTTAATGAAGTGGTCTGGGTGCCAGGTCCTTCTAGGATTAACCCATTTTTTCATAATTATAGCAGTTTCAGAGAAACTGCTATAATTATGAATGGGTTAAGCCTTCCCCCTAATCCTCTAGTGGCTGTCTCATTGACAGCCACTAGAGGCGCTTGCGTACTTCTCACTGTGATTTTCACAGTGAGAGCACGCCAGCGTCCATAGGAAAGCATTATGAATGCTTTCCTATGTGACCGGCTGAATGCGCGCGCAGCTCTTGCCGCGCGTGCGCATTCAGCCGACGGGGAGGAGAAGAGGAGGATCGGAGGAGGAGAGCTCTCCGCCCAGCGCTGGAAAAAGGTAAGTTTTTAAACCCTTTCCCCCTTCCAGAGCCGGGCGGGAGGGGGTCCCTGAGGGTGGGGGCACCCTCAGGGCACTATAGTGCCAGGAAAACGAGTATGTTTTCCTGGCACTATAGTGGTCCTTTAAGGGCAGCTTTACAATATATTGACTGGCATAAACGCTTTAGTGAAAAGAACACTGAGGATAAATGGAAAATCTTCCAACAAAATATTAGAAAGGTACATTTCTCAGTATGTACCATTGGGTCAATTTCTTTAAGTTAAGGGCAGCTTTACAATATATTGACTGGCATAAACTCTTTAGTGAAAAGAACACTGAGGATAAATGGAAAATCTTCCAACAAAATATTAGAAAGGTACATTTCTCAGTATGTACCATTGGGTGATAAATATAAAAGAAACACATTGAAACCAATGTGGCTTAGTAGAGAAGTAAAACAAGAGATTAAAAATAAGAAAAGGGCATTTAAATCATTTAAATCGGAAAAAAAAGGCGATTAGATTCGCCAAAATTCAAAATGAAAAAATGATAGCCAAAGAGAGCAAAACCAAACCCAAAGCATTCTTTAAGTACATAAATTCTAAAAAAATTAAAGTGTAGGTACACTAAAAACTGGAATCGGGGTTAATGAAGACCAGGAAAAGGCAGGAATTTTAGATAACTATTTCTTCTCCGTATATATTGAAGAAGAACCCATGGCATTAGATGTGCAAATTATTGCTGCTAAAACTTGCACTAACTAAAGAAAGTTAATATAAACAAAGCTCCAAGGCCTGACCGTATTCATCCACGCGTACTTAAGGAACTAAGTGTAGAAATAATTGAACCTCTGTTTTTAATCTTTCAAGATTCTTTTCTTTCCTTTCAGGAAGTGTTCCGGAGGATTGGAGGAAGGCAGATGCGGTTCCTATATACAAAAAGGGTTCGAAATCCTTGCCTGGAAATTATAGACCTGTGAGCTTAACTTCTGTGGCTGGAAAAGTATTTGGAAGGTTATTAAGGGATAATATTCAAGAATTCCTTGAGAAGACTATGGTTATCAGCAAACATCAGCATGGTTTTATGAAGCACAGGTGTCAAACCAACTTGATTGCGTTCTACGAAGAAGTAAGTAGAAGTATAGATCAGGGTGTTGCAGTGGATGTGATCTATTTGGATTTTGCCAAGTTATTTGATAGAGTTCCATACAATAGATTAGTGTTCAAACTCAAAGAAATCAGTCTAGATGAAAATGCTTGTTCTTGGGTAGAACACTGGCTTAAAAATAGAGTACAAAGAGTTGTCATTGATGGCAAGTGATGTCCCTCAGTGTTCTGTTCTGGGACCCCTTCTATTTAACATGTTTATAAATGATCTTGAAAAAAGCATTGAAAGTCATCTTTCAGTATTTGCAGATGACACAAAACTCTGTAAAGTAATACAATGTGAGCAAGATGCTGCATAGATTTAGACTGGGGGACTGGGCACTCAAATGGCAGATGAAATGTAATGCTGAAAAATGCAAAGTTATGCACTTTGACATAAAGAATACACAAGGAACCCTCAATGGAAGCAAATTAGGGATAACAACACACGAAAAAGGACTTGGGAATTGTTATAGACAAAAAACTATGTAACAGTGTGCAATGTCAATCAGCAGTGGCTAAGGCCAGTAAGGTATTGTCATGCATGAAAAAGGGCATTCATCCTCGGGATGAAAATATCATTTTGCCTCTTTATAAATCACTGGTAAGACCACATATTGAATATGCTGTGCAATTTTGGGCACCTGTTCTATAGAAGGATATTATGGCACTAGAAAAAGTGCAGAGGCGGGCTACAAAATTAATAAAAGGAATGGAACATATCAGCTATGAAGAAAGGTTAACAAATTTAAACCTCTTTAGTTTAGAAAAATGTCGCCTGAGAGGGGATATGATACCATTATATAAATATATTCGGGGCCAATATAAACCATTGTGTGGAAATCTATTCACAAACAGGACTTTACATAGGACACGAGGTCATGCGTTTAGACTGGAAGAAAGAAGATTTTGTCTAAGAAAAATGTAAGATTTTTTTTTTTCATTTTACTGTAAGAACAATAAGGATGTGGAATTCTCAGCCTGACGAAGTGGTTTTATCAGAGTCCATACAGTTGTTCAAACAGCAACTAGATGCATACTTGCAAAAACAGAATATTCAAAGATATCATTTTTCAATGTAGGGTAATAGCTGCTTGATCCAAGGATAAATCTGACTGCCATTCTGGAGTCATGAAGGAATTTTTTTCCTAGTTTGTTGCAAAATTGGAAGTGCTTCAAACTGAACTTGATGGACGCAAGTCTCTTTTCAGCTATGTAACATACTATCAGGCTGCGCACTTACATAGATTTCTGGACTGGCATGCTCGCCCATCTATGAAACAATGGGTAGACATGGAAGTCCAACAGGCAGACAGCAAAATACCATCTGCACTGTGGTTGGGAAACGTAACTATAGGCTCCCTACGAACTAACCCGATTCTCCTTATGCTCATTGCCCTTTCGTGGTTTCATCCTGATGGTAATCTGAGAGTGCGTTCCTGATCTTGATTTTAAGGTATTTGATTTTGGCTTTGTTTTGACTTACCTGAAATCTGGTATCCTTGACTTTTGGCCTTCCCTCATCATTGTGTCTGATTCTGTGTTCCTGACCTCGGCAAGTATTTTGACTATTCTTGGATACGTTAAGTCCGTCCATTCTAAGGTCCGGTTATACGTTATCCTAGGTGTGACACAGTTCAGCGTGCTGGATGAACTTGCAATCCTGACACCTGGGTAGCGACACAAAGCAGTCTAACAGCCACACAACGCCACAGGTGGCGAATGTTTAGGGCCTACATGCCAGATCTTTCTTATGCAAGTTTCCCGATGTTACATGATCTAACCGATGTACCATGGTTTACTATTTAACACAAATGTAATTACAGTCTTGTTTTTTTTCCCCATTTGGTAATACTTCTCTATTAAAAAATACTAACTCAAATTTAAAAAAAAAATATGTGCTGCAGAAACCATTAGCCTTGTGATCAAACTAAGGTAAACAAAATTAAACAAAGTAAAGCCACATTGAGCATGGACAAGGTTCTCCACAAGGCGAGCCAGATAGTGACAACTGCATTTAAGTCTGATGTAGACTGTTAAGGTATTAATAGTATTGCTGTTGCTGGATTCCATCTGTGAGGTGCACATCCTGCTGCAAAGAGCCCAATGGAATCTAGAGAGTCCTGTGGCAGACTCAGGGTAACCAGCAATGCCATCACTTCAGTACGGTCATGTATTATATGCTTATCATCGCCTTTAAGGATCAAGAGTGTGCGTGCCATCCACCGGCAGTACTGGATGTTATGCTTTCTGAAAAAGGTTGTAAATGGCAGTAGCGATCTTCTCCAGGCCAATGTACCTCTTGAACAGTCTTTGTAAAAGGTGAGTGACATTGATTCAAAGTCATATGGTATGCATTCTAAAATGGCCTCCACGACCGTGGCCCTGTCTCTGGCACTCTGGAATTGGACCTATAGGTTCCTATGGGCTGGAGCCTTAGATAACTTGGGCACTCAAAGTAATCCATCTAGCCCTATCCATCCAGACCTGGGCATTAAAGCACTACACTGCACAACAGCATGGATCGTCATGCGGTCATTATATGGTTAACGTTTTTTTTAAGTTTACGTCATATGAAACGCTTATAAGGTATAGCCTTGCATACAATGCAAATGAATTGAATTTGGGTTGAGTGTGGGACAGCAAATGCACATCCACCTCATCATGAATGGAATACTCCGTGCACTGAATTATGAGACGAAGGGTGTGAACAGCACACCATGAAGAGATGTTAGCACTGGTATTAAGAAATGCTTTGGAGATAAGCGTTTAAGTTGGCTGGACTCCAAAATAATGTTCATAATTGCCAAAGGTTCTCTAAGTCAGTCTTGGCACCTTTTAGAGCTAAATTAGAAGAGTAAATTGAATGATCCATTTGACTGACCATAGAACACTTTGGTTTGAATGTCTCAACTTACTAAAGGCACACGAACCACTTCATCTCAAAGAGCCGGTCTGGGTTCAGTGATCCTGTTATTTAACTCTTTGTAGAAACAGCAATGCTTACATTAAAGAGTAACATACAGCTCAACAGGTTGTCTTTATGAAAGCCTCTTGAGGTGCTTCCATATCCACAACAGCAACTGATTGGAGGTGCACCTTTTTTTTTGCCACACATTCATATTGCTTTCCAATTGCTTCTCTAGAAGAAGCATTTGATTTGATGAGTTCACGATAGAGTCAGTAGACATACAGACAAAGATGGAGGTGGAAGTGGGCGGACACAGCCGAGGTGTCTTGGTGCTGGAAGGGGGAGAAGACAAGGTCAGAATAACAGAAGTGAACTTATAGTCCTGAATAAATTATTGTTATATTTGGGAATTTACACTGATAGCCACATTAAAACCACTTGCCTAATATCATGTAAGACCCACTTTCCAAAACAGCTCCTTTAATCCAACAAGTTGTGAGGTGTGGCCTCCATACAGCAGATTTGTTTTACCAGCACATCCCACAGGTTATCAATTGGATTGAAAACTGGGGAATTTGGAGGCCACGGAAACACCTTGAACTCTATGTTATGTTCTTCAAACTATTTCGGAACAACTTTTGCAGTGTTGCAGGATGCATTACCCTATTGAAAGAGACCACTGCCACCAGGGCACACCATTGCCATGAAGGGCTGTACGTGGTCTGCAGCAATCTCTAGCGGATGGTGTCAAGGTAACATCCACAAGAAAGCCAGGACCCAAGTTTTCCCAGTAGAACATTGCTAACAGCACAACACTGCCTCCGCCGGTCTTCCCTCTTCCCATAGTGCATCCTCCTGCCATCTCTTCCAGGTAGACAACACACCTGCACCTAGCCAAAAACATCATCTAATAGAAAATGTGATTCATCAGACTAGGCAACCTTCTTCCGCTGCTCAGTTGTCCAGTTCTGATGCTCATGTTGAAAGTGCTTTCTGTGGTGGACAAGAGTCATCATGGGCACTCTGACTGGCAGAGGCTTGGCAACCCCATTTGCAGCAAACTACGAAGCACAGTGTGTTTTGACACATTTCTAACATGGCCAGCACTCAGTTTTTCAGCAATTTGAGCTACAGTACTTCTTCTGTGTGCCCATGACCCTGATACCAGTTCACCAATTGTCATTTTTGATAGGAACTGACCACTGCATACCAGGACCACCTCACAAGACCAGCCATTTTAAAGATGATTTTACCCAGTCATCTCATCTCGCTATCACTATTTGGCCCTTTTTAAAGTTACTCAGATCTTTTTGTTTACCCATGTTTTCCTGCTTCCAACACCTGCAAATTCAAGAACAGACTGTTCACTTACTTCCTTATATATCCCACCCCTTGACAGGTGCCGTTGTAAGGATATAATCAACGTTATTCACTTTACCTGTCAGCGGTTTAAATATTGTAGCTGGTCAGTGTAGGTTACTTTTAAAGCAAATCTGATATGATTTGGTTGAAATAAAAGTTCTGTTTTTCTTTTAACATTTAAATAATGTATTGTCTTCTAACTCTAACCTCTCCACTATTATGGGTAGTCTGACCTTTTTTTTTTAATTTGGCCTTTTCCATGTTTCTGCAGGACATTTCTTAAGTACTATAGCTAACAATGTCTTCAAGAAGGCTACAAAAATAGAACACTTATAATACCTAATGAGCACGTCCCATTTTGATTTTAGAGCCAGATTCCATTCATTAGGTACATTGTGGTTTCTAATCTTTGAAGACTGATAGTCATATGATTTAAATGGGAAACTGAGAAATAAAGAGGAATTTGAAAGGTTCATATGTAATTGAATAGACAAATCTTCATTTGACAAGTCTTGAAGTCATTTTTCTTAGCTCCAAAGAATAACAAAGCCTTGCAGACACTAGCAATAATAAAAGAGCCCTAAAACAATGGCTCCATATATTTTATTTACGATACTGACATTATGGGTTTTTTGTCGAATTTTAGAATTTGATATTGTATTCTATTTTACCCATGTCAGCACTAAGAGTACCATCAACAAGACCTGTGCAAAAATGTGTTTAGACCGGTTCATCCAACACAAAATACTTTTGATCCATGCCCGAACTCAAACTAATTGATTAATCCAAGGATTACCTGTGGAGTTTAGTTTAAATGAAAGCTGTAGTGTTAAGAATACAAAGTTATATTACTAGCACTATAGTATCCCTCTGTCTTTCCTCCCCCGTGTCCCCCGCCCATGTAAATAGTTAAAAACCATTTTGTCATTTACCACATTCCAGCACCGATGTCCCTCGTATTTTGGGTCAGGCTCTGCATCCATTCCTTCTTAGCCGGCGTGGGGGGGTGACACACCTAATTCGCATGATCGGCGAGCGCCGCAATAACATTAGGATTTCCCCATAGGAATGCACTGAATCAGTTTACAGATTGAGGACGACCAGTGCCAGTTTGTGGACAAAAAGTCGACTAAAGACCCAGAAGCGCCTCTACTGTCTGCTTACCTCATCACAGCGAGCGGTGTCACCTGGTCCCTGTCTCCAGATTGGCAGTGTATCTGACGCTGCACGCTCCAGAGCAGCTTCCTTATATGTGTGCTGCACCCGCTCGTGTGATCTGGCACACGGTGATGACCTCAGAAACTTCTCCCACGTGTTGTGGTTAACACTAATTGGAGGTTAGCCAATCAGACACACCCTGTGTGTAAATAAGCTAACCTCTCCATTGCCTCAATGCCCCGTTGTGATCTTTGGTTTACCATTGAGCGTTGCACTTGTTATTTGGATTTCCTGGTTACTGATATTTGGCTTTGTCTCTCGTTATTCCGTCTCTCTGTTTCCCTTGACACCAGCTCGTGTTTTGACTATCCCTTTTTGCATAACCCGACCATTCTAAGGATCGGTATTGCAATTCTCTCTACTCTATCTTGTCTGCGTGTTAGGGTTCCCTAATGAACATTACAGCGCCTACACTAGAGGTCGAGTTAACGCTGCAAGCTAATTATTGCAGTGTCTCAAAAACTGCAATAATTACATTTGCAGGGTTAAGGGGACAGGGACACTGCATCCAGACCATGAGATGAGATGAAGTGGTCTCGGTGCCTATAGTGTCCATTTAATGAATAAGACTCCACCGGTGAATCACGGGCAAATCATTAATTTGCGTATGGTTTAAAAAGGATATGGACAAACTGGCCAAAACAAATTTTTTGTGAGTTTACCATCAACTGACCAACACCTGTGTTCACTACGGGAAGTAGCAAATCAGCGATATGGAGAGCAGCAGAACTTACCTGCTCCAGCAATAGATACATATATTAGTGAAAAATGTGTATATTATCTTTAGCTAAATATATTTGCAAAACAGGTTAAACCCTTTCAAAACAACAAAGCATCAAGTATTTTCCATCGCCACATTTCCAGTAAAACATTAAGTGAAAACAGCAGAGTAAAGATGACATATTTGACAGCAAACCTTTAAATATTGTGACACAAGAAAAGCCTACACAACTACTCAATGATAACAAAGTAATCAAATTGTGGTTTGGACAGAATGAGGGATTTAGCACTGCCTGGGGTACATTATTCATATTTTCCTACATATCACTAACTGCTCTGGATTGTCAAGACATTGGGAGAGATGTGTTCTGAAATATGGTGCAAGGTACTGGAGCTGCAAAATAAAAGAATAACAATAGATTATGAAAATCGCCAATGAATCTCATAATTGATCAGTTGGTCTGCCAGCTGATTGATGGGAGATGATGTCTGTCTACCTCACAACTATGCCACTTAAAGACAGACACGAAGGAACAAATATCGCTGGATGTTTGGACAAGGTCGCTGCAGCGTTTGAAATCCCCCCCCCCCAGAAAAATCATTGCAATTGTACACTACAATGGTGCGAATATTATGGTTGCTGCACACTTCGTGAAGAAGAAGCATCACTGGACCATTATCTGTGGCACTGGCCAGTGATCGCTGCTGCATTGAAGAATGCAAGTGGTGAAAGAACATTTGGGGTTGCAAGAGGTCTTGATGAACATTTTAAAAATAAGCTAACCAGCAGCAAGCTGAAAAATACAGTGAAAATGGGAACATTTGAGCAAGAGCTATTTCATGAAGTACATAAAAGATGGATCAATGAAACAATACGCTCTACATGAATATCTAACGGATTAAGTAAAGATGCCTGTAACTGCAATGCTGTCGGACCCATCCATCATGCAAAGGAACAAACACTATCTTGACTTAAAACAGGTCCACTGAGGATGCTGCTTTTGTGTCATCTCCAGTGAAGCCTTTTCAAGCCACTGCAACACAGTGGCTCCATGGCTGATGGAAGGGGATTATTTCAGACCAAGAACCAAACACAGTGACCAATGGGTCAGAAGGCTGAAAACTCTGACACCTGAAAAACGTATAAATCCAAGCAAAAGTGCAAACAGAGACATTTGCAATAAGAAGTGAGATGGGACAATAGCAGAAGCAAACAACCACCTCAATCGTAACTACAGTGGCTGGCCATTCAACTTCTGCCACTTCGATAAGCTCATTCCTTGAGTATGAAAATGCAGTGAGGAAGAGAATAAAGAGTAACAACCCAAGGAGGACATCAACAGCCAAGTTAGAAATTAGGTCCAATCTTTGTTGGAGAGCTAACAAAGATAAATATCTCTTCTTGACAAAATTATACTTATGCATTGCAGGCACTTCAACACCATCTGAGCACCTCTTCTAGTCTGTAGGCATAATAGCTTGGAAAAGGAGAACCAACCTCGGCCAGGAGAATGTGGACAACTGGACATGTTGATATTTTTGAGTTTCAAATTAAAGTTCATGGAAGAGTGAATTGAAGAATGTTAGAACCAGTGATGGAACACGGATATAAGCATTTTGTGGTTTTGGTTTGCTTAAATTATAAAATGTGCCTTTTGCTTAAACAAAGGAAAAAAACGTCATGGATGTTGTGTTAATTATAGGGGGGGGAGGGGAATTTACATTTTTTATTTTATGTGATTAATCGAAAGAAATAATCAGCCAGTCGATCATGAAAATAATTGTTAGTTGCAGCCCTACAAAATATTAAAAGTGGACAATCACCATGAAAACCTGCAAGGCCAGCAGACATTGCTCCTCATTGTATCACTTTTCAGAATGTACTCTGATAAATCTTACCTATTGGGTATGAAGGACATGTGAACAGAATCACGGAAAACGTGTTATTGAAAAAATCGTAAATGACTACTAGCATTTGATTTGATAATGTGGGAATGCAGTGAATCAAAAGAAATCAGGTACTAGACATCCTCTTGACTGCAGAACATTATAATAAACTTCTCCCCGTCACTTGCTGTATTGGTAACTGCAAAGATTTATGGAATCAGCGGTTCAGTTACCACAGGGTAACTGCTATTTAATTTTACCCTCAGTAGACTATTCTACCTGAACAAGTATGCATTTTTCTTGCCAAAGTATTTGGACCCCTGACGAAATCTCTCGTGTCACTTTACTGAAAGTTGTACACTGGCCTTTCTTCCTGCATGATACAATTTTATCACAATTTAACTGTAAATCAAACTTAATTTCACTTTAGAAAAAGGGTATTCAAGAAATAAGAAAACTAAATATTTACCTTGCATACACTGATCAGCGACAACATTAAAACCACTGGACCATGGAGCAATGGAAGAAAATGACAAAACTATTCAAGAAATGGTTTGAGTGTCATGACAACGAGTTCAAGGTGCTGCGTTGGCCTCCAAAATCCCAAGATCTCAATTTGATTAGGCATCACAAATCCGATCCATTTAGGCCCAACCTAGCAACTTGCAGGACTTAAAGGATCTGCTGCTAATGTCTTGGTGCCAAATACCACAGGGCATGTGGAGATCAGAGATCTTGTGGAGTCCATGCCTTAATACATTGGAGCTATTTTGGAAGCATGAGCAGGACTTACATGATATTAAGCAGGTGATTTTAAGGTTGTGGCTGATCACTAAGTATTCAGTAGAATACCTGCTCTAATGAGGTTATACCATTTGGGTGGACTAGGTATCCTGTTTACACTGTTCTGAAGGAATTTTGTCAGTTTCTTCATCACAATTATTCCAGGTATTAAAGATGGTTGGACGCTGCTCGTGGGCCCACAATTTTAAGATGGTTTCAAAGATTCTCAGTAGAAATGAGGTCAGAACTTTTACGATACAAACGTTATCATTTTGGCCTTTCACTATTCCAATATTGCTTTGATGCTGTTTTTGAGACGATTGCCATACTAAAGAAAACATTTCTAATCAATGATGATGGTAGACATCTCTACGATGTGATGCTTATGGATTGGCCATATCGTGGCCAAGTGGAAACAGGATTCCTGGTCAAATAAAACAAACTCTAGGTATGCTTTTAAGAGGTATTTTTTTGAATAAGAGTTTCTTTCTTGAGAGCAATATTGAGGGGTTGTAGGCATCTCATGCAAATCTCCTTTTTGCTAAACCATGAAAATATGAAAAAATTTCTTTTTGTTGCGATCACAAGGCTTAAGAGCATCCAACAACCTCAATATGTTGCACACTTTTCCTAAAATATCCAAAATGTCAATTAGACTTCAGCTTGGTTTTCATGTTCTATTGGATCCACAGGTTAAAGAGCCCTCAGTCTTTAAGTATTCTCATGAGAAAGGAAATGGCATATACCTCTCCTTTGGGCAATTCCTTCCTTTTATGTAACATGGGAAGCTACCGCAAAAAAATTTGAATTTGTATTCTCTTCAAGATAATGGCCAACATAAAACCAAAGTCCCCTTAAACGAATTGAGTTTTAATTTCTGTGTGTTAAAATGTAATGTAGAATGGAGTGTCCATGTACCATCTGTAGTCCACTGATAAGACAGAACTGGTCATTTAACCATCTGTGCAAATAATCAAATGCATTCTGCTCTAAAGTGAAAATGAGGGTTCTGTTAATTCTACAAATTTAACATTTTCTACAAAAGAAAAGTGATAGCTCATGTGAACTGAATCCAACCATCTAGTCCTTTTTTTCCCCCTTTTTCCTTTGATCGCAAACTTTTGCTCTAAAAACAAGTGTATAAATAATGGCGCAATCGGAAGTGCAAAGGAAGAGATATACACAGTACACATGTATATACAGCACACATACAGATCTCTGAATGAGGTTGATACAGGTTAAACAAATTAGGCATATTTAGAACCTTCAATTCTAAAACTTGAAACTTTTATATTTTTTTACAGTAAAGGACAACTGTATATCAATAAAGTGATACAAACAAATACAAAACATTTTTAAAAACAAAAAGGTTTTAAGCGTGCTGCTTTTGCACCATTTTTATTTTATAAACATTGATAAAATACATAATTTTATCACTTTTCTTTGAGCCACAGCTGGTGCACAGTTATGTATTTTTATAAGGAATATATTTATATATAAACAACACCAATTTTGTTATAACTGTATCACCTTTCTTACAGAAATACTTTTATATCTAAAATATATTTATGTTTTACGCTCTGGCCTCAGTCACCCCATGAAGGGCTTATTTCACAGGTCAAGTCATATACTCATGTGTTTTAATCAGGACAAGTGGGCCTATCTAAGACAGGGATTGAGCCACAGCTACTATGAAGGAATAGACCTGTACTCAAGGAATTTTGAAACCATTTTGAGATTCTTTGTTCTGAATCATGAATTCTCAAAATATGTTAGCATTGGGTTCTGTTAAAGACCAAGCAAGATAACACATTACAAAAAGTTTAATTGGTTACCATAACAAAAGTATAATGTACGATGAATAAAAGTGGTTGAAAGTGGCATTACTGTTAAAATGTTTGTATAGCCCCTAAAAATACAGGAACTGTCAGCCATTGAAAGCAATGATTCTGAGGATAGACACATCTTCTGCACATATATTGCCCCAAACAAAATGCAGAATCCAACATCAGCGTTTACAGTTAAACAGCTCAAAAAGTTAACTAGTCGGAACCATAAACTATTTGTAAGACAAATACTTGACTGGATGAATTGATTTCTGCTTAGAGCATCATTATATTTGCCGAGGATTTCTGGAAACCAATCAATCCGATCACATCCCTTTATCATTTGTAAAAAATATCAAGTGGTCACATATCACTTTGTCAACCATGTCGCTCCCTCTCTGACAGTGGTCTGCTCTATAATATTAGCACGAGGTTAGAAATACATCCTTATTGAAGCAGCGCGCTGGATAAGCCAGCATCATTTGTCACCTGTCACACAAAACTGTGCTTATATACTATATGAAATATATTAGACTATTATTTATCATTACGAGAAAACAACAGCTCATACAGGAGCTGGATGACATAGGACAACAGAATTCAACCCGACATTAATATTGCAAATAAATACATTATTATTTAAGGCAATAAGATTATGCAGGGGATACAGGTCAGTTTGAATTGTACAGCGTTGCCTTTAGCACTGTGCTCTGGGTTTAAACGTATTGCAAAGGCACAGATGGCAAAATATACTTCCAGATGTTTTTGGACCACAGTCCCCAATATGTAGCACAGCCATCCTCTAATGGGAGTAGCAGTCCAACGGTCATAAAATTGGTATTTCTGCCCAGAAGAAAGCCTAAAGCTCTACTAACATAGACTCCGATATAAACACCTGTAACCCTTTTTCACCCCAACCTTTTGGAGGTCCTCAAAATGCCCACAAAATATTTGTGATTGCGCAACATTGTATCCTTACCACCCTGAAAATTTGGGGCATGGGCTATATCAATATCACTAACAGTTCACCATTTTAAACAATACATCAATATTTGTCTAGCTCCAGATAGGTTAAAAAAAAAAAAAAAAAGGAGGCAGCCATTCACTGCAAAGGTTCAGTAAAAATCTTTGACAATCCTGACAGGTCACTGATCAAGAGGAGGTTACAATATTAATAATAATTAAAAGGTGTAGCACCTTTTGATATACATCAAATATACATGTAGACAATCTGCATCACATACAGGACTGTGGAGAAAGATGATGCTGGCTTCCTTTTAAAGTTCACCTTCCCACATGTCTTCCACACAAATACTTCCCCTGTCAAAGAGGTTCTACAACAGCTGTGAAACTGTAAACCCTACCTGCCTGTATTAGGGGGGTTAATTTCCCAGGACCTCTCTTTATGGAGCAGGTCACTGCAGTCTCACAAGAGGTGGTGCAGCAGCAAAACTACTGCACTAAAGCTCCCACGTGGCCTGTAAGAGGGGAGAGGAAGGGGTACACAGCTCCACTCTGCCACCTGAGCATCCACACATCTCTCCCCATACAGGTAACATGGGGGCATTTAAAACACACTGCCCTACACCAGGGATGGTCAAGAGGTGGACTCCAGCTTTCCCAAAACTACAAACTTCCATGATGCTCAGCAAGCTTAAAGGCTGGCTTAGCACCATAAGAGTTGTAGTCCTGGAAAAGCTAGTTCTACCCTTGGGTCACCCCCTGATATAGACTGTCCCCAACCAGATACCTGGCAATAGCCCCCCTCCCGCCTCCCCCAACCCAACAGCATGGAGCCTCACTTTACACCATGTTTAAAGCCCCCCTCTCCCTACCTGGACCCCCAAATCCTCCCCAGGGCAGTAAGTCCTGAGCTCTCCCAAGGCCTGTACATGCAAAGTGCACAGAGCTCCAGCCCCCCTCCCCCTGCCTTCCCCAGCTCCCCCCAGTGGAGGAGCAGCGCCCAGGGCTGCTGTGTGTACCTCGTACAGGTCCCCAGAAGCCATGCCGGGAGCGGGCTGCGCGCTGTGAGCACCGGGCTGGGTGTGCAGAATGACAGGGCTCGGGGTGTCAGTGTGTGCGCAGAATCACTGTACGCAGGCGGCTGGAGAACCAGCTCTGGAGCAGAGCGGAGCGGAGCGGCCACGGGGAGTCCCAGCTCCTGCCCTGCTCACTGTGCGAGGACAGCCACCAGGGGGCGCTCTGCGTCCGGGGCTAAGGATGGGACGGCCAATGGGAGCCCGTGCGGGAGTCACTGACTGAGCCCATCTGCTGCTATAGACCTTCATGTACAGTCTGGGCTAGGGGAACATAGAGAGCCTGGCCAGCTCCCTGCATTTACAGCCTGAGTATATCCCTGCATGTACAGCCTGGCCAGCTCCCTGCATGTACAGCCTGAGTATATCCCTGCATGTACAGCCTGGCCAGCTCCCTGCATGTACAGCCTGAGCATATCCCTGCATGTACAGCCTGAGCATATCCCTGCATGTACAGCCTGAGCATATCCCTGCATGTACAGCCTGAGTATATCCCTGCATGTACAGCCTGGCCAGCTCCCTGCATGTACAGCCTGAGCATATCCCTGCATGTACAGCCTGAGCATATCCCTGCATGTACAGCATGAGTATATTACTGCATGTACAGCCTGAGTATATCCCTGCATGTACAACCTGGCCATATTACTGCATGTACAGCCTGAGTATATCCCTGCATGTACAGCCTGAGTATATCCCTGCATGTACAACCTGGCCATATTACTGCATGTACAGCCTGAGTATATCCCTGCATGTACAGCCTGGCCATATTACTGCATGTACAGCCTGAGTATATCCCTGCATGTACAGCCTGAGTATATCCCTGCATGTACAGCCTGGCCATATGACTGCATATACAGCCTGATCATATTACTGCATGTACAGCCCGAGTATATCCCTGTATATATATAGCCTGAGGATCTCACTGCATGTACATGTATTTATTGGGCTAGTGTAACACACTGAATGTAAATACAGCCTGGGCTAGTATAGCACAGAAAGTGGCCATCTCGCCTTCCCTGCATGTTAACCTTGGGTTAGCGGAGCAGACCAAGCCTTGCTATCTCCACTTGCCCCCATGTGCAGCCCTGGCTAGGGGAGCTCAGAGAGTAGACAGCAGCTTGTCAGACCTCAGCTGATTCAAAAACTCTTGCTATGGAGTTGTTATTCTTGTTGAAAACTATTCTGGTTGGAATCAGCTTTGATAGCAAGAGGTTCTGCAGCAGTTACAGAGTGCAGACATGGGCACAGGGCTACCAGAGAGCCCTAAGAGGCTACAAGTTTTTTGAGCCACCGTTTAATCTCACTAAAGGGAAGGTGAATGAGGCCAAGCCTGACCATGTATCTTCACGGTACCCTGGCCTCTATGCAGCCACCTTAGGTCATATCATGGCTAATCGAGCAATAGCCAATAGCCCCAGCTGGAACTGGGATGCAATAGTCTCAGTGGCAGAGGGGAAGAGTATAGGGCTGAATAGACACAATTAGACATATATTCTTTTCCTGGAGAATACATTTAGGACAATCGCTATGGAAACCAATAAAAAAGTTCTTGCTAACCACTCATACTAAAGTCAACACTTAAATCTGAAATGTCTATTTTTAAGTCATATCTACCTGGGTTGCCAGCATGACGTTACATTGTTCTTTGCGATGGTCGATGGTTCTTTAAGATCTGAGGAATTTTAATGCTATCATGGTAATTATGACCCGAAGGTCAGCTAGCTTTGGGTATTTGATGTCCTCTTAATTAAATATAAGGACCTGATATCCAACAGAGAAACAAACAAACAAAAACAACCTCACAAATCAACCAAGATAATGTAACTACTACAGATTAACCATAACATTCGATAGTACATGTCAGTTTCAGTTTGTTTTTATTTTTGTTGGTGAATGCAATCTTGATTGGTGGATCCCATGCAAGATAGATTGAGCAGTAGACATTATGTGAACTAATATATAAATGGTTTTGGAAATGTATCTACTCACAATAAGTGGAAACAAGAACATCATCCATGGTGAGAAGACAGAGTAAGCTAGAGAACTAATTGTGGTCCGTTGAATCACGTGTAAGAGTGTTTGAGGAGGTATAGTTGAAGAGACTCTTTGAAAATCTAGACTAGAGAATATAAGGAACTGATGATTACATGGAATTAATGGAATGGAATAAGTTCTAGAATGGAATGGAATACGTTTTAGAGATATGAAACCCCAAATCATATTCTTGTATAGACAAAAGGTAGACAAAATGGTGAAGAGTTGAAATCATGAGCATAGTGCAAACGCTGTGTACAGCAGGGATGCGTTTAGTAGTAAGGGTGGACATATATAATGGAAGAGAATGGTAAATGGACTTTTGTTTTTTAGTATCAGGGCTTAAAATTGCTACCCTGATTCCCTTGTACTCTCTTAAAAGAACACTATGGTCACCCTGACCACTTTATCCTAATAAAAAATAGAAACATAGAATGTGACGGCAGATAAGAACCATTCGGCCCATCTAGTCTGCCCAATTTTCTAAATACTTTCATTAGTCACTAGCCTTATCTTATATCTTGGGTAGCCATATGCCTATCCCACGCATGCTTAAACTCCTACACTGTGTTAACCTCTACTACAAGCATGTCAAACTCGCTGCCCACAGACCGCATGCGGCCCACAATTAATATTTTTGTGGCCCCGGTGAGCCGCGAGTTTGCCATGCTTACTAAAGCAGAGTAGGCACCTGCTCGCCCCACATTGCAGGTGCTTACTCTGCCAAAATTACCTGGCCTCACGCTCACCCTCTGTAGTGATGCTGGGTGCAGTAGTATGACGTCATTCCGGCACCCGGCATCACTAAACTGCGTCCGAGGGAGCAGGAAGACTGGGCTCCTGAGAGATCAGGGAGAGGCCCCACACCAGCTCCCAAAGGTAGGGAGCAATAAATAAAATAATGTGAGTGTGTGCAAGAATGTGTAAATGTGTGTGTGTGTGTCTGTCATAGAGTGTGTGTGTCTGTCAGAGAGTGTGTGTCTGTCATAGAGTGTGTGTGTGTGTGTGTCTGTGTTTCTGTCAGTGTGTGTTGGGCAGTGTTGAGATGGCCGCGGCTGGACATTGGAGGACCTGAAGGTGCACGGAGGCACGCCACGCCACGTCACATTCTGACATGACGTCAACATGCTCCACCTTCACAGGTTGTCAAGGAGTAGCGTGAGGATCCGTTTGGCACAGGATGCAGACGTCGCCATTGCGGCTATACCAGAGGCTGGACTCCAGAGTCGCATATTGGCAGCGGCAATGTGAGTGGAGTCTGCTTGTTGGCTACTATTATTATTATTATTATTTTTTTTTAAACAAGGGCTGAGGTTTAGTAGAGGGGGGGTGCTGGGATTTAGTATAGAGGGGGGTGCTGGGATTTAGTATAGTGGGGGGACTGGAATTTAGTATAGAAGAGGGAACTGTGAATTAGTACAGAGGGAGGTGCTTCCGCTGCGTTGAATACAGTGCTTTCCTATGGAGAAATTTGGTCAGGTCCCCAATGCTTCTCCATGATTAGTATTGAATTGGACCATCGTGGAGTAGGCCATGTCATGCGAGGCAAAGAGGAGAGCAGCGCAGAGGGATATACAGTCCAGTAAATCCTATATTTAATTTTTAACTATAAAGAACTTGGGACAGGGTTACCTTCAATCAAAGACTGTCATTGTACGAGGCTTGAAACTTTAATAAAATGGCCTTTTCACCACAACTGAAAGCTATTTCAGCAGTATTTGCATTGATAATATCCATATCCTCCATTCGACAACCAGGTACACAGTTGAGGAAACTCTGTCCCAGAATTAGGAATTATTTAAAAGAAAAAAAATACATTCGACTACCTACATACAAGTGGATTTCCAACACGTGTCAAAGAAGTGGCGGATATTAGCTATAATACTAACCTCTGTGAGAAGAGTTTGGTCCAAGACATATAGCCAGTTCATTTCTGTTACTACATATCAACACTTTAGTTGTTGCTCTATGCAAGAGACAATCAGGGCAACAGATCTTGCAAGTGCTAAAAACAGGATGGTAGATGTGACGGACCGCCTGCCGCCCTGACTAGGTACCACCGTCAATCGATGCTCCTAGTGCTCACCGAGGACTCCAAGCACTCCAAATAAGGTTCGCCTACCTCCTCCTCCTGGCATTCCTGCGGTGTTGGTTGGGGATCTAGACTGGCCGTCCAGCATCCCTGTAGGTCTGGTGCAGAGACCACGGTCCCATCTGCACCATTGGGGTCAGGGGTGCTGTCCACCTGTAATTGGGGAGAGGGACCAGCTGTCCCCTCTTCCAGTATATCCGACTGCCGCTGGGGAGGGAGACCAGTTGCCTCCTCTCCCTGTGACTGTCTGTTGGTGGGGAAGAAGGACGATACTTTACGCTCCCTGTACTGCACACTGCTGCTGGGGAGTGAGATCGATTGTCTCCACTCCCTGTAGGATACACTGCAACTTGCAACTGGGAAGAGAGACCGTCTCTTCTCCAAATAACATACTCGGCTGCTCGGGAGTAGGACAGACTGTCCCTACTCCCGGTAACTCTGGCTGTAGCTGGGGATCTGGGCCGGCTGCCCAACATCCCTATAGGACCGGTGATGAGACCTCTTCTCCCAATAACATACTCGGCTGCTGGGGAGTAGGACAGACTGTCCCTACTCCCAGTAACTCCGGCTGTAGCTGGGGATCTGGGCCGGCTGCCCAGGTGGTGAGACCTCGGCCCTATCTCCATCTGCCATCTGGGGCTCTTCCCAGGACCAGTCTATGATGTCTCACCAGCTGTAGGGCTATAGGACTAGATATGCCACCCAGCTCTCCTGCTCTGCCTGCAGGGTATATTGGGGCCGACTTGAGCTGAGTAGGTGCTGGTACTCCTGCTCCAGATCCCATTCCAAGGTGGCCAGATGGATCAGGTCTGGCCCTAGATCACCAGCTCTTGGGAGATTCAGTATCGCCTCCCTGTGGTTATGTATGACCCAAAAAGGTGATTCTGTAGCACTACCGAACTCCGGTTCTGCAAAGGTCTTCCACAACAGGCCAGTGCCATTGCAATCCTCGCCCTCAGGCCTGTCGTACTCAGCCATCCAGGAAACACGCTGAGTTGCGTACCACCATAGTGCCTGGTATGTGTTGTTGATCCACTGTTCCAGCAGCCCCTCTGTAGTCCAACATGGCCTCCTCTGATATAGGCCCATCATGTAGGGTCAAGAGGTTCTGCAACATCCAGTGAAACTCTTACTCAACTGCAAATGCTGTCCGGGGGCTAGCTGGTTCCATACCGCTGTAGACAGGAACACTACACGGTAGCTAGCTCTATCCCTACATTTATAAATCCCAAACCGGTGTCTACAGGATGCTGATCTTGCACTAGGAAACCATCCCACTGCTAACATCAAATGTGACAAACCGCCTGCCACCCTGACTGGGTACCTCCGTCAATCGATGCTCCTAGTGCTCACCGAGGACTCCAAGCACTCCACCAGACACCATAAGAACTGTAGACCCCACAAACCACTGCAGCTTGGTTGGGGTATTGGCGTCCTCCACCCACCCTGGACCCAAGACCAGGATCCAGCTTCCAGTAGGTGAACCTCTCCTCCAAGAGAGTATAGCTGTGAAGATCTTACAAGAGCTAGTGGTTATAGCTTGTATAGCAGGTCCCTACCAACACGAGGCAAGGCTCTATGTTGAGGGGGAAGTAAGACTGAATTTTAATGGTGCCACACTGGCCTTTTATCACAATCCCCATGCAAGGGGTACACCCACATGGACCTTGTTGGGGACTCCAACACAAAGACACAGGCCAATAATAACAGTGATTAAATGTATGACACTCCTATAACAAACATACAATCCCTCCTCTTTGCCTGGGAGATAATTGAGTCAGATACTGTATTAACCCGATTATCTCTAGGCAGAAAAAACACACATTTCTACAAAGTCCCAAAAGTACCCTGTAAGAAAACCAGTATTTCCTAAACTCTGTTTGGACAATATTTTGTTTATTTCCCCAGTTTTTGTTTATAGGTTCGGTAGTTTCAAAGGAACTACCAAAGGAACTCATCAATTAAGCGCTCTCCCTGTGTTGCCGCTGTTCGTATAGCCGAATGCCACGTGGAAGAGAAAATGCCGGCCATCTTGTTTGCACAAAAGGAGGCAGCAGGACTTGGTCGTCGAGTGTCTGGAACTAAAATCGGACACTCGACTTCCCGTATGCTGGTCAAACTAAACGAACGCCTGCTTCCTTTTCCCGAACAGCTAGGAGAGCGCTGTTCGGTAGTTTGGTTCCCACAAACCAGGGGAACAATCATTACTATGAGCCAGAGGGTTCAGTTCGTGCATTTGTTTGGTTTTGTGACTTGTCGAAATAGACCGACCGCACAGCTTGGAACTGTTTCTGGGTAGGAGCCTCGTGTGCGGTCGGTCAAATGGGACATGATGGGTGATTTTTGGATATGTTGGTCACCCAGATTAGGGCCAGATTAGGGGATGTGACATTTATGGTTATCCTGTATGTTTTGGGGTACTTTCTAAGTTTTGGGAAAATTATGTTCCCTCTGCATGGATATAATTAAGTATTACTTTATCTGACCCAATTATCTCTAAATAGAGAGGAGGGAATTACTTGTTTGTATTGGGGTCACTGTTTGTCACTGTACTGGGATTGGCTGTAATAAGTTCTATCCCTGTCCTCCACAAGGTCCACTGGGGAGTGCCCCTTGCATGTTTCGGCTGATGTTTGGGTACTTGTTCATTACCTTGGGAGAATCTGCTGTGAAAGCTGTATCTGATCAGGAGTAAGAGACGAATGGAAACCTGAACTGCGAGCTATAATCACTCATGCTCTTAGAGATGAACATATCCAAAAGCACCCAGATCAGTTCAGAGGTTCAGGAATTTCCTGGAAGTCACATTTTGACCGACTGCACGCATGGTTTCATGCCCAAGACAGTTCTGGAGAATAATGCTGTGCGGTTGGTCTACTTCGGGGATTCAAAGTAAAGTTCAAAATACCGAATGTAGCTGTTTGTGAGTACTGTCAGTGTATGTCTCTTGGTCTGAAGTTTCTTCTTGCCGAACACCGTTCGACTCCTGTTCGAATAGCTGAACATCCATGGAAGGTAAAGTTTAGCGGTGTTCGCACCGTCGAGTGTCCTATTTGAATTCCATGCACTCAACGGGAGTTCGAAGTGCTGCTTCGAAAGTTCGAATTGTTCCTGTTAGAAGTCCAAGAGGCATAACCAGAGTCTTTAACCCAAAGTTCATTACAGGGGCCATAATCACAGGGCAATCACAGGGCAAGAGGCTGGCAAGTATGCCCCTCCAAGAACCCGTAAAGAGCAACTCAGTTTGATATTTTGGCCCTCCTGTTCATTTTTTACATCCAATAACTATTTCAGCGTCACATTTTGCCATTTTTTTGTTATCCCACACATATTATCACAAAGTTCATTTATAGTGGGGTTTCATGATTTCATGAAGTTCTTTCATGAAACTTTTCTACCAAGGTCTACTTTCTCATGATATTACTCCATTTTGCCTAACCTTTACCTGTTTTATTAATTCTTACCTTTTTCTTCCATATTCTAGAGCATGCGCGCACTCTGAGGAGAGGGAGGGAAATGGAAGACAGAGGACGGGGCAAGGAGGGGAAAAAAATTAAAGAGTGTTAATGTTACAGGGAGGTAGGAGGGATTAAATGAAGAGAGGGAGATGTAAGCCTGCAAGGTAGTGTTAATTTTGGCGGCAAATTTCCATCTAGTTTTAATCATAGTCTTTGACTAAAAAGCCATTTTAGTTTTAGTCGTATTTTAGTCATCTGGATTGTTTAGTCTAGTTCTAGTTGACTAAATCACCAGTAGATTTTAGTCAACACAACTAAAAAATAGGTTTAGTTAAAGCCTTTATCTGTCTCTTTTGCTGCTTCCCCAGCCCCTCTGCGTCTCTTTGTGTCCTCCCAGCCCCTCTAGGCATCTCTCTCCCAAGCCCTGGTTTGTCTCTTTTGAGAAATGCTTTCCTATGGACTGTTTGAATTCGCGCGCGGCACTTGCCGCGCATGTGCATTCCGCTCCACTCGGGAGCTGACGTCGGTTGGGGAGGAGAGGTCACCAACGCCGAGGGAACCCATCGCTGGATTAAGGTAAGCTGCTGAAGGGGTTTTTAACCCCTTCACCGCCACGGGATGGGGACCCTAAGGGTGCGCACAGGGTGTGCCGGGTGTGCCTGGGCACACCCTAATCCCCGCGGCACGCCTATGTATATTGAGACCGGCAGGGGAGATCTCAGGATCCCCGCTGTCGGCTCATGCAGAGCCGGCGCTATCCGAGCGCCGGCTCTGCTCTCAGCCTCCCTCCCCACCGACCCACAGGCAGGGAGGGAGGCAGGAGAGGGCCCGGGGAGCTCTTGCCAGTAGCTCCGCCGGGTAACGCTCAGATCTTGCGAGAGTGAACTCTAGCCCCGCAGGCTAGAGTTCACTCTATACTGGACCACCAGGGAAGGCAGGAGCAGAAATGATCCCCCCTCCCAGGCATAATGTAAGAAGGGAGGGGGGATATTAAGCAATCTGCCCCACCTCCACTGGAACACCAGGGATGGAAGCAGCAGAAAGGATCCCCCCTCCCTGGCATAAGGTAGGAAGGGAGGGGGGATATTTACTATAAGCCCCCACACATTCACCCAAACATACAGCACCCCCCACACACAGCATCTACACACATACAGCACACAAACCCTTAAACACACACTAACAGCACCCTCACACACACAGCACCCTTACATACA